>CM059447.1:52961614-52969114 GCA_030390025.1 Squalus acanthias
TTCATCACAATACTCCTACTACCTTCATCACATCTCCGTTGTAATAGTGGACCTGCAGCTGATAGTCAGCTATCCACTTGTGCTCCTGCCAGGTTTCACTGGAGTGTTTCACATCAGGCGTGCTTCACGTGGGAAAAGGGTTAAACCAGCTAAAACATTTCAAAATGGCATTACAGAGCCAATTTAGGGCTTGTTAAGGGCTTTAATGGCCTCTCCCGCCTCTTGGAGGCGGGACGGAGTCGGGAACCCTGCGACTGATTTTGTCAAAATTGCGTGGAAGCGGGATGGGGTCGGAAACCCCGACCCCGCAAATTTAACCCCCCATACGCCTCCAAACCCGACTCCATGGGTCATTGAAAATCCAGCCCCATGCATTTCCCCAGCTGGGATTGCCAGTTTTATTTTTATTATTCATTCACGGGATGTGGGCATCACTGGCAAGGTCCAGCATTTTCAGAGGATATACGGCCCAGAAACAGGCCATTCGGCCCAACCAGTCCATGCCGGCGTTTATGCTCCACTCAAGCCTCCTCCCGTCTTTCCTCATCTATCAGCATAACCCTCTATTCCCTTCTCCCTCATGTGTTTATCTAGCCTCCCCTTAAATGCATCTATACTATTCGCCTCAACCACTCCCTGTGGTAGCGAGTTCCACATTCTCACCACTCTCTGGGTAAAGAAGTTTCTCCTGAATTCCCGATTGGATTTCTTGGTGACTATCTTGTATTGATGGCCCCTAGTTTTGCTCTTCCCCACAAGTGGAAACATTCTCTTTGTGTCCACTCTATCAAAACCCTTTCATAATTTTAAAGATCTCTATTAGGTCACCCCTCAAGGAAAAAGAGACCCAGCCTGTTCATCGTTTCCGGAAATATATACCCTCGCATTTCTGGTATCATCCTTGTAAATCTTCTCCGCACCCTCTCCAGTGCCTCTATATCCTTTTTATAATATGGAGACCAGAACTGTACGTAGTAATAGTACACAAGCGAGAGTCTAACCACTGCCATTTGACATTCAACAGCATTATCATCGTCGAATGCCCCACCATCAACATCCTGGGGTCACCATTGACCGTCTCACCTCCTGACTCCCCAAAGCCTTTCCACCATCCACAAGGCACAAGTAAGGAGTGTGATGGAATACTCTCCACTTGCCTGGATGAGTGCAGCTGCAACAACACTCAAGAAGCTCGACACCATCCAGGACAAAGCAGCCCGCTTGATCGGCCCCCCATCCACCACCTTAAACATCCACTCCCTCCACCACCGGCGCACCGTGGCTGCAGTGTGTACCGTCTACAAGATGCACTGCAGCAACTCGCCAAGGCTTCTTCGGCAGCACCTCCCAAACCGCGACCTCTTCCACCTAGAAGGACAAGGGCAGCAGGCGCATGGGAACACCACCACCTCCAAGTTCCCCCCCAAGTCACACACACCATCCTGACTTGGAAATATATCGGGCCGTTCCTTCATCGTCGCTGGGTCAAAATCCTGGAACTCCCTCCCTAACAGCACTGTGGGAGCACCTTCACCACACGGACTGCAGCGGTTCAAGAAGGCGGCTCACCACCACCTTCTCAAGGGGCGATTAGGGGATGGGCAATAAATGCTGGGCCTTGCCAGCGACGCCCACATCCCATGAACCTATAAAAAAAAACAGAGGGTGGTGAATCTTTGGAATTCTCTACCCCAGAGGGCTGTGGAGGCTCAGTCGTTGAGTATATTCAAGGCTGAGATCGATAGATTTTTGGACTCTGGGGGAATCAAGGGATATGGAGATCGGGTGGGAAAGTGGAGTTGAGGTGGAAGATCAGCCATGATCTTATTGAATGGTGGAGCAGGCTCGGGGGGCCGAATGGCCGACTCCTGCTCCTGATTTTTATGTTCTTATATGAAGATTCACACAGCACTTGCCCTGGGAGAAGAAGAAAGACTTGTATTTCTGAAACCTCTTTCACGACCACCGGACGTCCCAAAGCTCTTCACAGCCAATGAAGTACTTTTTGAAGTGCGGTCACTGTTGTAATGTGGGAAACGCGGCAGCCAATTTGTGCACAGCAAGCTCCCACAAACAGCAATGTGATAATGACCAGATCATCTGTTTTAGTGATGTTGGTTGAGGGATAAATGTTGGCCCCAGGACACCGGGGAGAACTCCCCCTGCTCTTCTTCCAATAGTGGCCGTGGGATCTTTTACATCCACCCGAGAGGGCAGACGGGGCCTCGGTTTAACGTCTCATCCGAAAGACGGCACCTCCCCTTCCTTCCTACGGATGTCCTGCTCGCCTACTCAAAGAAGCGGGTTAACATCGGGACGTGGCGGGAGGGCAGGGGGATCAGAGTGGGGTAAGGCGCTGCCTTTATTTTAACTGCCCCGTTCCCATCTGATTTCCACCAGGCTGGGGCGATGGGTGGGGGGGCGGGGGGGTGAAGTTAAAATCGGGCCCAGAGTGTCTCTGAAGATCTTGGCAGGGTCTGATCAGATACTTCCTACAAGTACAGCCGGGTTTCACGCTTGAACGCTTCCCCCCGATTTCCATCGCTCCACCATTGGCGACCGCGCCATCACCCATCTGGGCCCTAAGCTCACCCTCCGTAAACTTGAGCTCATCCCAAACTCTGCTGCCCCCGTGTCCTAACTCGCACCGAGTCCCGTTCACCCATCACCCCCTGTGCTCGCTGACCTACATTGGCTCCCGGTCCGGCAACGCCTCGATTTAAGAAATCTCATCCTCACATTCAAATCCCTCCCCTCTCCCTATCTCTGTAACCTCCTCCAGCCCCACAACCCTCCGAGATCTCTGCGCTCCTCCAATTCTGGCCTCTTGAGCATCCCCCGAGTTCCATCGCTCCACCATTGGCGGCCGTGCCTTCAGCCGCCTGGGCCCCGAGCTCTGGAATTCCCTCCCTAAACCTCTCCGCCTCTCTCTCCTCCTTTAAGATGCTCCTTAAAACCTCCCTCTTTGACCAAGCTTTTGGTCGCCTGTCCCTAATATCTCCTTATGTGGCTCGGTGTCGAATATTGATAATCGCTCCTGTGAAGCACCCCGGGACGTTTTACTGGGTTCAAGGCGCTATATAAATGCAGGTTGTTGTTTTGCCTGATGTTGCTGGAGTTAGAGACTGACAGCAACATGTGACAAGCAAAAAGGTCATTCAGCCCATTAAAGCCTTTTGGTTCTTAAGACCAGGGACAACTTGTCACGGAGGCTGCTCGACTCACTTTGTCTCCTGAGGGAGGTAACTAATCACCGATAATGCTGCCACAAAGATAAAGGTCTTTGAAATTTCTCTTGAGACCCCAAGGCAATCTCGACACACTGCAGGATATCAATGTTGCACTGCTGCCAAGATCAGTCAACCTGTTCTATTCAACAAATGACATTTATGTGGTCCCAGAGCAGGGGAGGCTGAAAGTACTTGATCTTCCATATCTATATGCATCCTTCAAACCTTCCGCCAAATGGCAATTCAACTCCCTTTTTCAAGGCGGCTTCTAGGAGCCTCTGCACGTTGAGATGGCGAGCTCAACAACAACTTGCATTTATATAGCGCCTTTAGAGTCATAGGGCTGGATTTTGAAGTTGGGGTCGGGTTGGGGTCGGGAATCACACATTCTGGCTTGTGAACCCGCCTCCATCGAGATGTGGCCAACCCACTGTATTTTCCCTTGATTGACCTTGTTGAGCCCGCCCAGTGAGCTCAGCAGGCCAATTAAGGGCCACCCGGCAACAGGTGACGTCACAGATTGACATTTCATCTGTCAAGAGCTTTTGACAGCTGAAATATCAGCGTTTGACAGCTCTGTGAAGCTGTCAAACACTCACAAGATGATTTCTAACTTCAGTCCTTCCTTTCAGGCTGAGTTAGAAATCATTCCAGCACAGAAAACAGAAGGCTGCCGTTTCTGACAGAACCACGGCTTTCCTGCTTTCTGTGCCGGTGAGATTTCTAACTCCCGAGAACTGAAGGGCTGACACCTGCAGGAGGAAGTTAAGGTAAGTAAAACTTTTTTCAACACTTAGCACTTACCTTACACACTTACCTCTGCACACATGCACCCATCACTCACCTGCCCACCGGACATATCGACCCCTCCAACCCCTGCAGACCCACGGTCCGCCCCGATAACTTGGCGTGGTTGGCACCTGTCGGGAAGCCCACATTTCACCATTTAAAATAGGGATTATCCAAAAAACTGCCTGTTAACTACCTGTTAACAGGCAGTTAATTGTCACTAATCTCTTCCCGCCTCGGGGAGTCAGGTCTCAGCACAGGTCGGGTACCCGCCGCCAGAGAAACTGGCATGGAGGCGGGTTGGAGTCGGGATGGGGTCGGGACCCCCGAATCTGCAACTTTAACCCCCCACCACACCCCCCTCCCCCGCCAGCCTCCAAACCAGACTCCACGGGTCATTAAAAATCCAGCCCATAGAGTCATACAGCACAGAAAGAGGCCCTTCGGCCCATCGTGTCCGCGCCGGCCATCAAGCCCTGTCTATTCTAATCCCATTTTCCAGCACTTGGTCCGTAGCCTTGTCTGCTATGGCGTTTCAAGTGCTCATCTAAATGCTTCTTGAATGTTGTGAGGGTTCCTGCCTCGACCACCCTTTCAGGCAGTGAGTTCCAGATTCCAACCACCCTCTGGGTGAAAAGGTTTTTCCTCAAATCCCCTCTAAACCTCCTGCCCCTTACCTTGAAACTATGCCCCCTGGTTATTGACCCCTCTCCTGAGGGGAAAAGTTCCTTTCTATCTACCCTTCTATGCCCCTCATAATTTTGTACACCTCAATCAGGTCCCCCCTCAGCCTTCTCTGATCTAAGGAAAACAACTTCAGCCTGTCCAGTCTCTCTTCATAGCTGAAGCGCTCCAGCCCAGGTAACATCCTGGTGAATCTCCTCTGCACCCTCTCCAATGCAATCACATCCCTCCTATAGTGTGGCGACTAGAACTGCACACAGTATTCCAGCTGTGGCCGAACTAGCGTTTTGTACAGCTCCATCATAACCTCCCTGCTCTTATATTCTATGCCTCGGCTAATGAAGGCAAGTATCCCATATGCCTTTTTAACCACCTTATCGACCTGTCCTGCTGCCTTCAGGGATCTATGTACATGCGTAGTAAAACGTCCCAGGGCGCTTCACAGGAGCGATTATCAGACACAAATTTGACACCGAGCCACATAAGGAGATATTAGGGACAGGCGACCAAAAGCTTGGTCGAAGAGGGAGGTTTTAAGGAGCGTCTTAAAGGAGGAGAGAGAGGCGGAGAGGTTTAGGGAGGGAATTCCAGAGCTCGGGGCCCAGGCGGCTGAAGGCACGGCCGCCAATGGTGGAGCGATGGAAATCGGGGAATGCGCAAGAGACCAGAATTGGAGGAGCGCAGAGATCTCGGAGGGTGGTGGGGCTGGAGGAGGTTACAGAGATAGGGAGGAGGGGGTGAGGAGGGTGATTTGAAAACACGGTTGAGAATTTTAAAATCGAGGCCTTGCAAGAACCATAATGTGTCTCCAGGAAACCTGGGACAAGGCCTGCTTCAGAAGCACAAAGCCTTCTCGTGATGGGCTCCTTACGCGACCGATTGACCAATTGTATGGCGGCCAATGAGAGTTAGTGGACACAACCCCTGCGATTCGGCCTTACATGATAAGGGAGTGAAGGGTTGTGGGGAGCGGGCGGGGAAGAGGCTTTGAGCCCAAGATCAGCCATGATCTTATTGAATGGCGGAGCAGGCTCGAGGGGCCGAGTGGCCTATTCCTGCTCCTAGTTCTTATGTTCTTAAATTGGCTTAATATATAGACGGTGGAGAGCTTTGATTAAGAGTGATCCTTCTGGGGTCAGCTCCTGCAACAGCCATAGCGCCACAAGGAGAACCATTGCACACGTTTCTTGGGACAGTCGCTTTCCTCAGTGCTCAGACTGCTTCGGTTCATGCCCTAGAGGTGGGCGAGGACATTCCCCTCTCAGCGAGTCCCGATTGCCCAACAACCCAATGCTCAACGCACAGGCCAAAAATGATAAAAGATCTCCCATTTCTCCAGCGCCTTTCACCACCTCAGGACGTCCCAAAGCGCTTCACAGCCAATGAAGTACTTTTTTTGAAGTGTGGTCACTGTTGTAATGTGGGAAACGCGCCAGCCAATTGGCGCACAGCAAGCTCCCACAAACAGCAATGTGATAATGACCAGATCATCTGTTTTTTAGTGATGTTGGTTGAGGGATAAATATTGGCCCCAGGACACCGGAGAGAACTCCCCCCTGCTCTTCTTCCAATAGTGGCCGTGGGATCTTTAACGTCCACCTGACAGGGCAGACGGGGCCTCGGTTTAACGTCTCATCCGAAAGACGGCACCTCAGTATTCACTAGAGTTTAGAAGAATGAGAGGGGATCTCATTGAAAGGTATAAAATTCTGACAGGGCTAGACAGACTGGATGCAGGGAGGATGTTTCCCCTGGCTGGGGGTTCTAGAACGAGGGGTCACAGTCTCAGGATACGGGGTAGGACATTTAGGACTGAGATGAGGAGAAATTTCTTCACTCAGAGGGTGGTGAACCTGTGGAATTCTCTACCACAGAAGGCTGTGGAGGCCAAGTCACTGAATATATTTAAGAAGGAGATAGATAGATTTCTAGACACAAAAGGCATCAAGGGGTATGGGGAGAGAGCAGGAACATGGTATTGAGATAGAGGATCAGCCATGACCGTATTGAATGGCGGAGCAGGCTCGAAGGGCCGAATGGCCTACTCCTGCTCCTATGATTCTATGTACTGGCACTGGGAGTGTCAGTCTAGATTGTGGGCTCGGGTCTCTGGAGCGGGACTCGAACTCACGACCTTTTGATTCGGAGAGTAAGAGAGGTACCCAGTGAGCACTTGGTTCTACCAACAGACTCAGAAAGAGTCAACGTGGAAGGGGAGATGGAGGAGCAGAACATGTTCCAATTCTCCCCCTCTTCTCCCTCTCCCCCCCTGCCCCCCCCCCCACCGAGTGGACAAGTGGCCCCCCCCTCTGGAGTCCACACTATCACTGCACAAGAGCAGGAAAATCAGAAATGCAGGCCTAAGGATTAGGGAGGAGTTGAGGAGAACTTTTTTCACCCAGAGGGTGATGGGGGTCTGGAACTCACTGCCTGAAAGGGTGGTAGATGCAGAAACCCCTCATCGCATTTAAAAAGTACTTGGATATGCGCTTGAAGTGCCGTAACCTCCAGGGCGACGGACCAAGAGCTGGAAATTGGGAATGGGCCGAATGTCCGTTAATCTCTTTGATTCTGCGATTCGAGGGCAGGGGCCGGTGCGTGTTGCCAGCCACCGAGGCATGTTAAGGGGCTGTCCCCAAATCGGCATAGCAACCGGGGCTTTAACGAGCCTGGGGCCTAGTGTGGGAGCAGGCCCTAAGCGTCGGCAACCCCTCAGCCCATCACCACAGGCTGTAAGCATCGGAGGCTGTGCAGGCCTCGAGGGCCCCCAGTAATGAGTTGGGCCCAAGCCCAAGGT
>CM059447.1:52975135-52992635 GCA_030390025.1 Squalus acanthias
GGAACCGGGCGCTTGCGTGGGGGCGGGACCTCACCAAGCGCCGCCGTTGTGGACGGGAACGCGCCGCGGCGGGGACACACCGGCATGGACCACTTGGGTCGACTGGCCTGTTTCAGGGCTGTAAAACTCCAGGATAGCAGCCCGTATAGAAAGGACAGTGTGTGCTTGTTCAGGTATTTGCTGGACGCTCCTTTGACTGATTGCGCGCTGGTGAGCGATTTCTCCGACCATCTCCAACAGCTTCAGTCAGCGTCAATGGGAAAAAATCAACACCTTCCTCCATCGCAGAAATGAATCAGTCCGAAAGGAAGATAGACAGCTGTGAGGAGAATAATGACCATTGAACACCACAGGGTACAATCCATGCTGGAAATGACTAACTGCTCTGTGGGAATCAGACCACTGAAAGCTAAAATTCACAGGGAATTCCACATAAGTGCTATCTTGATGCATCGAATGATTTCCCTGCTACCAAACCACTTCCCATTCACTCCCATTGTACAGAATCCCAATGGACCCAAACCCCTTCCCATTCACTCCCATTGTACAGAATCCCAATGGACCTAACCCCTTCCCATTCACTCCCACTGTACAGAATCCCAATGGACACAAACCCCTTCCCATTCACTCCCATTGTACAGAATCCCAATGGACCTAACCCCTTCCCATTCACTCCCACTGTACAGAATCCCAATGGACACAAACCCCTTCCCTTTCACTCCCATTGTACAGAATCACAATGGACCCAAACCCCTTCCCATTCACTCCCATTGTACAGAATCCCAATGGACCCAAACCCCTTCCCATTCACTCCCATTGTACACAATCCCAATGGACCCAAACCCCTTCCCATTCACTCCCATTGCACACAATCCCAATGAACCCAAACCCCTTCCCATTCACTCCCATTGTACACAATCCCAATGAACCCAAACCCCTTCCCTTTCACTCCCATTGTACACAATCCCAATGGACCCAAACCCCTTCCCATTCACTCCCATTGCACACAATCCCAATGAACCCAAACCCCTTCCCTTTCACTCCCATTGTACAGAATCACAATGGACCCAAACCCTTCCCATTCACTCCCATTGTACACAATCCCAATGGACCCAAACCCCTTCTCATTCACTCCCATTGTACACAATCCCAATGGACCCAAACCCCTTCCCATTCACTCGCATTGTGCACAATCCCAATGGACCCAAACCCCTTCCCATTCACTCGCATTGTACACAATCCCAATGGACCCAAACCCCTTCTCATTCACTCCCATTGTACACAATCCCAATGGACCCAAACCCCTTCCCATTCACTCCCATTGTACACAATCCCAATTGACCAAACCCCTTCCCATTCACTCCCATTGTACAGAATCCCAATGGATCCAAACCCCTTCCCATTGTACAGAATCCCAATGGATCCAAACCCCTTCCCATTCACTCCGGGCGGGAGCAGGGCAGGGGCGGGGCGTTGGGGAAACAGGAGGAATTTCCCTCTAGTCACAGCGCTCTGAGTTACGTCACCGTTCTCACTCTGCTCCGAGTGTCTAGTTGCTGTTGGGTCCTATCACCATTGCTTTGCCACGGTCTCTTGTTTAGTCAGTGACGGGGGAGGTGGGGGGCGATGGGTGGTCTCTGTTGAATCTCTTTCCCCTATTACGTTGGGACTCAGATAGTGAGCCCCTAATGAGAAGAGGAGGAGGCCATTCAGCCCCTCGAGCCTGTTCCATAATTCTGTTAGGTCACGGCTGATCTGTATCTCAAACTCATTTACCCGCCTTTGCTTCATATCCCTTGATACCCTTACCCAACAAAAATCTATCAATCTCAGTCTTGAAAGCTCCAATTGACACCCCAGCCTCAACAGCCTTTTTGGGGGAGAGAGTTCCAGATTTCCACTACCCTTTGTGTGAAGAAGTGCTTCCTGACATCACCCCTGAACGGCCTGGCTCTAATTTTAAGGCGATGCCCCCTTGTTCTGGACTCCCCCCAGCAGAGGAAATAGTTTCTCTCTCTATCGACCCTATAGAATCCTGTTAATAATTTAAACACCTCAATCACGTCATCAATCAATCTTCTCAACTCGAGGGAATACAAGCCCAGTCTGTGCAAACTATCCTCGTAATTTAACCCTTTTAGTCCCCGGGTATCATTCTGGTGAATCTGCGCTGCCCCCCCTCCGAGGACAAGATATCCTTCCTGAGGTGCGGGGCCCAGAACTGAACCCAGTTACTCCAGATGGGGTCTGACCAAGGCTCGGTACAACTGAAGCATCAATGCCTCCCCTCTTTGTATTCCAGCCCCCTCGAGATAAAGGCCAATAGATAAGATACTGTAGTCACCAATAAATCCAATGGGGAATTGAGGAGAAACATCTTTACCCAGAGAGTGGTGAGAATGTGGAACTCGCTACCACAGGGAGTGGTCGAGGCGAAGAGCGCAGATGCATTTAAGGGGAAGCTGGATAAACACATGAGGGAGGAAGGAATAGAAGGATACGGTGATGGGGTGAGATGAAGAGGGGGGGGAGGAGGCTGGTGTGGAGCATAAACACCGGCACGGAGCAGTTGGGCCCAATGGCCTGTTTCTGGGCCGTACGTTCCATTAGCCTTTTTAATTATTTTTTTGACCCTGTCCACGGCCTTTTTGTGATTTCTGTACGTGGACCCCGAGATCTTTCTGCTCCTCCACCGTTACTAGCTCCTCACCATTTAGCAATGCCATGCACAGAAGCACCTTCGGTGTAGAAAACCTCCTGCGGGTCTTCACTGAGGATAGAGGCCTGGAGCTGGCTTTTCAATGACCCGTGGAGTCGGGTTTGGAGGCGTGTGGGGGGGGTTAAAATTGCGAAAAGTGGCGGGCGGACATGATCCCGCCTCCATTCCGCCTCCACGCAATTTTGATAAAATCAGTCGCGGTGTTCCCGACTCCATCCCGCCTCCAAGAGGCGGGAGAGGCCATTAAAGCCCTTAACAAGCCCTAAATTGGCTCTGTAATGCCATTTTGAAACGTTTTAGCTAGTTTAACCCTTTTCCGACGTGAAGTACGCCTGATGTGAAACACGCCAGTGAAACCTGGCGGGAGCACAAGTGGATAGCTGACTATCAGCTGCAGGTCCACTATTACAACGGAGATGTGATGAAGGTAGTAGTAGTATTAGGTGTGAAAGTCGCCTCTGATGCTGCTGCATTGAATGTCTTCAGAGACTGCCTGGGAGGACTTGGTTGAAAAAAAAATTCTCTCTCTCTCTCTCTCTCTGATGCTGCTCATTTTGTATCCAGGTCCTCTCACAGCAAAGGCCAGGCAATCTCTGAGACCAGGCAGCCTGCAATGATGACATCATCAGAGGCGACTTTCAGACTGAAACCACTAATTGGTTCATGGGTTCCCACATGCTGGAACTCAATTACCCAATTAAGTGAAAATTGCATCATTCATCCACATTAATCTGGAGTCGGGGGGGGGGGAAACACGAAATGTGGGTAACACGACCCCAACCCGACCCCAAGACAAAATCCAGCCCCAAGCATCCGAAAGGGCTGATTTCCCCAACCGGGTGTGAAGTGGGGTAAGAGTTAAAATAACATCGCTGGCAGCTCACAGAATTGTGTAAGAGAGACAGTTGCTAACATGAAAGACCACATCCATAAGGTGTGGTCAAGATAACTGACCTTTGAGACTAAAAACAACTCAGTGAAGACATAGGGCTGGATTTTCATTGACCCGTGGAGGCGGGTTTGGAGGCGTGTGGGGGGTTAAAATTACGAAAAGTGGTGGGCGGGCACAAGTCCGCCTCCATCCCGCCTCCACGCAATTTTCATTAAATCGTGTCTGCTGGTCCCGACTCCGTCCCGCCTCTGAGAGATGGGATAGGCTGTTAAGGCCCTTAACAAGCACTAAATTGGCTCTATAATGCCATTTTGAAAGGCCTTTGTGATTTTAACCCTTGATCTACGTGAAGCACGCCTGTTCTGAACCACGATTGTGAAACCTGGCGGGAGCACATTTGGATAGCTAACTATCAGTGGCTGGCTGGCATCTGGGAGCGGTATCTCTCTCTCTCTCTCTCTCTCTCTCTCCTGCTGCTCATTTTGCATCCAGGTCCTCTCACAGCAAAGGCCAGGCAGTCTCTGAAGACCTTCAATGCAGCAGCAATGATGACATCATCAGAGGTGACTTTCAGACTGAAAACACGAATTGGTTCATGGGTTCCCACATGCTGGAACTCAATTGCCCAATTAGGTGAAAATTGCATCAATCTCCCACATCCAATTGCAGTCAGGTGGATAACACGAAAAGTGGATGACACGACCCCAACCCGCCCCAGTATCAAAATCCAGCCCATATGATGTCTAGCCCTTCAGCTGCCCTTAGGGTTTTGTTCTCTGGGTCACAATGCTTCCAAGTTATCTTTTAATCAGCGTTCAGCAGTTTGGGCTAATAATTGAGTATGCAGCTTACACATGTTTACCTTAGGACATGTAACCCAATCCGTGAAGGTGCATGCGGGCCAAGATCCAATCAGGTTGCGGGAATGAATTGTGCACGAGGCCGCCATGCTTATTTGAATGTATAAAAATGTAGGGCTTGCTGTAACAATTTGGAGAAGTCTGGCTAAAGACAGAGCAGACTGTCTCCCCACCGGTGCAATAAAGACAACTCGACTATCGATCGGAAAACCTTGTGTCGAGTGTTGGTTTAAAATACTCCACATCAGGGTGTTCCTGGCGGGCAATGGACTGAGCAGAACTTGCGAATGTCTGTCGACTTTAATAACTCCTGCGGAAAACCGCGGGAAATCCCTGCGAACGCCTGATCCTTGAGCAGCACTTCCGGTCAAGAGGCAAGATAAGCAACTGGAAGATGGCCAAAGAAGTGGGCTTTGGCGGAGCAGTTAAAAAGGGGGCGGGATAGGGGACACAATAGTTTCTCGAGTTCCAGGGGTGAATGTACAATCGTAGAATCATAGAATCTCCCAGCACAGGAGGATCCCATTCGGCCCCTCGTGCCTGTGCTGGCTCTTTGAAAGAGCTCTCCAATTAGTCCCACTCACCCCCCCTGCTCTTTCCCCATAGCCCTGCACATTCTTCCTTTTCAAGTATTTATCCAATTCCCTTTTGAAAGTTACTATTGAATCTGCTTCCACCGCCCTTTCAGGCAGCGCATTCCAGATCACAACAACTCACTGCGTTAAAACATTCTCCTCCTCTCCCCCTCTGGTTCTTTTGCCAATTATCTTAAATCTGTGTCGTCTGGTTACCGACCCTCCTGCCACTGGAAACTGTTTCTCCTTATTTACTCGATCAAAACCCCTCATAATATTGAACGCCTCGATTAAATCTCCCCTTAACCTTCTCCGCTCTGAGGAGAACAAGCCCAGCTTCTCCCGTTCCTCCACCCGACAGAAGGGAATTCTGACATGCAATACTTCAGAAGTTTTTGCTGTGTAATTTAATCGACCAAAGCGAGGAGGTTGAATGCTCCTCGTATTGTACAGCCGACCAGAAATGCTAACAGGGCAATTTGATATGCAATAGAAAGGAATGCTGCAAAAGTAACTGAATACACAATCGGATAATCACCGCTAAAAGCTCAGCTCACTCTGACTCACTGTAGCATTGCAGGCAGATTGTGCTGCTCAGCGTTCAAGCAGCAGGATGCCTTTATCTTAAACTAAGCGCCATTATCACCGAGGATGTCCAAAGCTGTAATCTGGGCTGCAAACAGAGGCTGCGTCAAATGGAAAAATAAAGGGCATCTCTTGGTCACCGACACTTTAACTAACCGAGAATCGGTCTTTGTGATCAGAGAACAACCTCCTCCCACAGCCCGTGTACACTCTCCCCTATCACGGACTCTACCCACCCATTTAATCTCCTCCCACAGCCCGTGTACACTCTCCCCTATCACGGACTCTACCCACCCATTTAATCTCCTCCCACAGCCCGTGTACACTCTCCCCTATCACGGACTCTACCCATCCATTTAATCTCCCCCCACAGCTCATGTACACTCTCCCCTATCACGGACTCTACCCATCCATTTAATGTCCTCCCACAGCCCATGTACACTCTCCCCGATAACGGACTCTCCCCACCATTTAATCTCCTCCCACAGCCCATGTACACTCTCCCCTATCATGGACTCTACCCACCATTTAATGTCCTCCCACAGCCCATGTACACTCTCCCCTATCACGTACTCTACCCACCATTTAATCTCCTCCCACAGCCCGTGTACACTCTCCCCTATCACGTACTCTACCCACCCATTTATTCTCCTCCCACAGCCCTTGTACACTCTCCCCTATCATGGACTCTACCCACCCATTTAATCTCCTCCCACAGCCCATGTACACTCTACCCTATCATGGACTCTACCCACCCATTTAATCTCCTCACACAGCCCATGTACACTCTCCCCTATCACAGACTCTACCCACCCATTTAATCTCCTCCCACAGCCCATGTACACTCTCCCCTATCACAGACTCTACCCACCCATTTAATCTCCTCCCACAGCCCATGTACTCTCTCCCCTATCACGGACTCTCCCGACCCATTTAATCTCCTCCCACAGCCCATGTACTCTCTCCCCTATCACGGACTCTCCCGACCCATTTAATCTCCTCCCACAGCCCATGTACACTCTCCCCTATCACGGACTCTACCCACCCATTTAATCTCCTCCCACAGCCCATGTACACTCTCCCCTATCATGGACTCTACCCACCATTTAATCTCCTCCCACAGCCCGTGTACACTCTCCCCTATCACGTACTCTACCCACCCATTTAATCTCCTCCCACAGCCCATGTACACTCTCCCCTATCACGTACTCTACCCACCCATTTAATCTCCTCCCACAGCCCATGTACACTCTACCCTATCACGGACTCTACCCACCCATTTAATCTCCTCCCACAGCCCATGTACACTCTCCCCTATCATGGACTCTACCCACCCATTTAATCTCCTCCCACAGCCCATGTACACTCTACCCTATCATGGACTCTACCCACCCATTTAATCTCCTCACACAGCCCATGTACACTCTACCCTATCACGGACTCTACCCACCCATTTAATTTCCTCCCACAGCCCCTGTACACTCTCCCCTATCACAGACTCTACCGACCCATTTAATCTCCTCCCACAGCCCATGTACTCTCTCCCCTATCACGGACTCTCCCGACCCATTTAATCTCCTCCCACAGCCCATGTACTCTCTCCCCTATCACGGACTCTCCCGACCCATTTAATCTCCTCCCACAGCCCATGTACACTCTCCCCTATCACGGACTCTACCCACCCATTTAATCTCCTCCCACAGCCCATGTACACTCTCCCCTATCACGGACTCTGACATGAATCTTGTCATTCATGTGGAAATGACTTATGAATTAATACTGGGTGGCCTGCTGGTGGCGCTGTCCAGGGAGAGTATAAATACTCGGGCATGGGCCCAGCTTGCTCAGGACATTCTTTAACAGGAACTAGTGAAGGACACAACTACACCTCCATGTTGAAAAACAGTTGATTAAAGCTTTGTTTAACGCTTAGACCAAGTGCCTAGTAGTTTTCTTACATCAGACTCTACCCACCCATTTAATCTCCTCCCACAGCCCCTGTACACTCATTGAAGCCAATTGCAGAACCCATTCCTGGTGAGATGAGCGCGTGTCAACAGAGGCCTGGTCTGACTGTCTCAGGACTATGCCTACCTTGCCAGTTGACCCCACTGAGCCAACAGGGGACCTACTTTGTAGGGGATTAGCGAAGGAAACAGCAAGATGCCTACACTTGGCCTGGGTGACCAACGGGGTCAGACATTGGCACCTTTCCTAGAAGCAGAAAAAAATAGAGGCACATTAAATTTTAACAAAGGATTTCATTAAGCAAGTCGGGCTAGTCTTGGAGGAGAGATTAAAATGATGGAACGACTCATTGCACAGGTACTCGCTGGGAAATAATTGATTGCATTCCATCCAAATATATCTGCAGCATGAGTTCTCTTTCAACTTTGACATGTAGACTGGTTGTCTCGAGCCTTGGCTTTGATCGGTGGAACTTGTTCATCAACTTGGAGGGACCAGCAAGAGTATCAGACTGAGGTCATCCACTTAGCAAGAAAGAACTTGCATTTCTCCAGCGCCTTTCACCACCTCAGGACGTCCCAAAGCCCTTTACATCCAATGAAGTACTTTTTTGAAGTGCGGTCACTGTTGTAATGTAGGAAACACGGCAGACAATTTGCGCACAGCAAGCTCCCACAAACAGCAATGTGATAATGGCCAGATCATCTGTTTTTAGTTGGTTGAGGGATAAATATTGGCCCCAGGACACCGGGGAGAACTCCCCCTGCTCTTCCTCCAATAGTGGCTGTGGGATCTTTTACATCCACCTGAGGGGGCAGACGGGGCCTCGGTTTAACGTTTCATCCAAAAAGTGGGATCTCCGACAGTGCGGTGCTCCCTCAGTACTGCCCCTCCGACAGTGCGGCGCTCCCTCAGTACTTCCCCTCCGACAGTGCGGCGCTCCCTCAGTACCGCCCCTCCGACAGTGCGGCGCTCCCTCAGTACCGCCCCTCCGACAGTGCGGCGCTCCCTCAGTACTTCCCCTCCGACAGTGCGGCGCTCCCTCAGTACTGCCCCTCCGACAGTGCGGCGCTCCCTCAGTACCGCCCCTCCGACAATGCGGGGCTCCCTCAGTACCGCCCCTCCGACAGTGCGGCGCTCCCTCAGTACCGCCCCTCCGACAGTGCGGCGCTCCCTCAGTACTGCCCCTCCGACAGTGCGGCGCTCCCTCAGTACCGCCCCTCCGACAGTGCGGCGCTCCCTCAGTACTTCCCCTCCGACAGTGCGGCGCTCCCTCAGTACCGCCCCTCCGACAGTGCGGCGCTCCCTCAGTACCGCCCCTCCGACAGTGCGGCGCTCCCTCAGTACCGCCCCTCCGACAGTGCGGCGCTCCCTCAGTACCGCCCCTCCGACAGTGCGGCGCTCCCTCAGTACTGCCCCTCCGACAGTGCGGCGCTCCCTCAGTACTGCCCCTCCGACAGTGCGGCACTCCCTCAGTACTGCTCCTCCGACAGTGCGGCGCTCCCTCAGTACTGCCCCTCCGACAGTGCGGCGCTCCCTCAGTACTGCCCGTCCGACAGTGCGGCGCTCCCTCAGTACCGCCCCTCCGACAGTGCGGCGCTCCCTCAGTACTGCCCCTCCGACAGTGCAGCGCTCCCTCAGTACTGCCCCTCCGTAGTGCGGCGCTCCCTCAGTACTGCCCCTCCGACAGTGCGGCGCTCCCTCAGTACTTCCCCTCCGACAGTGCGGCGCTCCCTCAGTACCGCCCCTCCGACAGTGCGGCGCTCCCTCAGTACCGCCCCTCCGACAGTGCGGCGCTCCCTCAGTACTTCCCCTCCGACAGTGCGGCGCTCCCTCAGTACTGCCCCTCCGACAGTGCGGCGCTCCCTCAGTACCGCCCCTCCGACAATGCGGGGCTCCCTCAGTACCGCCCCTCCGACAATGCGGGGCTCCCTCAGTACCGCCCCTCCGACAGTGCGGCGCTCCCTCAGTACCGCCCCTCCGACAGTGCGGCGCTCCCTCAGTACTGCCCCTCCGACAGTGCGGCGCTCCCTCAGTACCGCCCCTCCGACAGTGCGGCGCTCCCTCAGTACTTCCCCTCCGACAGTGCGGCGCTCCCTCAGTACCGCCCCTCCGACAGTGCGGCGCTCCCTCAGTACCGCCCCTCCGACAGTGCGGCGCTCCCTCAGTACCGCCCCTCCGACAGTGCGGCGCTCCCTCAGTACCGCCCCTCCGACAGTGCGGCGCTCCCTCAGTACTGCCCCTCCGACAGTGCGGCGCTCCCTCAGTACTGCCCCTCCGACAGTGCGGCACTCCCTCAGTACTGCTCCTCCGACAGTGCGGCGCTCCCTCAGTACTGCCCCTCCGACAGTGCGGCGCTCCCTCAGTACCGCCCGTCCGACAGTGCGGCGCTCCCTCAGTACCGCCCCTCCGACAGTGCAGCGCTCCCTCAGTACTGCCCCTCCGACAGTGCAGCGCTCCCTCAGTACCGCCCCTCCGACAGTGCGGCGCTCCCTCAGTACCGCCCCTCCGACAGTGCGGCGCTCCCTCAGTACTGCCCCTCCGACAGTGCGGCGCTCCCTCAGTACTGCCCGTCCGACAGTGCGGCGCTCCCTCAGTACCGCCCCTCCGACAGTGCGGCGCTCCCTCAGTACTGCCCCTCCAACAGTGCAGCGCTCCCTCAGTACTGTCCCTCCGACAGTGCGGCGCTCCCTCAGTACTGCCCCTCCAACAGTGCGGCGCTCCCTCAGTACCGCCCCTCCGACAGTGCAGCGCTCCTTCAGTACCGCCCCTCCGACAGTGCGGCGCTCCCTCAGTACCGCCCCTCCGACAGTGCGGCGCTCTCTCAGTACCGCCCCTCCGACAGTGCGGCGCTCCCTCAGTACCGCCCCTCCGACAGTGCGGCGCTCTCTCAGTACCGCCCCTCCGACAGTGCGGCGCTCCCTCAGTACTGCCCCTCCGTAGTGCGGCGCTCCCTCAGTACTGCCCCTCCGACAGTGCGGCGCTCCCTCAGTACTGCCCCTCCAACAGTGCAGCGCTCCCTCAGTACTGTCCCTCCGACAGTGCGGCGCTCCCTCAGTACTGCCCCTCCGACAGTGCGACGCTCCCTCAGTACCGCCCCTCCGACAGTGCGGCGCTCCCTCAGTACCGCCCCTCCGACAGTGCGGCGCTCCCTCACTACCGCCCCTCCAACAGTGCGGCGCTCCCTCAGTAACGCCGCTCCAACAGTGCGGCGCTCCCTCACTGCCGCCCCTCCGACAGTGAGGCGCTCCTTCAGTACCGCCCCTCCGACATTGCAGCGCTCACTCAGTACTGCCCCTCCGACAGTGAGGCGATCCCTCAGTACTGCCCCTCCGACCGTGCGGTGCTCCCTCAGCACTGCCCCTCCGACATTGCGGCGCTCCCTCAGTACTGCCCCTCCAACAGTGCGGCGCTCCCTCAGTACTGCCCCCCCGACAGTGCGGCGCTCCCTCAGTACCGCCCCTCCGACAGTGTAGCACTCCCTCTGTACGGCCCCTCCGACAGTGTGGCGCTCCCTCAGTACTGCCCCTCCGACAGTGTAGCACTCCCTCTGTACGGCCCCTCCGACAGTGTGGCGCTCCCTCAGTACCGCCCCTCTGACAGTTCGGCGCTCCCTCACTACCGCCCCTCCGACAGTGCGGCGCTCCCTCAGTACCGCCGCTCCAACAGTGCGGCGCTCCCTCACTGCCGCCCCTCCGACAGTGAGGCGCTCCTTCAGTACCGCCCCTCCGACATTGCAGCGCTCCCTCAGTACCGCCCCTCTGACAGTGCGGCGCTCCCTCAGTACCGCCCCTCCGACAGTGCGGCGCTCCCTCAGTACTGCCCCTCCGACAGTGCGGCGCTCCCTCAGTACTGCCCCTCCGACAGTGCGGCGCTCCCTCAGTACTGCCCCTCCGACAGTGCGGCGCTCCCTCAGTACTGCCCCTCCAACAGTGCGGCGCTCCCTCAGTACTGCCCCTCCGACAGTGCAGCGCTTCCTCAGTACTGCCCCTCCGACAGTGCGGCGCTCCCTCAGTACCGCTCCTCCGACAGTGCGGCACTCCCTCAGTACTGCCCCTCCCACAGTGCGGCGCTCCCTCAGTGCCGCCCCTCCAACAGTGCGGCGCTCCCTCAGTACCGCCCCTCCGACAGTGCGGCGCTCCCTCAGTACCGCCCCTCCGACAGTGCGGCGCTCCCTCAGTACCCGCCCCTCCAACAGTGCGGCGCTCCCTCAGTACTGCCCCTCCGACAGTGCGGCGCTCTCTCAGTAATGCCCCTCCGACAGTGCGGCGTTCTCTCAGTACTGCCCCTCCGACAGTGCGGCGCTCCCTCAGTAACGCCCCTCCGTAGTGCGGCGCTCTCTCAGTACTGCCCCTCCGACAGTGCGGCGCTCCCTCAGTACCGCCCCTCCGACAGTGCAGCGCTCCTTCAGTACCGCCCCTCCGACAGTGCAGCGCTCCCTCAGTACCGCCCCTCCGACAGTGCGGCGCTCTCTCAGTACCGCCCCTCCGACAGTGCGGCGCTCCCTCAGTACTGCCCCTCCGTAGTGCGGCGCTCCCTCAGTACTGCCCCTCCGACAGTGCGGCGCTCCCTCAGTACTGCCCCTCCAACAGTGCAGCGCTCCCTCAGTACTGTCCCTCCGACAGTGCGGCGCTCCCTCAGTACTGCCCCTCCGACAGTGCGACGCTCCCTCAGTACCGCCCCTCCGATAGTGCGGCGCTCCCTCAGTACCGCCCCTCCGACAGTGCGGCGCTCCCTCAGTACCGCCCCTCCGACAGTGCGGCGCTCCCTCACTACCGCCCCTCCAACAGTGCGGCGCTCCCTCAGTACCGCCCCTCCAACAGTGCGGCGCTCCCTCAGTAACGCCCCTCCGACAGTGCGGCGCTCCCTCAGTACCGCCGCTCCAACAGTGCGGCGCTCCCTCACTGCCGCCCCTCCGACAGTGAGGCGCTCCTTCAGTACCGCCCCTCCGACATTGCAGCGCTCCCTCAGTACCGCCCCTCCGACAGTGCGATGCTCCCTCAGTACTGCCCCTCCGACAGTGCGGCGCTCCCTCAGTACTGCCCCTCCGACAGTGAGGCGATCCCTCAGTACTGCCCCTCCGACCGTGCGGTGCTCCCTCAGCACTGCCCCTCCGACATTGCGGCGCTCCCTCAGTACTGCCCCTCCAACAGTGCGGCGCTCCCTCAGTACTGCCCCCCCGACAGTGCGGCGCTCCCTCAGTACTGCCCCTCCGACAGTGTAGCACTCCCTCTGTACGGCCCCTCCGACAGTGTGGCGCTCCCTCAGTACTGCCCCTCCGACAGTGTAGCACTCCCTCTGTACGGCCCCTCCGACAGTGTGGCGCTCCCTCAGTACTGCCCCTCTGACAGTGCGGCGCTCCTTCAGTACTGCCCCTCCAACAGTGCGGCGCTCCCTCAGTACCGCCCCTCCAACAGTGCGGCGCTCCCTCAGTAACGCCCCTCCGACAGTGCGGCGCTCCCTCACTACCGCCCCTCCGACAGTGAGGCGCTCCTTCAGTACCGCCCCTCCGACATTGCAGCGCTCCCTCAGTACCGCCCCTCCGACAGTGCGATGCTCCCTCAGTACTGCCCCTCCGACAGTGTAGCACTCCCTCTGTACGGCCCCTCCGACAGTGTGGCGCTCCCTCAGTACTGCCCCTCCGACAGTGTAGCACTCCCTCTGTACGGCCCCTCCGACAGTGTGGCGCTCCCTCAGTACTGCCCCTCTGACAGTGCGGCGCTCCCTCAGTACCGCCCCTCTGACAGTTCGGCGCTCCATCAGCACTGCCCCTCTGACAGTGCGGCGCTCCCTCAGCACTGCCCCTCCGACAGTGCGGCGCTCCCTCAGTAGTGCCCCTCCGACAGTGCGGTGCTCCCTCAGCACTGCCCCTCCGACAGTGCGGCGCTCCCTCAGCACTGCCCCTCCGACAGTGCGGCGCTCCCTCAGTTCCGCCCCTCCGACAGTGCGGCGCTCCCTCAGCACTGCCCCTCTGATGGTGCGGCGCTCCCTCAGCACTGCCCCTCCGACAGTGCGGCGCTCCCTCAGCACTGCCCCTCCGACAGTGCGGCGCTCCCTCAGTTCCGCCCCTGCGACAGTGCGGCGCTCCCTCAGCACTGCCCCTCCGACAGTGCGGCGCTCCCTCAGCACTGCCCCTCCGACAGTGCGGCGCTCCCTCAGTACTGACCCTCCGACAGTGCGGCGCTCCCTCGGTACCGCCCCTCCGACAGTGCGGCGCTCCCTCAGTTCCGCCCCTCCGACAGTGCGGCGCTCCCTCAGTACTGCCCCTCCGACAGTGCGGCGCTCCCTCGGTACCACCCCTCCGACAGTGCGGCGCTCCCTCAGTACCGCCCCTCCGATAGTGCGGCGCTCCCTCAGTACTGCACTGCGAGTGTCAGCCTGGATTATGGGCTCAAGTCTCTGGAGTGGGACTTGAACCCACGACCTTCTGACTCAGAGGTGAGACAGAGAGTGCTGCCCACTGAGCCACGGCTGACAGCTCAAGGAACTAAGCAAGATCGATCTGAGTAATTTCTAAATGGCAAGAAGCTGGGAACTGTGGTGGAACTGAGAGATCTCGGGGACCGAGTACAGAAATCACTAAAAGCCGGTCGACAGGGTCAAAAAATAATCTAAAAGGGCAAATGGAATGTTGGTCTTTGTCTCAAGGGGGCTGGAAGACAATGGGGGGAGGCAGTGATGCTTCAGTTGTACCGAGCCTTGGTCAGACCCCATCTGGAGTAACTCGATTCAGTTCTGGGCCCCGCACCTCAGGAAGGATATCTTGTCCTCGGAGCGGGGGGCAGCGCAGATTCACCAGAATGATACCCGGGGGCTAAAAGGGTTAAATTACGAGGACAGGTTGCACAGACTGGGCTTGTATTCCCTCGAGTTTAGAAGATTAAGGGGTGATCTAATCGAGGTGTTGAAGATGATTAAAGGGGTTGATCGGGTAGAGAGAGAGAGAAACTATTTCCTCTGGTGGGGGGAGTCCAGAACAAGGGGGGCGTCACCTTAAAATTAGAGCCAGGCCGTTCAGGGGTGATGTCAGGAAGCACTTCTTCACACAAAGGGTGGTGGGAATCTGGAACTCTCTCCCCCAAAAAGCTGTCGAGGCTGGGGGTCAAGTGGAAAATTCAAGACTAGATTGATCGATTTTTTGTTGGTTAAGGGGATTAAGGGTCACGGAACCAAGGCGGGTGGATGGAGTTAAGATACAGATCAGCCATGATCTGATTGAATGGCGGGACAGGCTCGAGGGGCTGAATGGCCTCCTCCCGTTCTTCTGTTCCTATAACTGGGGTGATAGGCTGCCTCTGTAGTACGCTGTCTGCATTCGAATTGGCTGGGTTTATATTTTTACTCATTCTCGGGATGTGGGCGTCGCTGGCAAGGCCAGCATTTATTGCCCATCCCCTAATCGCCCCTCGAGAAGGTGGTGGTGAGCCGCCTTCTTGAACCGCTGCAGTCCGTGTGGTGAAGGTGCTCCCACAGTGCTGTTAGGGAGGGAGTTCCAGGATTTTGACCCAGTGACGATGAAGGAACGGCCCGATATATTTCCAAGTCGGGATGGTGTGTGACTTGGAGGGGAACTTGGAGGTGGTGGTGTTCCTGTGCGCCTGCTGCCCTTGTCCTTCTAGGTGGAAGAGGTCGCGGGTTTGGGAGGTGCTACCGAAGAAGCCTTGGCGAGTTGCTGCAGTGCTTGTTCTATTGACTATTCCGACGCTCTCCCGGCCGGCCTCCCATCTTCCACTCTCCGTCAACCCCAGCTCATCCAAAACTCTGCTACCCATGTCCTAGCTCGCCCCAAGTCTCGGTCACCCGGTGCTCACTGACCTACATTGGCTCCCAGACCAAGTGGAGCGAGTGGATGACCCAACACTTTAACTGGTGGCACCTGTGGCTCAGTGGGTAGCACTCTCGCCTCTGAGTCAGAAGGTCGTGGGTTCAACAGACTCGAGCACCAAAATCTAGGGCGGCACTCCCAGGGCAGTACTGAGGGAGCGCCGCACTGTCGGAGGGGCAGTACTGAGGGAGCGCCGCACTGTCGGAGGGGCAGTACTGAGGGAGCGCCGCACTGTCGGAGGGGCAGTACTGAGGGAGCGCCGCGCTGTCTAGATGGGCCGTCTTTCAGATGAGACGTTAAACCGTGGCCCCGTCTGCCCTCTCGGGTGGACGTAAAAGATCCCACGGCCACTATTGGAAGAAGAGCAGGGGGGAGTTCTCCTCGGTCTCCTGGGGCCAATATTTATCCCTCAACCAACATCACTAAAAAACAGATGATCTGGTCATTATCACATTGCTGTTTGTGGGAGCTTGCTGTGCACAAATTGGCTGCCACGTTTCCTACATTACAACAGTGACCACACTTCAAAAAAAGTACTTCATTGGCTGTAAAATGGTTTGGGATGTCCTGAGGTGGTGAAAGGCGCTGGAGAAATGCGAGTCTGTCTTTCTCGACAGATCAACGTGCTCTGGGGAAAGGACACAGGAGGTGATGTTTGGTGTCACAGAACACGTGGGCCACTTAATAAGGTGTGGGTGGGGGGGAGGGGAAATATTCCCGTTGTCGTGGCAACTAAGCAGTTGTGGCGCTATGAGCGAGCGAAGCGAAGAATCAGAGACATTCGTAGTCGGATCAATGTGGGGAAAGGCTGGGGGGTGGGGGAGCGGTGGCCTTTCAGGTTCCGTCGATCGAAAATTGAACGTGAGCTTTTTGTTAATTGAGGGCGCAAGGTGAAGGGTCAAGGGTCAGAGTGCAGGGCACCCACCGCCAAGAACGGTGAGGATGAGGCTAAGCCGGGGAAGTTGGAGGCCCCGTCATAAGCAAAGGACAGGTTTGTATTCATACACCGCCTTGCCTTGCCTTCAAAGCCCTTCACCGCTAAGGAATTGCTTTCGAAGAGCTGCCACTGTTTGCTTTGGAGGCCATCTTTTATGTGGCTCGCCCTGAAGGAGTTGACTCTCGCGGGCGCCATGGTAACGGGGCAGCGCCTCCTCACTCCGCCCAGTGGCCATTCTTTGCGTAGCGACTGTTCCCTCCGTCTCATTCCCCTCCAAGGGCTGGCTGAACCACAACAACTTGAGCCTTTAATGTAGTAAAACGTCCCAGGGCGCTTCACAGGAGCGATTATCAGACAAAATTTGACCCCGAGCCACATAAGGAGATATTAGAACAGGCGACCAAAAGCTTGGTCAAAGAGGTCAGTTTTAAGGAGCGTCTTAAAGGAGGAGAGAGAGGCGGAGAGGGTGAGGGAGGGAATTCCAGAGCTTAGGGCCCAGGCGGCTGAAGGCACGGCCGCCACTGGTGGAGCGATGGAAATCGGGGGATGCGCAAGAGGCCAGAATTGGAGGAGCGCAGAGATCTGGGAGGGTTGTGGGACTGGAGGAGGTTACAGAGATAGGGAGAGGGGGGCGAGGAGGCCACGGAGGGATTTGGAAACAAGGATGGAGAATATTAAAATCGAGGCCGAGAGTAAATGTAGGTCAGCGAGCACAGTGGGGGTGATGGGCGAACGGGACTCAGTGCGAGTTAGGACACGGGGGCAGCAGGAGTTTGGGATGAGCTGACGTCCAGGAGAGGGTTGGAATAGTCAAGAGTCTGGAGGTAACAGAGGCAGGGAGGAGGGTTTCGGCAGTAGATGAGCTGAGGTGGGGGCGGAGACGGGCGGCGTCCCCTTAACCTGAACCCGATCAAAGCCAAGCCTCACGCCTTCCAACTCTCCGCCCCAGGCCAGACCAGCAAGCTCAGCACAGACCGGGGAGGGCCAACAAGGAAAGGGAATAATCATTAAATGTTCGGACACTGAGCAGTGTAGAGGAACAAAGGGACCTTGGAGTGCAGGTCCACAGATCCCTGAAGGTAGCAGGCCAGGTAGATAAGGTGGTTAAGAAGGCATACGGAATGCTTGCCTTTATTAGC
>CM059447.1:52997635-53063399 GCA_030390025.1 Squalus acanthias
AGCAGTCCCGCCTCCAAACCCGAGCCCTGAGCGCTGGCAAGGTCGTCCCCTTGGAGCACTGCGTACAGTGCTGGTCGCCATATTATAAAAAGGATATAGAGGCACTGGAGAGGGTGCGGAGAAAATTTACAAGGATGATACCAGAAATGCGAGGATGAACAGGCTGGGTCTCTTTTCTCTTGAAAAGAGAAGGCTGAGGGGTGACCTAATAGAGGTCTTTAAAATTATGAAAGGTTTTGATAGAGTGGATACAGAGAGAATGTTTCCACTTGTGGGGAAGAGCATAACTAGAGGCCATCAATATAAGATAGTCACCAAGAAATCCAGTCGGGAATTCAGGAGAAACTTCTTTACCCAAAGAGTGGTGAGAATGTGGAACTCGCTACCACAGGGAGTGGTTGAGGCGAATAGCGTAGATGCATTTAAGGGGAGGCTGGACAAACATCTGAGGGAGAAGGGAATAGAGGGTTACGCTGATAGATTTAGATGAGGAAAGACGGGAGGAGGCTCGAGTGGAGCATAAACGCCGGCATGGACTGGTTGGACCGAATGGCCTGTTTCTGGGCCGTATATCCTCTGAAAATGCTGGGCCTTGCCAGTGACACCCACATCCCGTGAATGAGTAATAAAAATAAAACTGGCAATCCCAGCTGGGGAAATGCATGGGGCTGGATTTTCAATGACCCATGGAGTCGGGTTTGGAGGCGTATGGGGGGTTAAATTTGCGGGGTCGGGGTTTCCGACCCCATCCCGCTTCCACGCAATTTTGACAAAATCAGTCGCAGGGTTCCCGACTCCGTCCCGCCTCCAAGAGGCGGGAGAGGCCATTAAAGCCCTTAACAAGCCCTAAATTGGCTCTGTAATGCCATTTTGAAACGTTTTAGCTAGTTTAACCCTTTTCCCACGTGAAGCACGCCTGATGTGAAACACTCCAGTGAAACCTGGCGGGAGCACAAGTGGATAGCTGACTATCAGCTGCAGGTCCACTATTACAACGGAGATGTGATGAAGGTAGTAGGAGTATTGTGATGAAGGTAGTAGTAGTATTAGGTCTGAAAGTCGCCTCTGATGCTGCTGCATTGAATGTCTTCAGAGACTGCCTGGCCTTTGCTGTGAGAGGACCTGGATGCAAAAAAAATTCTCTCTCTCTCTCTCTCTCTCTCATATCCAGGTCCACTCACATCAGAAGCAATGCAGAAAGGTCCTCTCTCACCAGCAGCCACACAATCTCTGAGAGCAGCCAGTCAGCAATGATGACATCATCAGAGGTGGTTTTCAGACTGAAACCACTAATCAGTTCATGGGTTCCCACATGCTGCAACACAATTGCCCAATTAAGTGAAAATTGCATCAGGCATCCACATTAATCTGGAGTCGGGGGGGAAACACGAAATGCGGATTACACGACCCCAACCCGACCCCAAGACAAAATCCAGCCCATGGACTTCGGAGATGGGGCTGGGTTTGCGATTGCCCCCATGGCCAAAGAGCTGGCATCGCTGACTCTTCAGGCTTACCCATGACGAACACCCAGTTGGAGTAGGTGTCGGAGGGCAGCCAGCCCCCCTTGGGCAGGTGACCAGCACGGGAGGGAGGACCTTCAGGAGAGGAAAGTAGGGGAAAGACAAGGTTCTGTCCCTTAATCTGGCCCACCGTTTGGGCTCAGAGATCCAAGCAGTTCATCCCGGGTCTCACGGGAACCTGGAATGTTTCCTGGCCACATCCTGCCAACAAGAGAGAACCAGAAACCCGGAGGCTTCTCTTCTGCTCCTGAACCCTAACCTTTGAACCCTCTTGCCCATCATCCTGTGGTCCATTGTTAGCACTCAACCCTCTGGGTCAGAAGGCCGTGGGCTTAAGTCCTGCTCCAGACACCTGAGCACCACAACCTCGGCTCTACCCTCCCAGTGCCTGCACGGAGGGAGTGCTGCGCTGTCGGAGGTGCCGTCTTTCAGATGAGGCGTTAAACCCAGGGCCCCCGACTGCACCCTCAGTAAAAGATCCCACGGCCCGGAAGAATACATCATGTTGCTGTGACTTGGCCGAACTTAAAGTTGGCCACATTTTTATATACCAGCTTGCTGCGCGAGGCCAAGAGACTGGTTGCCGAGAGAACGTTTGCCAAAATAAGATGCGGTGGTTGAAGCTGTGAAGGCCGCCAGCTGTCCTTCCAACAGGTCAGTGAACAGACCTCGAGAGTTCTGTAGGAACGGACTGTTAAACTGTGGAATCACAGCAAAAACAGGAACATCTTCAGACACAGTTTTTAAAGAGTGCGCAGGGACAGAGGGACCTAGGAGTTAATGTGCATAGGTCCCTGAAGGTGGCGGGACATATTGAGAGTGTGGTTAGCAAAGCATATGGGATCTTGGGCTTCATAAATAGAGGTATTGAGTACAAAAGTAGAGAAGTTATGCTGACCCTTTATAAAGCGCTGGTTAGGCCACAACTGGAGTATTGCGTCCAGTTCTGGTCACCACACTTTAGGAAGGATGTGAAGGCTCTTGAGAGGGTGCAGAGGAGATTTACCAGAGTGGTTCCCGGGATGGGGGATCTTAGCTACAAGGACAGGTTGGAGAAGCTGGATTTGTTTTCATTAGAGCAAAGGAGGTTGAGGGGCGATTTGATAGAGGTGTAGAAGATTATGACGGGCTTGGATAGGCTAGACGGGGAAAGGCTGTTCCCACTAGTTGATGGTACAAGGACTAGGGGGACACAGATTTAAGGTTTTGGGCAAGAGATACAGGGGGGATGTGAGGAAAAGCTTTTCTACGCAGCGAGTGGTGAGGACCTGGAACTCGCTGCTGACGGAAGTGGTGGAAGCAGAGACACTCGATGTTTTCAAGGGGAGACTGGATAGGCACTTGAGGGAAATAAACTGGCAGGGCTACGGGGATAGAGCGGGGGGAATGGGACTGACTGGATTGCTCTGCAGAGAGCCGGCACGGACTCGATGGGCCGAATGGCTTCCTTCTGTGCCGTTATGACTCTATGGGGGAAAAAATTGGGTATCGCCCATTTGGGGCGCTAATATCGGCCGGTCGCAAAGTTTAGTGCCCGGCGCTAATTATTGCCTCCGACTGCAAAATTCGCCTCTGTCGCCCCCTGGAGGTGATTTGAGCGCTAAATCAGGCGCTACACACCTCTCTTAAGGCGTTAACGTCAGGGAGCGAGACGCTACCTCAGCACGCGACTGAAGCTCAGGCGATGTCAGTTACCATGGAAGCCAGACAGACTGGCGCCGTCCAGTTCTTAAAGGGGAGGGGCCATCTTGCTGGCCAGCCACTCCCTGCTCATTGCAGCCTTGAATCTCGGCCTGGAGAACCTCGAAAGCGATTGTGTTGGAAGCAATAATGGATAGGCCCAGGGAAAGAGCTCGGCCGTTAGGAACCTCCAAAGTGGTGCTGAGGCCCAAAACCCCTTAGAGCAGCGATAAAACTGAAAATGTTGCCAACAAGAAAAGGCAGGAAGAGGCCGCCTTTAAATAGCGCTCCCCCAGCCCCTTCCCGACTGCAAAACGTTCACCTCTACCTATCGTTCCTAGCGGCAGGCGCTAAGGCAGGGGATGCGACTCAATATCCGGTCCGGGGCGCTGCACGCTCGAGTGACGTCACGATCTGCGGGCGCGGGAAAGCGCGGCGGTAGTGTTTAGCGCCGCTGCAAACCGACTGGTCAATTTGGCGAGCAGCGCTAAAATGGCCGCGCCCGGGCGCTAAGTTCCTAGCCCCCCCCCCACCCACGGAGGCACTAACGGGAGGCGCTAAGCAACCGAATTTCTACCCGCTATGACTGTGACTTCAGAATGTAACCGGCCATGAGGCCAGCTGACAGATCAGAAGAAGAGAAGGCGAGAAGAAGAGATGAACAACTAGTGACCATTACCCACATAGTTTGGGACACGTAGGCAGTGGGCAGGTTGACAGGTTTTGCGGGATAGAAGGTGCTGTAAATAGATGCAGTCCGGCAACTTGGCCATTTGTCAGTTAAAGAGGGACAAACAAATGAGTAGCTTCATGCCTGTTTACTTGTAATAAGTAAATCAAACGAGTACGGGTTGTAAATTTTACTGTATGTAACAGTTTATGTGTGCTTACTTGTAACCTCTTGCTGATGTTTAAGTTTTTTTTTATTGGTTCATGGGAGGTGGGCGTCGCTGGCAAGGCCAGCATTTATTGCCCATCCCCTAATTGCCCCTTCAGAAGGTGGTGGTGAGCCGCCTTCTTGAACCGCTGCAGTCCGTGTGGTGAAGGTGCTCCCACAGTGCTGTTAGGGAGGGAGTTCCAGGATTTTGACCCAGCGACGATGAAGGATCGGCGATATATTTCCAAGTCAGGATGGTGTGTGACTTGGAGGGGAACTTGGAGGTGGTGGTGTTCCCATGCGCCTGCTGCCCTTGTCCTTCTAGGTGGAAGAGGTCGTGGGTTTGGGAGGTGCTGCCGAAGAAGCCTTGGCGAGTTGCTGCAGTGCATCTTGTAGATGGTACACACTGCAGCCACGGTGCGCCGGTGGTGGAGGGAGTGAATGTTTAAGGTGGTGGATGGGGTGCCCATCAAGCGGGCTGCTTTGTCCTGGATGGTGTCGAGCTTCTTGAGTGTTGTTGGAGCTGTACTCATCCAGGTAAGTGGAGAGTATTCCATCACACTCCTGACTTGTGCCTTGTAAAGTAAAAGAAAGTGTCCTGGGGCCAATATTTATCCCTCAGTACTGCCCCTCTGACAGTGCAGCGCTCCCTCAGTACCGCCCCTCCGACATGCGGCACTCCCTCAGTACTGCAACTCCGACAGTGCGGCGCTCCCTCAGTACTGCCCCTTCGACAGTGCAACGCACCCTCAGTACTGCCCCTCTGACAGTGCGGCGCTCCCTCAGTACCGCTCCTCCGACATGCGGCGCTCCCTCAGTACTGCCCCTCCGACAGTGCGGCGCTCCCTCAGTACTGCCCCTCCGACAGTGCAGCGCTCCCTCAGTACCGCCCCTCCGACAGTGCGGTGCTCCCTCAGTACCGCCCCTCCGACAGTGCGGCGCTCCCTCAGTACTGCCTCTCCGATAGTGCGGCGCTCCCTCAGTACCGCCCCTCCGACAGTGCAGCGCTCCCTCAGTACCGCCCCTCCGACAGTGCGGCGCTCCCTCAGTACCGCCCCTCCGACAGTGCGGCGCTCCCTCAGTACCTCCCCTCCGAGAGTGCGGCGCTCCCTCAGTACTGCCCCTCCGACAGTGCGGCGCTCCCTCAGTACTGCCCCTCCGGCAGTGCGGCGCTCCCTCAGTACCGCCCCTCCGACAGTGCGGCGCTCCCTCAGTACTGCCCCTCCGACAGTGCGGCGCTCCCTCAGTACCGCCCCTCCGACAGTGCAGCGCTCCCTCAGTACTCCCCCTCCGACAGTGCGGCGCTCCCTCAGTACCGCCCCTCCGACAGTGCGGGGCTCCCTCAGTACCGCCCCTCCGATAGTGCGGCGCTCCCTCAGTACCGCCCCTCCGACAGTGCGGTGCTCCCTCAGTACCGCCCCTCCGATAGTGCGGCGCTCCCTCAGTACCGCCCCTCCGACAGTGCGGTGCTCCCTCAGTACCGCCCCTCCGATAGTGCGGCGCTCCCTCAGTACCGCCCCTCCGACAGTGCGGTGCTCCCTCAGTACCGCCCCTCCGACAGTGCGGCGCTCCCTCAGTACCGCCCCTCCGACAGTGCGGCGCTCCATCAGTACCGCCCCTCCGACAGTGCGGCGCTCCCTCAGTACCGCCCCTCCGACAGTGCGGCGCTGCCTCAGTACCGCCCCTCCGACAGTGCGGCGCTCCCTCAGTACCGCCCCTCCGACAGTGCGGCGCTCCCTCAGTACCGCCCCTCCGACAGTGCGGTGCTCCCTCAGTACCGCCCCTCCGACAGTGCGGCGCTCCCTCAGTACCGCCCCTCCGACAGTGCGGCGCTCCATCAGTACCGCCCCTCCGACAGTGCGGCGCTCCCTCAGTACCGCCCCTCCGACAGTGCGGCGCTGCCTCAGTACCGCCCCTCCGACAGTGCGGCGCTCCCTCAGTACCGCCCCTCCGACAGTGCGGCGCTCCCTCAGTACCGCCCCTCCGACAGTGCGGCGCTCCCTCAGTACCTCCCCTCCGAGAGTGCGGCGCTCCCTCAGTACCGCCCCTCCGACAGTGCGGCGCTCCCTCAGTACCTCCCCTCCGAGAGTGCGGCGCTCCCTCAGTACTGCCCCTCCGACAGTGCGGCGCTCCCTCAGTACTGCCCCTCCGGCAGTGCAGCGCTCCCTCAGTACCGCCCCTCCGACAGTGCGGCGCTCCCTCAGTACTGCCCCTCCGACAGTGCGGCGCTCCCTCAGTACCGCCCCTCCGACAGTGCAGCGCTCCCTCAGTACTCCCCCTCCGACAGTGCGGCGCTCCCTCAGTACTGCCCCTCCGATAGTGCGGCGCTCCCTCAGTACCGCCCCTCCGACAGTGCGGCGCTCCCTCAGTACCGCCCCTCCGACAGTGCGGCGCTCCCTCAGTACCGCCCCTCCGACAGTGCAGCGCTCCCTCAGTACTGCCCCTCCGACAGTGCGGCGCTCCCTCAGTACTGGCACTGGGAGTGTCGGCCTGGATTTTGTGCTCAAGTCTCTGGACTGGGGCTCGAACGCACGACCTTCTGACTCAGAGGCAAGGGTGGTACCCACTGGGCCTTAGCTGACTGTGTTAGGCTGGAGTGATTAGCAGCAGGCATCTATGGGGTTAATTCCCTGCTCGCTGCATTAGAATGCGAAGGCTGATTTTCACTTGACTCGGTGAGCTGGTGGGCATTGTACAAAGTCAAGGGCCTGGCACTCAAATCATAATTCAGAACTACAATCCTCTCCAACTGTGCTGCAGTGTAATAAAGCCCTCGTACGCCTAACAAGTGGTCCTTGGAACCCTAGACTGGGTAATGAGTAACCAGAGTCACAACTTATTAAGCTCCCCAGTGTCGAAGGTGATTTTGGAAAACCGTTTTTTTCCAGATTAAGCTTCCTCTTAATTCCAGAGACTTGAGCCCCTAACCCAGGCCGACACTCCCAGTGCCAGTACTGAGGGAGCGCTGCACTGTCGGAGGGGCAGTACTGAGGGAGCGCCGCACTGTTGGAGGGGCAGTACTGAGGGAGCACCACACTGTCGGAGGGGCAGTACTGAGGGAGCGCCGCACTGTTGGAGGGGCGGTACTGAGGGAGCGCCGCACTGTCGGAGGGGCGGTACTGAGGGAGCGCTGCACTGTCGGAGATGCGGTACTGAGGGAGCGCTGCACTGTCGGAGGGGCGGTACTGAGGGAGCGCCGCACTGTCGGAGGGGCGGTACTGAGGGAGCGCCGCACTGTCGGAGGGGCGGTACTGAGGGAGCGCCGCACTGTCGGAGGGGCGGTACTGAGGGAGCGCCGTACTGTCGGAGGGGCAGTACTGAGGGAGCGCTGCACTGTCGGAGGGGAGTACTGAGGGAGCGCCGCACTGTCGGAGGGGCGGTACTGAGGGAGCGCCGCACTGTCGGAGGGGCAGTACTGAGGGAGCGCCGCACTGTCGGAGGGGCGGTACTGAGGGAGCGCGGCACTGTCGGAGGGGCTGTACTGAGGGAGCGCCGCACTGTCGGAGAGGCAGTACTGAGGGAGCGCCACACTGTCGGAGGGGCGGTACTGAGGGAGCGCCGCACTGTCGGAGGGGCAGTACTGAGGGAGCGCCGCAGTGTCGGAGGGGCGGTACTGAGGGAGCACCGCACTCTCAGAGACGTTAAACGTTAAACCGAGGCCCCGTCTGCCCTCTCGGGTGGATGTAAAAGATCCCACGGCCACTATTGGAAGAAGAGCAGGGGGGAGTTGTCCCCGGTGTCCTGGGCCCAATATTTATCCCTCGATCAACATCACTAAAAACAGATGATCTGGTGATCTATAGAAATAAAGAAAGACTTGTATTTCTATCGCGCCTTTCACCACCTCAAGATGTCCCAAAGCGCTTTACAGCCAATGAAGTACTTTTGAAGTGCTGTAATGTGGGAAACACAGCAGCCAAATTGCGCACAGCAAGCTCCAATATGATAATAACCAGATCACCTGTTTTTTTGCGATGTTGATTGAGGGGTAAATATAGGCCCCAGGTGGGTTTTTTTTATAACAACCTGGTAGCTTTCCACTCACCATGACTGATGCCAGCTTTTTAATTCCAGATTTCCTTAATTAACAGCGAATATTAAATTCTGGAGCTGCCGTGCTGGGGATTGTGAACTCGGATCGCCTCCAGCTCACACCAGGCCTGATTGGGTAACTAGTTCCAGCAACATAACCAGCATGCTGCCGTTGCCCAGGGCGCGAGTTTGCAGGGCACAAAATGGCCGCCGCCTTGGCCTACCTCCCAGGGCCTGCACAGCAAGGTGACTCACTGTATTTGAAGGACTTTGAGCTGCTCCGAGAGGTGATAAAGCGCTGGGTGAATGCCGGCCGTTCCTTCTTCACACGGCGAAGCATAAGGAGGAGTAAATGGTGTGATCCATTCCTGTTAAGGCAGCATATGTCGCTCAGTAAGTTCTATAATTAAGCATAATTTAGGGTAATCGGCAAATCAACTCATTTGTCCTTGTGTGGCTTTTCAGCACAGTCTGGGCTGCAATCTTGGGAGAGGTGTTCTGGACCACGCTAACCAAACAGGAAGCTGTTGCTCCATGGATATTCACCAATGACGAACTGCATTTATATAGCGCCTTTAACGTAGTCAAATTTTACTCTGTATCTAACCTGTGGTGTACCTGCCCTGGGAGTGTTTGATGGGACAGTGTAGAGGGAGCTTTACTCTGTATCTAACCCGTGCTGTACCTGCCCTGGGAGTGTTTGATGGTCATGATGCGGAGATGCCGGTGTTGGACTGGGGTGGACAAAATTGAGAGGTCGCACAACACCAGGTTATAGTCCAACAGTTTTATTTGAAATCACAAGCTTTCGGAGCTATCGATCGCCCCTTCCTCAGGTGAAGTAGAGGGAGCTTTACTCTGTATCTAACCCGTGTTGTCCCTGCCCTGGGAGTGTTTGATGGGACAGTGTAGAGGGAGCTTTACTCTGTATCTAACCCGTGCTGTACCTGCCCTGGGAGTGTTTGACGGGGCAGTGTAGAGGGAGCTTTACTCTGTATCTAACCCCGTGCTGTACCTGCTCTGGGAGTGTTTGATGGGGACAGTGTAGAGGGAGCTTTACTCTGTATCTAACCCGTGCTGTACCTGCCCTGGGAGTGTTTGATGGGACAGTGTAGAGGGAGCTTTACTCTGTATCTAACCTGTGCTGTACCTGCCCTGGGAGTGTTTGATGGGACAGTGTAGAGGGAGCTTTACTCTGTATCTAACCCATGCTGTACCTGCCCTGGGAGTGTTTGATGGGACAGTGTAGAGGGAGCTTTACTCTGTATCTAACCCCGTGCTGTACCTGCCCTGGGAGTGTTTGATGGGACAGTGTAGAGGGAGCTTTACTCTGTATCTAACCCGTGCTGTACCTGCCCTGGGAGTGTTTGATGGGACAGTGTAGAGGGAGCTTTACTCTGTATCTAACCCCATGATGTACCTGCCCTGGGAGTGAGGGTTAAAATCGGAAGATATTCTATTCTCAGAACTGACTTTAATGGGACCGAAATCCATAAATAATAAGCAATGAACCTTTAGTGATGAGTCAGTCTTCCCCTGTGCTCCCCAGTGGGAGCTAAATCTGCCTGCCACAGTGAGTGAAGGACTGAGAAATCCGCTCTCCCTCAGTCCTCTCAGTCCCTGAATTCAGAGAAAGGATTTCCAAATTTGGCTTCCTCTTCCTCGACTGCCCTGGGCTAGGGAAGTGCGAATAAAACTCGGGAATGTAGCAAACAGTGTAGAGGATAGAAACAGACTTCTGGAGGACATAGACAGGCTGGTGGAACGTGCGGACACGTGGCAGATTAAATTTAACACAGCGAAACATGAAGTGATAGATTTTGGAAGGAAGAATGAGAAGAGGCAATATAAACTAAAGGGTACAATTTTAAAGGGGGTGCCGGAACAGGGCGATCCGGGAGTGTATGTACACAAGACTTTAAAGGTGGCAGGACAGGTCGAGAAGACTGTTAAGAAAGCATACGGGAATCCTTGGCTTTTTTAATAGAGAAGTCGCACAACACCAGGTTATAGTCCAACAGATTTATTTAAATTTAGTAATTTTAAATAAATCTGTTGGACTATAACCTGGTGTTGTGCGACTTCTCATTTTTGTCCACCCCAGTCCAACGCCGGCATCTCCACATCATGACCTTTATTAATAGAGGCATAGAGTACAAAAGCAAGCAAGTTATGCTGTACCTTTATAAAACACTGGTTAGACCTCAGCTGGAGTCTTGTGTCCAATTCTGGGCTTCAGGAAGGATGTCAAGGCCTTGGAGAGGGTGCGGAGGAGATTTACCAGAATGGTAACGGGGATGAGGGACTTCAGTGATGTGGAGAGACTGGAGAAGCTGGGATTGTTCTCCTTGGAGCAGAGCAGGTTAAGAGGAGATTTAATCGAGGTGTTCAAAATCATGAGGGGTTTTGAGAGAGTAAATCAGGAGAAACTGTTTCCACTGGCAGGAGGGTCGGTAACCAGAGGACACAGATTTAAGATAATTGGCAAAAGAACCAGAGGGGGGAGATGAGGAGAATGTTTTTTACGCAGCGAGTTGTTGTGATCTGGAACGCGCTGCCTGAAAGGGCGGTGGAAGCAGATTCAATAGTGACTTTCAAAAGGGAATTGGAGAAATACTTGAATAGGAAAGATTCACAGGGCTGTGGGGAAAGAGCAGGGGGGGAGTGGGACTAATTGGAGAGCTCTTTCAAAGAGCCGGCACAGGCACGATGGGCCGAATGGGATCCTCCTGTGCTGCACGATTCCGTGATGTGGTCCTGAAGAATCAGGCACAGTTGTGATGCCTCCATGGTTAAATATCAGCAGGCCTGGACAGGAGTGAAGAATGGCCGCTCGGGACTTGACCGATGTTTGTGAGCACACAAGTAACCCGCGGGCGGAAAGCGGCCCGAGGAGGGGAAAGGTGGCAATTGATGGCGTTTCTTTCCTTTCGCCTTCTCTTTCTCCTTCCCTCTCTTTGTGTTTCCATCAGTCGAGTAAAATAAAAGAGGCTTCTCGCTCCTGTCACAGGAACACGTGTCGTCCATTGAGCCCCTCGAGCCTGTTCCGCCATTCAATGAGATCATGGCTGATCTGTGACCTAACTCCATCTACCCGCCTTTGGCCCATATCCCTCAATACCTTTGGTTAACAAAAATCCATCAATCTCCGATTTAAAATTAACAATTGACCCAGCATCAATTGCCGTTTGTGGAAGAGAGTTCCAAACTTCTACCACCCTTTGTGTGTAGAAGTGTTTCCTAACTTCACTCCTGAAAGGTCTGGCTCTAATTTTTAGACTCTGCCCCCTAGTCCTAGAATCCCCAACCAGCGGAAATAGTTTCTCTCTCTACCCCATCTGTTCCCCTTAATATCCTGAAAACTTCGATCAGATCGCCCCTTAACCTTCTAAATTCTAGGGAATACAACCCTAGTGACATAAATTTTGTCATTCATGTATGAAGTAACACTGGGCGGCCTGCTGATGGCGTTGTCCAGGGAGAGTATAAATACTCGGGCATGGGCCCAGCTTGCTGAGGACATTCCTCAACAGGAACTAAAGAAGGACACAACTAGATCTCCATGTTGAAAAACAGTTGATTAAAGCTTTGTTTAACGCTTAGACCAAGTGCCTAGTAGTTTTCCTACGTCACCTAGTTTGTGTAATCTCTCCTCGTAACTTAACCCTTGGAGTCCGGGTATCATTCTGGTAAACCTACTCCCTCAGAGGTCAATATGTTGTTGCTGTCGCTTTCTAACAAAGCAGAGCTCCTGCGAACAGCGCCTGAGGTGCGAGGGGGGTCTTCAACAACATGGAAGCTCCTCTCTCCCCCATCGCCCCTCCCCGCCTACACCCCAGCAGATTCTATCTCACCCAGCCACTCCTGAAGGTGTCAGCCTTTGTTGGAGTCTGTCCCATGGACATCTGTCTCGTCTCCCTCCGTTGGTCCCGAGTGTCGCCCGTGCCTGAGTGGGCAGCACTCGCTCTCACCTCTGAGTCAGAGGGACGTGGGTTCGAGTCCCAACTCCAGAGACTCGAGCCCGTAATCCAGGCCGACACTCCCAGTGCAGTACTGAGGAAGCGCCACACTGTCGGAGGGGCAGTCCTGAGGGAGCGCCGCACTGTCGGAGGGGCAGTACTGAGGGAGCGCCGCACTGTCGGAGGGGCAGTACTGAGGGAGCGCCGCACTGTCGGAGGGGCAGTACTGAGGGAGCGCCTCACTGTCGGAGGGGCAGTACTGAGGGAGCGCCGCACTGTCGGAGGGGCAGTACTGAGGGAGCGCCGCACTCTCGGACGGGCAGTACTGAGGGAGCGCCGCACTGTCGGAGGGGCAGTACTGAGGGAGCGCCGCACATTCGGAGGGGCAGTACTGAGGGAGCGCCGCACTGTTGGACGGGCAGTACTGAGGGAGCGCCACACTGTCGGAGGGGCGGTACTGAGGGAGCGCCGCACTGTCGGAGGGGCAGTACTGAGGGAGCGCAGCACTGTCGGAGGGGCTGTACTGAGGGAGCGCCGCACTGTCGGAGGGGCAGTACTGAGGGAGCGCCGCACTGTCAGAGGGGCAGTACTGAGGGAGCGCCGCATTGTCGGAGGGGCGGTACTGAGGGAGTGTCGCACTGTCGGAGGGGCAGTACTGAGGGAGCGCCGCACTGTCGGAGGGGCGCTACTGAGGGAGGGCCGCACTGTCGGAGGGGCAGTACTGAGGGAGCGCCGCACTGTCGGAGGGGCAGTACTGAGGGAGCGCCGCACTGTCGGAGGGGCAGTACTGAGGGAGCGCCGCACTGTCGGACGGGCATTACTGAGGGAGTGCCACACTGTCGGAGGGGCGGTACTGAGGGAGCGCCGCACTGTCGGAGGGGCAGTACTGAGGGAGCGCCGCACTGTCGGACGGGCAGTACTGAGGGAGTGCCACACTGTCGGAGGGGCGGTACTGAGGGAGCGCCGCACTGTCGGAGGGGCAGTACTGAGGGAGCGCTGCACTGTCGGAGGGGCTGTATTGAGGGAGCGCCGCACTGTCGGAGGGGCAGTACTGAGGGAGCGCCGCACTGTCAGAGGGGCAGTACTGAGGGAGCGCCGCATTGTCGGAGGGGCGGTACTGAGGGAGCGCCGCACTATCGGAGGGGCAGTACTGAGGGAGCGTCGCATTGTCGGAGGGGCGGTACTGAGGGAGCGCCGCACTGTCGGAGGGGCAGTACTGAGGGAGCGCCGCACTCTCGGACGGGCAGTACTGAGGGAGCGCCGCACTGTCGGAGGGGCAGTACTGAGGGAGCGCCGCACTGTCGGAGGGGCAGTACTGAGGGAGCGCCGCACTGTCGGACGGGCAGTACTGAGGGAGTGCCATACTGTCGGAGGGGCAGTACTGAGGGAGCGCTGCACTGTCGGAGGGGCTGTACTGAGGGAGCGCCGCACTGTCGGAGGGGCAGTACTGAGGGAGCGCCGCACTGTCAGAGGGGCAGTACTGAGGGAGCGCCGCACTGTCGGAGGGGCAGTACTGAGGGAGCGCCGCACTGTCGGAGGGGCGGTACTGAGGGAGCGCCGCACTGTCGGAGGGGCGGTACTGAGGGAGCGCCGCACTGTCGGAGGTGCAGTACTGAGAGAGCGCCGCACTGTCGGAGGGGCGGTACTGAGGGAGCGCCGCACTGTCGGAGGGGCAGTACTGAGGGAGCGCCGCACTGTCGGAGGGGCAGTACTGAGGGAGCGCCGCACTGTCGGAGGTGCCGACTTTTGAATGAGACGTTAAACCGAGGCCCCGTCTACTCTCTCAGGCGGACGTAAAAGATCCCATGGCACTTTTGGAAGATGAGCAGGGGGGGAGTTCTCCCCGGTGTCCTGGGGCCAATATTTATCCCTCAACCAACATCACTAAAAACAGATGATCTGGTCATTATCACGTTGCTGTTTGTGGGAGCTTGCTGTGCGCAAATCGGCTGCCGCGTTTCCCACATTACAACAGCGACCACACTTCGAAAAGTACTTCATTGGCTGTGAAGAGCTTTGGGACATCCTGAGGTGGTGAAAGGCGCTGGAGAAATGGGAGTCTTTCCAGCAGCGCTTCCAGGAATGTTGGAGTTCATTTGGAGAAGTCCGTCAGGGTGTCAGCTCGAGGGAGAGCATCGATTCCACGGGGCCTGATGAAAATCAACGTGTCAAACCGCAGCTAAAACTAAGGGCAAAGGGAAGAGAATCAACCTGGCCTCAGAGATCAGGCTGCAAGGGCTTTGGTTCAGCTTTGACAAAACCTCACTGACGATTCCTCTGAGTTGGTGTTAGTTAGTACCTGAGTCTCTCTCTCTATATTCTGTGCTCTGAATTACACACTAAATGATTCCGAACAGGATGAGTGATGTATTCAGGGCAGGTACAGCATGGGTTAGATACAGAGTAAAGCTCCCACGACACTGTCCCGTCAAACACTCCCAGGGCAGGTACAGCACAGGTTAGATACAGAGTAAAGCTCCCTCTACACTGTCCCATCAAACACTCCCAGGGCAAGTACAGCACGGGTTAGATACAGAGTAAACCTCCCTCTACACTGTCCCCATCAAACACTCCCAGGGCAGGTACAGCACGGGTAAGATACAGAGTAAAGCTCCCTCTACACTGTCCCATCAAACACTCCCAGGGCAGGTACAGCACGGGTTAGATACAGAGTAAAGCTGCCTCTACACTGTCCCATCAAACACTCCCAGGGCAGGTACAGCACGGGTTAGATACAGAGTAAAACTCCCTCTACACTGTCCCCATCAAACACGCCCAGGGCAGGTACAGCACGGGGTTAGTTACAGAGTAAAGCTCCCTCTACACTGTCCCATCAAACACTCCCAGGGCAGGTACAGCACGGGTTAGATACAGAGTAAAGCTCCCTCTACACTGTCCCCATCAAACACTCCCAGGGCAGGTACAGCACGGGTTAGATACAGAGTAAAGCTCCCTCTACACTGTCCCCATCAAAGACGCCCAGGGCAGGTACAGCACGGGGTTAGTTACAGAGTAAAGCTCCCTCTACACTGTCCCATCAAACACTCCCAGGGCAGGTACAGCACGGGTTAGATACAGAGTAAAGCTCCCTCTACACTGTCCCGTCAAACACTCCCAGGGCAGGTAAAGCACGGGTTAGATACAGAGTAAAGCTCCCTCTACACTGTCCCCATCAAACACGCCCAGGGCAGGTACAGCAAGGGGTCAGTTACAGAGTAAAACTCCCTCTACACTGTCCCATCAAACACTCCCAGGGCAGGTACAGCACGGGTTAGATACAGAGTAAAGCTCCCTCTACACTGTCCCGTCAAACACTCCCAGGGCAGGTAAAGCACGGGTTAGATACAGAGTAAAGCTCCCTCTACACTGTCCCCATCAAACACGCCCAGGGCAGGTACAGCACGGGGTTAGTTACAGAGTAAAGCTCCCTCTACACTGTCCCATCAAACACTCCCAGGGCAGGTACAGCACGGGTTAGATACAGAGTAAAGCTCCCTCTACACTGTCCCGTCAAACACTCCCAGGGCAGGTAAAGCACGGGTTAGATACAGATTAAAGCTCCCTCTACACTGTCCCCATCAAACACGCCCAGGGCAGGTACAGCACGGGGTCAGTTACAGAGTAAAACTCCCTCGACACTGTCCCATCAAACACTCCCAGGGCAGGTACAGCACGGGTTAGATACAGAGTAAAGCTCCCTCTACACTGTCCCGTCAAACACTCCCAGGGCAGGTAAAGCACGGGTTAGATACAGAGTAAAGCTCCCTCTACACTGTCCCCATCAAAAACGCCCAGGGCAGGTACAGCATGGGGTTAGTTACAGAGTAAAGCTCCCTCTACACTGTCCCGTCAAACACTCCCAGGGCAGGTACAGCACGGGTTAGATACAGAGTAAAGCTCCCGCTGCACTGTCCCATCAAACACTCCCAGGGCAGGTACAGCATGGGTTAGATACAGAGTAAAGCTGCCTCTACACTGTCCCCATCAAACACGCCCAGGGCAGGTACAAGCACGGGGTTAGTTACAGAGTAAAGCTCCCTCTACACTGTCCCGTCAAACACTCCCAGGGCAGGTAAAGCACGGGTTAGATACAAAGTAAAGCTCCCTCCACACTGTCCCATCAAACACTCCCAGGGCAGGTACAGCACGGGTTAGATATAGAGTGAAGCTCCCTCTACACTGGCCCATCAAACACTCCCAGGGCAGGTACAGCACGGGTTAGATACAGAGTGAACCTCCGTCTACACTGTCCCATCAAACACTCCCAGGGCAGGTACAGCACGGGGTTAGATACAGAGTAAAGCTCCCTCTACACTGTCCCATCAAACACTCCCAGGGCAGGTATAGCACGGGGTTAGATACAGAGTAAAGCTCCCTCTTCACTGTCCCCATCAAACACTCCCAGAGCAGGTACAGCACGGGTTTGATACAGAGTGAAGCTCCCTCTACAGTGTCCCATCAAACACTCCCAGGGCAGGTACAGCAAGGGTTAGATACAGAGTAAAGCACCCTCTACACTGTCCCATCAAACACTCCCAGGGCAGGTACAGCACGGGTTAGATACAGAGTAAAGCTCCCTCTACACTGTCCCATCAAACACTCCCAAGGCAGGTACAGCAAGGGTTAGATACAGAGTAAAGCACCCTCTACACTGTCCCATCAAACACTCCCAGGGCAGGTACAGCACGGGTTAGATACAGAGTAAAGCTCCCTCTACACTGTCCCATCAAACAAATCCCAGTGCAGGTACAGCACGGGTTAGATACAGAGTAAAGTTCACTCTACACTGACCCCATCAAAAACTCCCAGGGCAGGTACAGCAGGGGTTAGATACAGAGTAAAGCTCCCTCTACACTGTCGCATCAAACACTCCCAGGGCAGTAAAGCACGGGTTAGATACACAGTAAAGCTCCCTCTACACTGTCCCATCAAACACTCCCAGGGCAGGTACAGCACCTGTTAGATAAAGAGTAAAGCTCCCTCTACACTGTCCCATCAAACACTCCCAGGGCAGGTACAGCACGGGTTAGATACAGAGTAAAGCTCCCTCTACACTGTCCCCATCAAACACGCCAAGGGCAGGTACAGCACGGGGTTAGTTACAGAGTAAAGCTCCCTCTACACTGTCCCGTCAAACACTCCCAGGGCAGGTACAGCACGGTTTAGATACAGAGTAAAGCTCCCTCTACACTGTCCCATCAAACACTCCCAGGGCAGGTACAGCACGGGTTAGATACAGAGTAAAGCTCCCTCTACACTGTCCCGTCAAACACTCCCAGGGCAGGTAAAGCAAGGGTTAGATACAAAGTAAAGCTCCCTCTACACTGTCCCGTCAAACACTCCCAGGGCAGGTACAGCACGGGTTAGATACAGAGTAAAGCTCCCTCTACACTGTCCCATCAAACACTCCCAGGGCAGGTACAGCACGGGTTAGATACAGAGTAAAGCTCCTCTACACTGTCCCATCAAACACTCCCAGGGCAGGTACAGCACGGGGTTAGATGCAGAGTAAAGCTCCCTCTACACTGTCCGCATAAAACACTCCCAGGGCAGGTGCAGCACGGGTTAGATATATAGTGAAGCTCCCTTTACACTGGCCCATCAAACACTCCCAGGGCAGGTACAGCACGGGTTAGATACAGAGTGAAGCTCCCTCTACACTATCCCATCAAACACTCCCAGGGCAGGTACAGCACGGGTTAGATACAGAGTAAAGCTCCCTCTACACTGTCCCGTCAAACACTCCCAGGGCAGGTAAAGCACGGGTTAGATACAGAGTAAAGCTCCCTCTACACTGTCCCCATCAAACACGCCCAGGGCAGGTACAGCACGGGGTTAGTTGCAGAGTAAAGCTCCCTCTACACTGTCCCGTCAAACACTCCCAGGGCAGGTACAGCACGGGTTGGATACAGAGTAAAGCTCCCTCTACACTGTCCCATCAAACACTCCCAGGGCAGGTACAGCACGGGTTAGATACAGAGTAAAGCTCCCTCTACACTGTCCCATCAAACACTCCCAGGGCAGGTACAGCACGGGTTAGATACAGAGTAAAGCTCCCTCTACACTGTCCCGTCAAACACTCCAAGGGCAGGTACAGCACGGGTTAGATAAAGAGTAAAGCTGCCTCTACACTGTCCCATCAAACAATCCCAGGGCAGGGACAGCATGGGTTAGATACAGAGTAAAGCTCCCTCTACACTGTCCCATCAAACACTCCCAGGGCAGGGACAGCACGGGTTAGATACAGAGTAAAGCTCCCGCTACACTGTCCCATCAAACACTCCCAGGGCAGGTACAGCACGGTTTTAGATACAGAGTAAAGCTCCCTCTGCACTGTCCCATCAAACACTCCCAGGGCAGGTACAGCACGGGTTAGATACAGAGTAAAGCTCCCTCATCATTGTTCCATCAAATACTCCCAGGGTTGGTACAGCACGGGTTAGATACAGAGTAACGCTCCGTCTACACTGTCCCATCAAACACTCCCAGTGCAGGTACAGCACGGGTTGGATACAGAGTAAAGCTCACTCTACACTGTCCCCATCAAACACTCCCAGGGCAGGTACAGCACGGGTTAGATACAGAGTGAAGCTCCCTCTACACTGTCCCATCAAACACTCCCAGGGCAGGTACAGCACGGGTTAGATACAGAGTAAAGCTCCCTCTACACTGTCCCGCAAACACTCCCAGGGCAGGTAAAGCTCGGGTTAGATACAGAGTAAAGCTCCCTCTACACTGTCCCCATCAAACACGCCCAGGGCAGGTACAGCACGGGGTTAGTTGCAGAGTAAAGCTCCCTCGACACTGTCCCGTCAAACACTCCCAGGGCAGGTACAGCACGGGTTAGATACAGAGTAAAGCTCCCTCTACACTGTCCCATCAAACACTCCCAGGGCAGGTACAGCACGGGTTAGATACAGAGTAAAGCTCCCTCTACACTGTCCCCATCAAACACTCCCAGGGCAGGTACAGCACGGGTTAGATACAGAGTAAAGCTCCCTCTACACTGTCCCATCAAACACGCCAAGGGCAGGTACAGCACGGGGTTAGTTACAGAGTAAAGCTCCCTCTACACTGTCCCGTCAAACACTCCCAGGGCAGGTTCAGCACGGTTTAGATACAGAGTAAAGCTCCCTCTACACTGTCCCATCAAACACTCCCAGGGCAGGTACAGCACGGGTTAGATACAGAGTAAAGCTCCCTCTACACTGTCCCGTCAAACACTCCCAGGGCAGGTAAAGCAAGGGTTAGATACAAAGTAAAGCTCCCTCTACACTGTCCCATCAAACACTCCCAGGGCAGGTACAGCACGGGGTTAGATGCAGAGTAAAGCTCCCTCTGCACTGGCCCCATCAAACACTCCCAGGGCAGGTAGAGCACGGGTTAGATACAGAGTGAAGCTCCCTCTACACTGGCCCATCAAACACTCCTAGGGCAGGTACAGCACGGGTTAGATACAGAGTGAAGCTCCCTCTACACTGTCCCATCAAACACTCCCAGGGCAGGGACAGCATGGATAGATACAGAGCAAAGCTCCCTCTACACTGTCCCCATCAAACACTCCCGGGGCAGGTACAGCACGAGTTAGATAAAGAGTGAAGCTCCCTCTACACTGGCCCATCAAACACTCCTAGGGCAGGTACAGCACCGGTTAGATAAAGAGTAAAGCTGCCTCTACACTGTCCCATCAAACAATCCCAGGGCAGGGACAGCATGGGTTAGATACAGAGTAAAGCTCCCTCTGCACTGTCCCATTAAACACTCCCAGGGCAGGTACAGCACGGGTTAGATACAGAGTAAAGCTCCCTCATCATTGTTCCATCAAATACTCCCAGGGTTGGTACAGCACGGGTTAGATACAGAGTAACGCTCCGTCTACACTGTCCCATCAAACACTCCCAGGGCAGGTAAGCACGGGGTTAGATACAGAGTAAAGCTCACTCTACACTGTCCCCATCAACACTCCCAGGGCAGGTACAGCACGGGTTAGATACAGAGTAAAGCTCCCTCTACACTGTCCCATCAAACACTCCCAGGGCAGGTACAGCACGGGTTAGATACAGAGTAAAGCTCCCTCTACACTGTCCCATCAAACACTCCCAGGGCAGGTACAGCACGGGTTAGATACAGAGTAAAGCTCCCTCTACACTGTCCCATCAAACACTCCCAGGGCAGGTACAGCACGGGTTAGATACAGAGTAAAGCTCCCTCTACACTGTCCCATCAAACACTCCCAGGGCAGGTACAGCACGGGTTAGATACAGAGTAAAGCTCCCTCTACACTGTCCCATCAAACACTCCCAGGGCAGGTACAGCACGGGTTAGATACAGAGTAAAGCTCCCTCTACACTGTCCCATCAAACACTCCCAGGGCAGGTACAGCACGGGTTAGATACAGAGTAAAGCTCCCTCTACACTGTCCCATCAAACACTCCCAGGGCAGGTACAGCACGGGTTAGATACAGAGTAAAGCTCCCTCTACACTGTCCCATCAAACACTCCCAGGGCAGGTACAGCACGGGTTAGATACAGAGTAAAGCTCCCTCTACACTGTCCCATCAAACACTCCCAGGGCAGGTACAGCACGGGTTAGATACAGAGTAAAGCTCCCTCTACACTGTCCCATCAAACACTCCCAGGGCAGGTACAGCACGGGTTAGATACAGAGTAAAGCTCCCTCTACACTGTCCCATCAAACACTCCCAGGGCAGGTACAGCACGGGTTAGATACAGAGTAAAGCTCCCTCTACACTGTCCCATCAAACACTCCCAGGGCAGGTACAGCACGGGTTAGATACAGAGTAAAGCTCCCTCTACACTGTCCCATCAAACACTCCCAGGGCAGGTACAGCACGGGTTAGATACAGAGTAAAGCTCCCTCTACACTGTCCCATCAAACACTCCCAGGGCAGGTACAGCACGGGTTAGATACAGAGTAAAGCTCCCTCTACACTGTCCCATCAAACACTCCCAGGGCAGGTACAGCACGGGTTAGATACAGAGTAAAGCTCCCTCTACACTGTCCCATCAAACACTCCCAGGGCAGGTACAGCACGGGTTAGATACAGAGTAAAGCTCCCTCTACACTGTCCCATCAAACACTCCCAGGGCAGGTACAGCACGGGTTAGATACAGAGTAAAGCTCCCTCTACACTGTCCCATCAAACACTCCCAGGGCAGGTACAGCACGGGTTAGATACAGAGTAAAGCTCCCTCTACACTGTCCCATCAAACACTCCCAGGGCAGGTACAGCACGGGTTAGATACAGAGTAAAGCTCCCTCTACACTGTCCCATCAAACACTCCCAGGGCAGGTACAGCACGGGTTAGATACAGAGTAAAGCTCCCTCTACACTGTCCCATCAAACACTCCCAGGGCAGGTACAGCACGGGTTAGATACAGAGTAAAGCTCCCTCTACACTGTCCCATCAAACACTCCCAGGGCAGGTACAGCACGGGTTAGATACAGAGTAAAGCTCCCTCTACACTGTCCCATCAAACACTCCCAGGGCAGGTACAGCACGGGTTAGATACAGAGTAAAGCTCCCTCTACACTGTCCCATCAAACACTCCCAGGGCAGGTACAGCACGGGTTAGATACAGAGTAAAGCTCCCTCTACACTGTCCCATCAAACACTCCCAGGGCAGGTACAGCACGGGTTAGATACAGAGTAAAGCTCCCTCTACACTGTCCCATCAAACACTCCCAGGGCAGGTACAGCACGGGTTAGATACAGAGTAAAGCTCCCTCTACACTGTCCCATCAAACACTCCCAGGGCAGGTACAGCACGGGTTAGATACAGAGTAAAGCTCCCTCTACACTGTCCCATCAAACACTCCCAGGGCAGGTACAGCACGGGTTAGATACAGAGTAAAGCTCCCTCTACACTGTCCCATCAAACACTCCCAGGGCAGGTACAGCACGGGTTAGATACAGAGTAAAGCTCCCTCTACACTGTCCCATCAAACACTCCCAGGGCAGGTACAGCACGGGTTAGATACAGAGTAAAGCTCCCTCTACACTGTCCCATCAAACACTCCCAGGGCAGGTACAGCACGGGTTAGATACAGAGTAAAGCTCCCTCTACACTGTCCCATCAAACACTCCCAGGGCAGGTACAGCACGGGTTAGATACAGAGTAAAGCTCCCTCTACACTGTCCCATCAAACACTCCCAGGGCAGGTACAGCACGGGTTAGATACAGAGTAAAGCTCCCTCTACACTGTCCCATCAAACACTCCCAGGGCAGGTACAGCACGGGTTAGATACAGAGTAAAGCTCCCTCTACACTGTCCCATCAAACACTCCCAGGGCAGGTACAGCACGGGTTAGATACAGAGTAAAGCTCCCTCTACACTGTCCCATCAAACACTCCCAGGGCAGGTACAGCACGGGTTAGATACAGAGTAAAGCTCCCTCTACACTGTCCCATCAAACACTCCCAGGGCAGGTACAGCACGGGTTAGATACAGAGTAAAGCTCCCTCTACACTGTCCCATCAAACACTCCCAGGGCAGGTACAGCACGGGTTAGATACAGAGTAAAGCTCCCTCTACACTGTCCCATCAAACACTCCCAGGGCAGGTACAGCACGGGTTAGATACAGAGTAAAGCTCCCTCTACACTGTCCCATCAAACACTCCCAGGGCAGGTACAGCACGGGTTAGATACAGAGTAAAGCTCCCTCTACACTGTCCCATCAAACACTCCCAGGGCAGGTACAGCACGGGTTAGATACAGAGTAAAGCTCCCTCTACACTGTCCCATCAAACACTCCCAGGGCAGGTACAGCACGGGTTAGATACAGAGTAAAGCTCCCTCTACACTGTCCCATCAAACACTCCCAGGGCAGGTACAGCACGGGTTAGATACAGAGTAAAGCTCCCTCTACACTGTCCCATCAAACACTCCCAGGGCAGGTACAGCACGGGTTAGATACAGAGTAAAGCTCCCTCTACACTGTCCCATCAAACACTCCCAGGGCAGGTACAGCACGGGTTAGATACAGAGTAAAGCTCCCTCTACACTGTCCCATCAAACACTCCCAGGGCAGGTACAGCACGGGTTAGATACAGAGTAAAGCTCCCTCTACACTGTCCCATCAAACACTCCCAGGGCAGGTACAGCACGGGTTAGATACAGAGTAAAGCTCCCTCTACACTGTCCCATCAAACACTCCCAGGGCAGGTACAGCACGGGTTAGATACAGAGTAAAGCTCCCTCTACACTGTCCCATCAAACACTCCCAGGGCAGGTACAGCACGGGTTAGATACAGAGTAAAGCTCCCTCTACACTGTCCCATCAAACACTCCCAGGGCAGGTACAGCACGGGTTAGATACAGAGTAAAGCTCCCTCTACACTGTCCCATCAAACACTCCCAGGGCAGGTACAGCACGGGTTAGATACAGAGTAAAGCTCCCTCTACACTGTCCCATCAAACACTCCCAGGGCAGGTACAGCACGGGTTAGATACAGAGTAAAGCTCCCTCTACACTGTCCCATCAAACACTCCCAGGGCAGGTACAGCACGGGTTAGATACAGAGTAAAGCTCCCTCTACACTGTCCCATCAAACACTCCCAGGGCAGGTACAGCACGGGTTAGATACAGAGTAAAGCTCCCTCTACACTGTCCCATCAAACACTCCCAGGGCAGGTACAGCACGGGTTAGATACAGAGTAAAGCTCCCTCTACACTGTCCCATCAAACACTCCCAGGGCAGGTACAGCACGGGTTAGATACAGAGTAAAGCTCCCTCTACACTGTCCCATCAAACACTCCCAGGGCAGGTACAGCACGGGTTAGATACAGAGTAAAGCTCCCTCTACACTGTCCCATCAAACACTCCCAGGGCAGGTACAGCACGGGTTAGATACAGAGTAAAGCTCCCTCTACACTGTCCCATCAAACACTCCCAGGGCAGGTACAGCACGGGTTAGATACAGAGTAAAGCTCCCTCTACACTGTCCCATCAAACACTCCCAGGGCAGGTACAGCACGGGTTAGATACAGAGTAAAGCTCCCTCTACACTGTCCCATCAAACACTCCCAGGGCAGGTACAGCACGGGTTAGATACAGAGTAAAGCTCCCTCTACACTGTCCCATCAAACACTCCCAGGGCAGGTACAGCACGGGTTAGATACAGAGTAAAGCTCCCTCTACACTGTCCCATCAAACACTCCCAGGGCAGGTACAGCACGGGTTAGATACAGAGTAAAGCTCCCTCTACACTGTCCCATCAAACACTCCCAGGGCAGGTACAGCACGGGTTAGATACAGAGTAAAGCTCCCTCTACACTGTCCCATCAAACACTCCCAGGGCAGGTACAGCACGGGTTAGATACAGAGTAAAGCTCCCTCTACACTGTCCCATCAAACACTCCCAGGGCAGGTACAGCACGGGTTAGATACAGAGTAAAGCTCCCTCTACACTGTCCCATCAAACACTCCCAGGGCAGGTACAGCACGGGTTAGATACAGAGTAAAGCTCCCTCTACACTGTCCCATCAAACACTCCCAGGGCAGGTACAGCACGGGTTAGATACAGAGTAAAGCTCCCTCTACACTGTCCCATCAAACACTCCCAGGGCAGGTACAGCACGGGTTAGATACAGAGTAAAGCTCCCTCTACACTGTCCCATCAAACACTCCCAGGGCAGGTACAGCACGGGTTAGATACAGAGTAAAGCTCCCTCTACACTGTCCCATCAAACACTCCCAGGGCAGGTACAGCACGGGTTAGATACAGAGTAAAGCTCCCTCTACACTGTCCCATCAAACACTCCCAGGGCAGGTACAGCACGGGTTAGATACAGAGTAAAGCTCCCTCTACACTGTCCCATCAAACACTCCCAGGGCAGGTACAGCACGGGTTAGATACAGAGTAAAGCTCCCTCTACACTGTCCCATCAAACACTCCCAGGGCAGGTACAGCACGGGTTAGATACAGAGTAAAGCTCCCTCTACACTGTCCCATCAAACACTCCCAGGGCAGGTACAGCACGGGTTAGATACAGAGTAAAGCTCCCTCTACACTGTCCCATCAAACACTCCCAGGGCAGGTACAGCACGGGTTAGATACAGAGTAAAGCTCCCTCTACACTGTCCCATCAAACACTCCCAGGGCAGGTACAGCACGGGTTAGATACAGAGTAAAGCTCCCTCTACACTGTCCCATCAAACACTCCCAGGGCAGGTACAGCACGGGTTAGATACAGAGTAAAGCTCCCTCTACACTGTCCCATCAAACACTCCCAGGGCAGGTACAGCACGGGTTAGATACAGAGTAAAGCTCCCTCTACACTGTCCCATCAAACACTCCCAGGGCAGGTACAGCACGGGTTAGATACAGAGTAAAGCTCCCTCTACACTGTCCCATCAAACACTCCCAGGGCAGGTACAGCACGGGTTAGATACAGAGTAAAGCTCCCTCTACACTGTCCCATCAAACACTCCCAGGGCAGGTACAGCACGGGTTAGATACAGAGTAAAGCTCCCTCTACACTGTCCCATCAAACACTCCCAGGGCAGGTACAGCACGGGTTAGATACAGAGTAAAGCTCCCTCTACACTGTCCCATCAAACACTCCCAGGGCAGGTACAGCACGGGTTAGATACAGAGTAAAGCTCCCTCTACACTGTCCCATCAAACACTCCCAGGGCAGGTACAGCACGGGTTAGATACAGAGTAAAGCTCCCTCTACACTGTCCCATCAAACACTCCCAGGGCAGGTACAGCACGGGTTAGATACAGAGTAAAGCTCCCTCTACACTGTCCCATCAAACACTCCCAGGGCAGGTACAGCACGGGTTAGATACAGAGTAAAGCTCCCTCTACACTGTCCCATCAAACACTCCCAGGGCAGGTACAGCACGGGTTAGATACAGAGTAAAGCTCCCTCTACACTGTCCCATCAAACACTCCCAGGGCAGGTACAGCACGGGTTAGATACAGAGTAAAGCTCCCTCTACACTGTCCCATCAAACACTCCCAGGGCAGGTACAGCACGGGTTAGATACAGAGTAAAGCTCCCTCTACACTGTCCCATCAAACACTCCCAGGGCAGGTACAGCACGGGTTAGATACAGAGTAAAGCTCCCTCTACACTGTCCCATCAAACACTCCCAGGGCAGGTACAGCACGGGTTAGATACAGAGTAAAGCTCCCTCTACACTGTCCCATCAAACACTCCCAGGGCAGGTACAGCACGGGTTAGATACAGAGTAAAGCTCCCTCTACACTGTCCCATCAAACACTCCCAGGGCAGGTACAGCACGGGTTAGATACAGAGTAAAGCTCCCTCTACACTGTCCCATCAAACACTCCCAGGGCAGGTACAGCACGGGTTAGATACAGAGTAAAGCTCCCTCTACACTGTCCCATCAAACACTCCCAGGGCAGGTACAGCACGGGTTAGATACAGAGTAAAGCTCCCTCTACACTGTCCCATCAAACACTCCCAGGGCAGGTACAGCACGGGTTAGATACAGAGTAAAGCTCCCTCTACACTGTCCCATCAAACACTCCCAGGGCAGGTACAGCACGGGTTAGATACAGAGTAAAGCTCCCTCTACACTGTCCCATCAAACACTCCCAGGGCAGGTACAGCACGGGTTAGATACAGAGTAAAGCTCCCTCTACACTGTCCCATCAAACACTCCCAGGGCAGGTACAGCACGGGTTAGATACAGAGTAAAGCTCCCTCTACACTGTCCCATCAAACACTCCCAGGGCAGGTACAGCACGGGTTAGATACAGAGTAAAGCTCCCTCTACACTGTCCCATCAAACACTCCCAGGGCAGGTACAGCACGGGTTAGATACAGAGTAAAGCTCCCTCTACACTGTCCCATCAAACACTCCCAGGGCAGGTACAGCACGGGTTAGATACAGAGTAAAGCTCCCTCTACACTGTCCCATCAAACACTCCCAGGGCAGGTACAGCACGGGTTAGATACAGAGTAAAGCTCCCTCTACACTGTCCCATCAAACACTCCCAGGGCAGGTACAGCACGGGTTAGATACAGAGTAAAGCTCCCTCTACACTGTCCCATCAAACACTCCCAGGGCAGGTACAGCACGGGTTAGATACAGAGTAAAGCTCCCTCTACACTGTCCCATCAAACACTCCCAGGGCAGGTACAGCACGGGTTAGATACAGAGTAAAGCTCTCTACACTGTCCCATCAAACACTCCCAGGGCAGGTACAGCACGGGTTAGATACAGAGTAAAGCTCCCTCTACACTGTCCCATCAAACACTCCCAGGGCAGGTACAGCACGGGTTAGATACAGAGTAAAGCTCCCTCTACACTGTCCCATCAAACACTCCCAGGGCAGGTACAGCACGGGTTAGATACAGAGTAAAGCTCCCTCTACACTGTCCCATCAAACACTCCCAGGGCAGGTACAGCACGGGTTAGATACAGAGTAAAGCTCCCTCTACACTGTCCCATCAAACACTCCCAGGGCAGGTACAGCACGGGTTAGATACAGAGTAAAGCTCCCTCTACACTGTCCCATCAAACACTCCCAGGGCAGGTACAGCACGGGTTAGATACAGAGTAAAGCTCCCTCTACACTGTCCCATCAAACACTCCCAGGGCAGGTACAGCACGGGTTAGATACAGAGTAAAGCTCCCTCTACACTGTCCCATCAAACACTCCCAGGGCAGGTACAGCACGGGTTAGATACAGAGTAAAGCTCCCTCTACACTGTCCCATCAAACACTCCCAGGGCAGGTACAGCACGGGTTAGATACAGAGTAAAGCTCCCTCTACACTGTCCCATCAAACACTCCCAGGGCAGGTACAGCACGGGTTAGATACAGAGTAAAGCTCCCTCTACACTGTCCCATCAAACACTCCCAGGGCAGGTACAGCACGGGTTAGATACAGAGTAAAGCTCCCTCTACACTGTCCCATCAAACACTCCCAGGGCAGGTACAGCACGGGTTAGATACAGAGTAAAGCTCCCTCTACACTGTCCCATCAAACACTCCCAGGGCAGGTACAGCACGGGTTAGATACAGAGTAAAGCTCCCTCTACACTGTCCCATCAAACACTCCCAGGGCAGGTACAGCACGGGTTAGATACAGAGTAAAGCTCCCTCTACACTGTCCCATCAAACACTCCCAGGGCAGGTACAGCACGGGTTAGATACAGAGTAAAGCTCCCTCTACACTGTCCCATCAAACACTCCCAGGGCAGGTACAGCACGGGTTAGATACAGAGTAAAGCTCCCTCTACACTGTCCCATCAAACACTCCCAGGGCAGGTACAGCACGGGTTAGATACAGAGTAAAGCTCCCTCTACACTGTCCCATCAAACACTCCCAGGGCAGGTACAGCACGGGTTAGATACAGAGTAAAGCTCCCTCTACACTGTCCCATCAAACACTCCCAGGGCAGGTACAGCACGGGTTAGATACAGAGTAAAGCTCCCTCTACACTGTCCCATCAAACACTCCCAGGGCAGGTACAGCACGGGTTAGATACAGAGTAAAGCTCCCTCTACACTGTCCCATCAAACACTCCCAGGGCAGGTACAGCACGGGTTAGATACAGAGTAAAGCTCCCTCTACACTGTCCCATCAAACACTCCCAGGGCAGGTACAGCACGGGTTAGATACAGAGTAAAGCTCCCTCTACACTGTCCCATCAAACACTCCCAGGGCAGGTACAGCACGGGTTAGATACAGAGTAAAGCTCCCTCTACACTGTCCCATCAAACACTCCCAGGGCAGGTACAGCACGGGTTAGATACAGAGTAAAGCTCCCTCTACACTGTCCCATCAAACACTCCCAGGGCAGGTACAGCACGGGTTAGATACAGAGTAAAGCTCCCTCTACACTGTCCCATCAAACACTCCCAGGGCAGGTACAGCACGGGTTAGATACAGAGTAAAGCTCCCTCTACACTGTCCCATCAAACACTCCCAGGGCAGGTACAGCACGGGTTAGATACAGAGTAAAGCTCCCTCTACACTGTCCCATCAAACACTCCCAGGGCAGGTACAGCACGGGTTAGATACAGAGTAAAGCTCCCTCTACACTGTCCCATCAAACACTCCCAGGGCAGGTACAGCACGGGTTAGATACAGAGTAAAGCTCCCTCTACACTGTCCCATCAAACACTCCCAGGGCAGGTACAGCACGGGTTAGATACAGAGTAAAGCTCCCTCTACACTGTCCCATCAAACACTCCCAGGGCAGGTACAGCACGGGTTAGATACAGAGTAAAGCTCCCTCTACACTGTCCCATCAAACACTCCCAGGGCAGGTACAGCACGGGTTAGATACAGAGTAAAGCTCCCTCTACACTGTCCCATCAAACACTCCCAGGGCAGGTACAGCACGGTTTTAGATACAGAGTAAAGCTTCCCTCTGCACTGTCCCATCAAACACTCCCAGGCAGGTACAGCACGGGTTAGATACAGAGTAAAGCTCCCTCAACACTGTCCATCAAACACTCCCAGGCCAGGTACAGCACGGGTTAGATACAGAGTAAAGCTTCCTCTACACTGCCCCATCAAACACTCCCAGGGCAGGTACAGCACGGGTTAGATACAGAGTGAAGCTCCCTCTACACTGTCCCATCAAACACTCCCAGGGCAGGTACAGCACGGGTTCGATACAGAGTAAAGCTCCCTCGACACTGTCTCATCAAACACTCCCAGGGCAGGTACAGCACGGGTTAGATACAGAGTAAAGCTCCCTCTACACTGTCCCATCAAACACTCCCAGGGCAGGTATAGCATGGGTTAGATACAGAGTAAAGCTCCCTCTACACTGTCCCATCAAACACTCCCAGGGCAGGTACAGCATGGGTTAGATACAGAGTAAAGCTCCCTCTACACTGTCCCATCAAACACTCCCAGGGCAGGTACAGCACGGGTTAGATACAGAGTAAAGCTCCCTCTACACTGTCCCATCAAACACTACCAGGGCTGGTACAGCACGGGTTAGATACAGAGTAAAGCTCCCTCTACACAGTCTCATCAAACACTCCCAGGGCAGGTACAGCACGGGTTAGATACAGAGTAAAGCTCCCACGACACTGTCCCATCAAACACTCCCAGGGCAGGTACAGCACGGGTTAGATACAGAGTAAAGCTCCCTCTACACTGTCCCATCAAACACTCCCAGGGCAGGTACAGCACGGGGTTAGATACAGAGTAAAGCTCCCTCTACACTGTCCCATCAAACACTTCCAGGGCAGGTACAGCATGAGTTAGATACAGAGTAAAGCACCCGCTACACTGTCCCATCAAACACTCCCAGGGCAGGTACAGCACGGTTTTAGATACAGAGTAAAGCTCCCTCTACACTGTCCCATCAAACACTCCCAGGGCAGGTACAGCACGGGTTAGATACAGAGTAAATCTCCCTCATCATTGTTCCATCAAATACTACCAGGGCAGGTACAGCACGGGTTAGATACAGAGTAAAGCTCCCTCTACAATGTCCCATCAAACACTCCCAGGGCAGCTACAGCACGGGTTAGATATAGAGTAAAGCTCCCTCTACACTGCCCCATTCAAACACTCCCAGGGCAATAAAGCACGGGTTAGATACAGAGTAAAGCTCCCTCTACACTGTCCCATCAAACACTCCCAGGGCAGGGACAGCACGGGTTAGATACAGAGTAAAGCTCCCTCTACACTGTCCCATCAAACACTCCCAGGGCAGGTACAGCACGGGTTAGATACAGAGTAAAGCTCCCTCTACACTGTCCCATCAAACACTCCCAGGGCAGGTATAGCATGGGTTAGATACAGAGTAAAGCTCCCTCTACACTGTCCCATCAAACACTCCCAGGGCAGGTACAGCAAGGGTTAGATACAGAGTAAAGCTCCCTCTACACTGTCCAATCAAACACTCCCAGGGCAGGTACAGCACGGGTTAGATACAGAGTAAAGCTCCCTCTACACTGTCCCATCAAACACTCCCAGGGCAGGTACAGCACGGGTTAGATACAGAGTAAAGCTCCCTCTACACTGTCTCATCAAACACTCCCAGGGCAGGTACAGCACGGGTTAGATACAGAGTAAAGCTCCCACTACACTGTCCCATCAAACACTCCCAGGGCAGGTACAGCACGGGTTAGATACAGAGTAAAGCTCCCTCTACACTGTCCCATCAAACACTCCCAAGGCAGGAACAGCACGGGTTAGATACAGAGTAAAGCTCCCTCTACACTGTCCCATCAAACACTCCCAGGGCAGGTACAGCATGGGTTAGATACAGAGTAAAGCTCCCTCTACACTGTCCCATCAAACACTCCCAGGGCAGGTACAGCACGGGTTAGATACAGAGTAAAGCTCCCTCAACACTGTCCCATCAAACACTACCAGGGCTTGTACAGCACGGGTTAGATACAGAGTAAAGCTCCCTCTACACTGTCCCATCAAACACTCCCAGGGCAGGTACAGCACGGGTTAGATACAGAGTAAAGCTCCCTCATCATTGTTCCATCAAATACTCCCAGGGTAGGTACAGCACGGGTTAGATACAGAGTAAAGCTCCCTCTACAGTGTCCCATCAAACACTCCCAGGGCAGGTACAGCACGGGTTAGATACAGAGTAAAGCTCCCTCTACAATGTCCCGTCAAACACTCCCAGGGCAGCTACAGCACGGGTTAGATACAGAGTAAAGCTCCCTCTACACTGTCCCATCAAACACTCCCAGGGCAATAAAGCACGGGTTAGATACAGAGTAAAGCTCCCTCTACACTGTCCCATCAAACACTCCCAGGGCAGGTACAGCACGGGTTAGATACAGAGTAAAGCTCCCTCTACACTGTCCCATCAAACACTCCCAGGGCAGGTACAGCACGGGGTTAGATACTGAGTAAAGCTCCCTCTACACTGTCCCATCAAACACTTCCAGGGCAGGTACAGCACGAGTTAGATACAGAGTAAAGCACCCGCTACACTGTCCCATCAAACACTCCCAGGGCAGGTACAGCACGGTTTAGATACAGAGTAAAGCTCCCTCTACACTGTCCCATCAAACACTCCCAGGGCAGGTACAGCACGGGTCAGATACAGAGTAAAGCTCCCTCTACACTGTCTCATCAAACACTCCCAGGCCAGGTGCAGCACGGGTTAGATACAGAGTAAAGCTCCCTCTACACTGTCCCATCAAACACTCCCAAGGCAGGTACAGCACGGGTTAGATACAGAGTAAAGCTCCCTCTACACTGTCCCATCAAACACTCCCAGGGCAGGTACAGCACGGGTTAGATACAGAGTAAAGCTCCCTCTACACTGTCCCATCAAACACTCCCAGGGCAGGTACAGCACGGGTTAGATACAGAGTAAAGCTCCCTCTACACTGTCCCATCAAACACTACCAGGGCTTGTACAGCACGGGTTAGATACAGAGTAAAGCTCCCTCTACACTGTCCCATCAAACACTCCCAGGGCAGGTACAGCACGGGTTTGATACAGAGTAAAGCTCCCTCATCATTGTTCCATCAAATACTCCCAGGGCAGGTACAGCACGGGTTAGATACAGAGTAAAGCTCCCTCTACAAAGTCCCATCAAACACTCCCAGGGCAGCGACAGCACGGGTTAGATACAGAGTAAAGCTCCCTTTACACTGTCACATCAAACACTCCCAGGGCAATAAAGCACGGGTTAGATACAGAGTAAAGCTCCCTCTACACTGTCCCATCAAACACTCCCAGGGCAGGGACAGCACGGGTTAGATACAGAGTAAAGCTCCCTCTACACTGTCCCATCAAACACTCCCAGGGCAGGGACAGCACGGGTTAGATACAGAGTAAAGCTCCCTCTACACTGTTCCATCAAACACTCCCAGGGCAGGTACAGCACGGGTTAGATACAGATTAAAGCTCCCTCTATACTGTCCCATCAAACACTACCAGGGCAGGTACAGCACGGGTTAGATACAGAGTAAAGCTCCCTCTACACTGTCTCATCAAACACTCCCAGGGCAGGTACAGCACGGGTTAGATACAGAGTAAAGCTCCCTCTACACTGTCCCATCAAACACTCCCAGGGCAGGTACAGCACGGGTTAGATACAGAGTAAAGCTCCCTCTACACTGTCCCATCAAACACTCCCAGGGCAGGTACAGCACGGGGTTAGATACAAAGTAAAGCTCCCTCTACACTGTCCCATCAAACACTTCCAGGGCAGGTACAGCACGAGTTAGATACAGAGTAAAGCACCCGCGACACTGTCCCATCAAACACTCCCAGGGCAGGTACAGCACGGTTTTAGATACAGAGTAAAGCTCCCTCTACACTGTCCCATCAAACACTCCCAGGGCAGGTACTGCACGGTTTTAGATACAGAGTAAAGCTCCCTCTACACTGTCCCATCAAACACTCCCAAGGCAGGTACAGCACGGGTTAGATACAGAGTAAAGCTCCCTCTACACTGTCCCATCAAACACTCCCAGGGCAGGTACAGCATGGGTTAGATACAGAGTAAAGCTCCCTCTACACTGTCCCATCAAACACTCCCAGGGCAGGTACAGCACGGGTTAGATACAGAGTAAAGCTCCCTCTACACTGTCCCATCAAACACTACCAGGGCTTGTACAGCACGGGTTAGATACAGAGTAAAGCTCCCTCTACACTGTCCCATCAAACACTCCCAGGGCAGGTACAGCACGGGTTAGATACAGAGTAAAGCTCCCTCATCATTGTTCCATCAAACACTCCCAGGGCAGGTACAGCACGGGTTAGATACAGAGTAAAGCTCCCTCTACACTGTCCCATCAAACACTACCAGGGCAGGTACAGCACGGGTTAGATACAGAGTAAAGCTCCCTCTACAATGTCCCATCAAACACTCCCAGGGCAGCTACAGCACGGGTTAGATACAGAGTAAAGCTCCCTCTACACTGTCCCATCAAACACTCCCAGGGCAATAAAGCACGGGTTAGATACAGAGTAAAGCTCCCTCTACACTGTCCCATCAAACACTCCCAGGGCAGGGACAGCACGGGTTAGATACAGAGTAAAGCTCCCTCTACACTGTCCCATCAAACACTCCCAGGGCAGGGACAGCACGGGTTAGATACAGAGTAAAGCTCCCTCTACACTGTCCCATCAAACACTCCCAGGGCAGGTACAGCACGGGTTAGATACAGAGTAAAGCTCCCTCTACACTGTCCCATCAAACACTCCCAGGGCAGGTATAGCATGGGTTAGATACAGAGTAAATCTCCCTCTACACTGTCCCATCAAGCACTCCCAGGGCAGGTACAGCATGGGTTAGATACAGAGTAAAGCTCCCTCTACACTGTCCCATCAAACACTCCCAGGGCAGGTACAGCACGGGTTAGATACAGAGTAAAGCTCCCTCTACACTGTCCCATCAAACACTACCAGGGCAGGTACAGCACGGGTTAGATACAGAGTAAAGCTCCCTCTACACTGTCTCATCAAACACTCCCAGGGCAGGTACAGCACGGGTTAGATACAGAGTAAAGCTCCCTCTACACTGTCCCATCAATCACTCCCAGGGCAGGTACAGCACGGGTTAGATACAGAGTAAAGCTCCCTCTACACTGTCCCATCAAACACTCCCAGGGCAGGTACAGCACGGGGTTAGATACAAAGTAAAGCTCCCTCTACACTGTCCCATCAAACACTTCCAGGGCAGGTACAGCACGAGTTAGATACAGAGTAAAGCACCCGCTACACTGTCCCATCAAACACTCCCAGGGCAGGTACAGCACGGTTTTAGATACAGAGTAAAGCTCCCTCTACACTGTCCCATCAAACACTCCCAGGGCAGGTACAGCACGGGTTAGATACAGAGTAAAGCTCCCTCTACAATGTCCCATCAAACACTCCCAGGGCAGCTGCAGCACGGGTTAGATATAGAGTAAAGGTCCCTCTACACTGCCCCATTCAAACACTCCCAGGGCAATAAAGCACGGGTTAGATACAGAGTAAAGCTCCCTCTACACTGTCCCATCAAACACTCCCAGGGCAGGGACAGCACGGGTTAGATACAGAGTAAAGCTCCCTCTACACTGTCCCATCAAACACTCCCAGGGCAGGTACAGCACGGGTTAGATACAGAGTAAAGCTCCCTCTACACTGTCCCATTCAAACACTCCCAGGGCAATAAAGCACGGGTTAGATACAGAGTAAAGCTCCCTCTACACTGTCCCATCAAACACTCCCAGGGCAGGGACAGCACGGGTTAGATACAGAGTAAAGCTCCCTCTACACTGTCCCATCAAACACTCCCAGGGCAGGTACAGCACGGGTTAGATACAGAGTAAAGCTCCCTCTGCACTGTCCCATCAAACACTCCCAGGGCAGGTACAGCACGGGGTTAGATACAGAGTAAAGCTCCCTCTGCACTGTCCCATCAAACACTCCCAGGGCAGGTACAGCACGAGTTAGATACAGAGTAAAGCTCCCTCTACACTTTCCCATCAACCACTCTCAGGGCAATAAAGCACGGGTTAGATACAGAGTAAAGCTCCCTCTACACTGTCCCATCAAACACTCCCAGGGCAGGTACAGCACGGGTTAGATACAGAGTAAAGCTCCCTCTACACTGTCCCATCAAACACTCCCAGGGCAGGTACAGCACGCGTTAGATACAGAGTAAAGCTCCCTCTACACTCTCCCATCAAACACTCCCGGGGCAATAAAGCACGGGTTAGATACAGAGTAAAGCTCCCTCTACACTGTCCCATCAAACACTCCCAGGGCAGGTACAGCACGGGTTAGATACAGAGTAAAGCTCCCTCTACACTGTCCCATCAAACACTCCCAGGGCAGGTACAGCACGGGTTAGATACAGAGTAAAGCTCCCTCTACACTGTCCCATCAAACACTCCCAGGGCAGGTACAGCACGCGTTAGATACAGAGTAAAGCTCCCTCTACACTCTCCCATCAAACACTCCCGGGGCAATAAAGCACGGGTTAGATACAGAGTAAAGCTCCCTCTACACTGTCCCATCAAACACCCCCAGGACAGGTACAGCACGGGTTCGATACAGAGTAAAGCGGGTGGGAACCAACTCGTTCACGAATGTCCCTTTTAGGGAAGGAGACCTGCCGTCCTTACCCGGTCTGTGCCTACACGTGACTCCAGTCCCGCATCAACATGGTTGACTCTGAACTGCATTCCGAAGCCCCTCAGGCGTCTGAAACCGCGCTGTGGGAACACCTTCACCACACGGGTCTGCAGCGGTCCAGGAAGAAGGCTCACCACCACCTTCTCAAGGGGGGCTACGAGGAATGGGCAATAAATGCCCTTTATCACACCTCGGCAGTTAGAAAGATTAACTGTAATCACCTGGCAGTGTTCTCTGACTATATATGCTGTGCCTATATGCATCTCTTCACTTCACCTGACGAAGGAGCAGCACTCCGAAAGATCGTGATTTCAAATAAAGCTGTTGGACTATAACCTGGTGATGTGCGACTTCTCATATTTAAGGAAGGATATACTTGCATTGGAGGCAGTTCAGAGAAGGTTCACGAGGTTGATTCCGGAGATGAAGGGGTTGTCTTATGAGGAAAGGTTGAGCAGTTTGGGCCTCTACTCTTTGGAGTTTAGAAGAATGAGAGGGGATCTTATTGAAACATATAAGATACTGAAGGGGGCTCGACAGGGTGGAGGCAGAGAGGATGTTTCCCCTCGTGGGGGAATCTAGAACGAGGGGGCATAGTTTCAGAATAAGGGGTCGCCCAATTAAACCGGAGATGAGGAGGAATTTCTTCACTGAGGGTTGTGAATCTTTGGAATTCTCTACCCCAGAGAGCTGTGGAGGCGGAGTCATTGAATATATTCAAGGTGGAGATAGACAGATTTTTGAATGCTAAGGTAGTCGAGGGTTATGGGGAGCGGGCAGGGAAGTGGAGTGGAGGCCAAAATCAGATCAGCCATGATCTCATTGAATGGCGGAGCAGGCTCGAGGGGCCGAATGACCGACTCCTGCTCCTACGTCTTATGTTCTTATGTTACGTTCTTACAATGGGAGTGACAGCGAGGTGGCGGCAGGGAATTTACAGGAACGGGAGGGGAAAAAAGACGGGAATCGGTCATTAAGATCGGAATGTTGTGTGTGTGGGTCGTATTAGCCGGACAGGCCCACACTTGGTCAATATTGATTTGTTGTCTTGTTTTCACGTTACAGATTGCAAACCATTGCTAAATTAAAATTTGAATCTCTACACGACCCTCCCCACCCCGACTGTGTCTCTCTCTTTAAAAATTCATGAGTCAATTAGCTTTTATATTGACTATTGATTAGGAATTGTGAGTTAGAGCTGGTCGTCAAGGGGAAGGGATCTGCTTCAAAGGCGCGGGGAACTTTCACAGATTACCGCAGCCGATTACTCCGTGTAAACACCCCAGCCCCGTTCAAATCTTTCGCGGGATCTTTTGTGTCCTACCCGAGAGGGCAGACGGGGGCCTCGGTTTAACGTCTCATACGACAGACGGCCCCTCCGACAATGCGGCGCTCCCTCAGTACCGTCCCTCCGACAGTGCTGCGCTCCCTCAGTACTGCCCCTCCGACAGTGCGGCGCTCCCTCAGTACCGCCCCTCCGACAGTACGGCGCTCCCTCAGTACCGCCCCTCCGACAGTACGGCGCTCCCTCAGTACCGCCCCTCTGACAGTGCGGCGCTGCCTCAGAACCGCCCCTCCGACAGTGCGGCGCTCCCTCAGTACCGCCCCTCCGACAGTGCGGCGCTCCCTCAGTACCGCCCCTCCGACAGTATGGCGCTCCCTCAGTACCGCCCCTCCGACAGTGCGGCGCTCCCTCAGTACTGCTCCTCCGACAGTGCGGCACTTCCTCAGTACCGCCCCTCCGACAGTGCGGCGCTCCCTCAGTACCGCCCCTCCGACAGTGCAGCGCTCCCTCAGTACTGCTCCTCCGACAGTGCAGCACTCCCTCAGTACTGCCCCTCCGATAGTGCAGCGCTCCCTCAGTACTGCCCCTCTGACAGTGCGGCGCTCCCTCAGTACTGCCCCTCCGACAGTGCAGCACTCCCTCAGTACCGCCCCTCCGACAGTGCGGCGCTCCCTCAGTACTGCCCCTCCGATAGTGCAGCGCTCCCTCAGTACTGCCCCTCCGACAGTGCGGCGCTCCCTCAGTACTGCCCCTCCGACAGTGCGGCACTCCCTCAGTACCGCCCCTCCGACAGTGCGGCGCTCCCTCAGTACTGCCCCTCCGATAGTGCAGCGCTCCCTCAGTACTGCCCCTCCGACAGTGCGGCGCTCCCTCAGTACCGCCCCTCCGACAGTGCGGCGCTCCCTCAGTACTGCCCCTCCGATAGTGCAGCGCTCCCTCAGTACTGCCCCTCCGACAGTGCGGCGCTCCCTCAGTACTGCCCCTCCGACAGTGCGGCACTCCCTCAGTACCGCCCCTCCGACAGTGCGGCGCTCCCTCAGTACTGCCCCTCCGACAGTGCGGCACTCCCTCAGTACTGCCCCTCCGACAGTGCGGCGCTCCCTCAGTACCGCCCCTCGACAGTGCAGCGCTCCCTCAGTACCGCCCCTCCGACAGTGCGGCGCTTCCTCAGTACCGCCCCTCCCACAGCGCGGCGCTCCCTCAGTACTGCCCCTCCGACAGTGCGGCGCTCCCTCAGTACTGCCCCTCCGACAGTGCGGCGCTCCCTCAGTACTGCCCCTCCGACAGTGCGGCGCTCCCTCAGTACTGCCCCTCCGACAGTGCGGCGCTCCCTCAGTACCGCCCCTCCGACAGTGCGGCGCTCCCTCAGTACTGCCCCTCCGACAGTGCGGCGCTCCCTCAGTACTGCCCCTCCGACAGTGCGGCGCTCCCTCAGTACTGGCACTGGGAGCGTCAGCCTGGATTTTTTGCTCAAGTCTCTGGAGTGGGGGCTCGAACCCACGACCTTCTGACTCAGAGGCGAGAGTGCTAGCACCAATCTTTCTCTGGTACCCTGTCAAAGGGTGGACGAGAGTTGTTGAACAGACTCCCAAGTTTTGGGATTATGGTACGGTTGCACATAGCAATGTCTTGGTATGTCTTGGAGACCGAGATTATATACTGCAGAACAGAATTACCAGCATGCGCACAACATTATCCTTGTTATACTTCTTCCAGTCCCTCCATGGCCTCGCTCCCTCCCTTTCGCCTCAACCTCATGCAACAGGACATAGAAAGGCTAGCAGAATGTGCAGACAAGTGGCAGATGGAATTTAATGCAGAGAAGTGGGAGGTGATGCATTTTGGCAGAAGGAACAGGGAGAGGCAATATACACTTAATGGCACAGTTTTAAAGAGTGTGCAGGGACAGAGGGACCTGGGAGTTAATGTGCATAGGTCCCCGAAGGTCGCGGGACATATTGAGAGAGTGGTTAGCAAAGTATATGGGATATTGGGCTTCATAAATAGAGGTATTGAGTACACAAGCTGGATTTGTTATCATTAGAGCAAAGGAGGTTGAGGGGGGACCTGATTGAGGTGTACAAAATTATGAGGGGCATAGATAGGGTAGATAGAAAGGAACTTTTCCCCTTAGTAAAGGGGTCAATAACCAGGGGGCATAGTTTCAAGGTAAGGGGCAGGAGGTTTAGAGGGGATTTGAGGAAAAACTTTTTCACCCAGAGGGTGGTTGAAATCTGGAACTCGCTGCCTGAAAGGGTGGTAGAGGCAGGAACCCTCACAACATTCAAGAAGCATTTAGATGAGCACTTGAAACGCCATAGCAGACAAGGCTACGGACCAAGTGCTGGAAAATGGGATTAGAATAGACAGGGCTTGATGGCCGGCGCGGACACGATGGGCCGAAGGGCCTCTTTCTGTGCTGTATAACTCTATGACACTACTATGAAAAGTAGAGAAGTTATGCTGAACCTTTATAAAGCGCTGGTTCGGCCACAACTGGAGTATTGCGTCCAGTTCTGGTCACCACACTTTAGGCAGGATGTGAAGGCCCTTGAGAGGGTGCGGAGGAGATTTACCAGAATGGTTCCGGGGATGGGGATCTTAGCTACAAGGACAGGTTGGAGAAGCTGAATTTGTTTTCATTAGAGCAAAGGAGGTTGAGGGGTGATTTGATAGAGGTGTATAAGATTATGACGGGTTTGGATAGGCTAGACGGGGAAAGGCTGTTCCCACTAGTTGGTGGTACAAGGACTAGGGACACAGATTTAAGGTTTGGGCAAGAGATTCAGGGGGGGACGTGAGGAAAAACTTTTTTATGTAGCGAGTGGTGAGGACCTGGAACTCGCTGCCGACGGAAGTGGTGGAAGCGGAGACACTCAATGTTTTCAAGGGGAGACTGGATAGGCACTTGAGGGAAATAAACTCGCAGGGCTACGGGGATAGAGCGGGGGAACGGGACTGACTGGATCGCTCTACCGAGAGCCGGCACGGACTCGATGGGCTGAATGGCCTCCTTCTGTGCCGTATGTCTCTCAATGACTCCTCCAGCCCTACAACCCTCTGAGATCTCTGCGCTCCTCCAATTCTGGCCTCTTGAGCATCCCCCGATTTCCATCGCTCCACCATTGGCGGCCGTGCCTTCAGCCGCCTGGGCCCTAAGCTCTGGAATTCCCTCCCTAAACCTCTCCGCCTCTCTCTCCTCCTTTAAGACGCTCCTTAAAATCTCCCTCTTTGACCAAGCTTTTGGTCGCCTGTCCTAATATCTCCTTATGTGGCTCGGTGTCAAATCTTGTTTGGTAATCGCTCCTGTGAAGCACCTTGCGACATTTTATTACATTAAAGGTGCTATATAGATGCAAGTTATTGTTGTTTTTGTTCTCGGCATGCGGGTAACATTTACTGCTGATTACTGGTTGCTGCGGGATATCACTGGTCAATGGGCTGTCGGAACGTTTTTCAACCAGCATGGCGTCCTCTCGCCCAACCACACAGTGTGGAGTAGAGACAGGTGTAGGCCCAGGCCTGGGTAAGGCCGGTAGGTTCTCTTCCCTGAAGGGCATGAGTGGACCAGTTGGGTTTTTCCAGCGATCCGGTCGCTTTCATGGGCCTTTTGCGCTGGTACTAGCCTTACCACACTGGGAGAACACCCCGCTCTTCATCAAACAGTGTCTCGAGATCATTAACACAAAAGCGAAATACTGTGGATGGTGGACATCTGAAATAAAACAGAAAATGCTGGAAACACTCAGCAGGTCAGGCAGAGTCTGTGGAGAGAGAAACAGAGTTAACGTTTCAGGTCGGTGACCTTTCATCAGAAGGTGGGAAGGATACCCTCATAAAAGAAGATATTTATCTGTAGAGAATTTCAATATATATCTAAACCATGCCCGTTGTACAGAAATATACTCAACTAACACTAATTCATTCCCGTTGTGTACAATCCCATTGTACAGAATCCCAATGGATCCATACCACTTCCCATTCACTCCCATTGTACAGAATCCCAATGGATCCAAACCCCTTCCCATTCACTCCCATTGTACAGAATCCCAATGGACCCAAACCCTTCCCATTCGCTCCCATTGTACACAATCCCAATGGACCCAAACCCCTTCCCATTCACTCCGATTGTACAGAATCCCAATGGACCAAACCTCTTCCCATTCACTCCCATTGTACAGAATCCCAATGGATCCAACCCCTTTCCCATTCACTCCCATTGTACAGAATCCCCATTGACCCAAACCCCTTCCCATTCACTCCGATTGTACAGAATCCCAATGGACCAAACCCCTTCCCATTCACTCCCATTGTACAGAATCCCAATGGACCAAACCCCTTCCCATTCACTCCCATTATACAGAATCCCAATGGACCAAACCCCTTCCCATTCACTCCCATTGTACACAATCCCAATGGACCCAAGCCCCTTCCCATTCACTCCCATTGTACACAATCCCAATGGACCCAAGCCCCTTCCCATTCACTCCCATTGTACACAATCCCAATGGACCCAAACCCCTTCCCATTCACTCCCATTGTACACAATCCCAATGGACCCAAACCCCTTCCCATTCACTCCCATTGCACACAGTCCCAATGGACCCAAACCCCTTCCCATTCACTCCCATTGTACAGAATCCCCATGGATCAAACACCTTCCCATTCAATCCCATTGTACACAATCCCAATGGACCCAAACCCCTTCCCATTCAATCCCATTGTACAGGATCCCAATGGACCCAAACCCCATCCCATTCACTCCCATTGTACAGAATCCCAATAGACCCAAACCCCATCCCATTCAACCCCATTGTACAGAATCCCAATGGACCCAAACCCCTTCCCATTCATTCCCATTGTACAGAATCCCAATGGACCCAAACCCCTTCCCATTAACTCCCATTGTACAGAATCCCCATGGATCGAACACCTTCCCATTCAATCCCACTGTACAGAATCCCAATGGACCCAAACCCCTTCCCATTCACTCCCATTGTACAGAATCCCAATGGACCCAAACCCCTTCCCATTCACTCCATTTGTACAGAATCCCCATGGAGCAAACCCCTTCCCATTGGATACCATTGTACAGAATCCCAATGGACCCAAACCCCTTCCGATTCATTCCCATCATTCTGGCGAAAGGTCACTGATCTGAACTCTGTTTCTCTCTCTCCACAGATGCTGCCTGACCAGCTGAGTTTTTCAAACATTTTCTGTTTGTATCACGAGATCAGTACCAGGGAAGGCCGTTGCAATGGGCGGTGTTCCTGATATCAGAAGCCAGTTAGATGTGTAGCAGAAGGGTTGAGGGAGGTGGGTAGAGGAGGGGTTGAGGGAGGTGGGTAGAGGAGGGGTTGAGGGAGGTGGGTAGAGCAGGGGTTGAGGGAGGTGGGTAGAGGAGGGATTGAGGGAGGTGGGTAGAGGAAGGGTTGAGGGAGGTGGGTAGAGGAGGGGTTGAGGGAGGTGGGTAGAGGAGGGGTTGAGGGAGGTGGGTAGAGGAAGGGTTGAGGGAGGTGGGTAGAGGAGGGATTGAGGGAGGTGGGTAGAGGAAGGGTTGAGAAAGGTGGGTAGAGGAGGGGTTGAGGGAGGTGGGTGGAGGAGAGGTTGAGGGAGGTGGGTAGAGGAGGGGTTGAGGGAGGTGGGTAGCGGAGGGGTTGAGGGAGGTGGGTAGAGGAGGGGTTGAGGGAGGTGGGTAGAGGAGGGGTTGAGGGAGGTGGGTAGAGGAGTGGTTGAGGGAGGTGGGTAGAGGAGGGGTTGAGGGAGGTTGGTAGAGGAGGGGTTGAGGGAGGTGGGTAGAGGAGGAGTTGAGGGAGGTGGGTAGAGAGGCTTGATAGGGTGGATGCTGGGAGAATGTTTCCCTTGGCTGGGGAGTCTAGAACCAGGGGCCACAGCCTCAGGATAAAGGGTCGGCCATTCAGGACTGAGAGGAGAAGAAATTTCTTCACACAGAGGGTGGTGAATCTTTGGAATTCTCTACCCCAGAGGGCTGTGGAGGCTCAGTCATTGGGTATATTCAAAACAGAAGTCGATAGATTTCTGACTAGTAAGGGCATCAAGGGATATGGCGATAGGGCCGGTGAATGGATTTGAGGCAGAAGATCAGCCATGATCTCATTGAATGGCGGAGCAGGCTCGAAGGGCCGAATGGCCGACTCCTGCTCCTATTTCTTATGTTCTTATGTTAGGGGGGTTGAGGGATGTGGGTAGCGGAGGGGTTGAGGGAGGTGGGTAGAGGAGGGGTTGAGGGAGGTGGGTAGAGGAGGGGTTGAGGGAGGTGGGTAGAGGAGGGGTTGAGGGAGGTGGGTAGAGGAGGGGTTGAGGGAGGTGGGTAGAGGAGGGGTTGAGGGAGGTGGATAGAGGAAGGGTTGAGGGAGGTGGGTAGAGGAGGGGTTGAGGGAGGTGGGCAGAGGAGGGGTTGAGGGATGTGGGTAGAGGAGGGGTTGAGGGAGGTGGGCAGAGGAGGGGTTGAGGGATGTGGGTAGAGGAGGGGTTGAGGGAGGTGGGTAGAGGAGGGGTTGAGGGATGTGGGTAGTGGAGGGGTTGAGGGAGGTGGGTAGAGGAGGGGTTGAGGGATCTGGGTAGAGGAGGGGTTGAGGGATGTGGGTAGAGGAGATGTTGAAGGATGTGGGTAGAGGAGGGGTTAAGGGATGTGGGTAGAGGAGGGGTTGAGGGATGTGGGTAGAGGAGATGTTGAAGGATGTGGGGATGTGGTAAAAACTAAACAAGCCCATTGTCCCTAATATTGACAAATCCTAACGTTCCTGTTCAAACTCTTTGTTGGAGCGTGACGAGGAAGGGGTTAAATCTCAGACAACCATTTATCGCTCTTACAAAGGAAGATAGCTCCGTGTTAATATGATTTTTTTTTTAATGTAACGTTCAGAGGCCTTATGTCCAATCTGCGACTCCTAACAGGCCGAACCCCACTGGCTATGATGTCTAGACAGTCTTAATTTTTGCTACAGCTTCTTGCCGAGGCGAAACTATCTCTTTTATGGTTTTGGGAATTAGACTAATGAGGTGCCTCAACGTTCTCTGTTCCTCACATTGTGCAGTCGTTCTGTCTCTGTCTTCTCATTTCAAGGGCTTTCTGGCCTATCTTTCAACTGTTGTGACATCCAGGCATGAGACTTGGGATGAATGTGTATTCAACATAATTGTGAGTCGAGAAATGCTGGAAGCGTTCAGTTCAGGTGGGAAAGACGGCCTCGTATTTATTCCAACGAGATAGATATCTGTGCAGAATTTCAATACTCGGCCAAGGCTAATTCACTCCCATTGTGTACAAACCCATGGGAAGAAGCCACTTCTCACTCCAATCCCACTGAATACAATCCCAATCATAGAATCATAGAATGGTCACAGCACGGAAGGAGGCCCTTCGGCCCATCGAGCCCGTGCCGGCTCTCTGCAAGAGCACTTCAGCCAGTCCCACTCCCCCGCCCTTTCCCCGTAGCCCTGCAAATTTTTTTCCTTCAGTATCTTCTCCAACTCCCTCTTGAAAGCCACGATTGAGTCTGCCTCCACCACCCTTTCAGGCAGCGCATTCCAGATCCTAACCACTCGCTGCGTAAAAAAGTTTTTCCTCATGTCGCCTTTGGTTCTTCTGCCAATCACCTTAAATCTGTGCCCTCTGGTTCTCAACCCTTCCGCAAAATGGGAACAGTTTCTCTCGATCTACTCTGTCCAGACCCCTCATGATTTTGAACACCTCGATCAAATCTCCTCTCAACCTTCTCTGCTCCAAGGAGAACAACCTCAGCTTCTCCAGTCTATCCACATCACTGAAGTCCCTCATCCCTGGAATCATTCTCGTAAATCTTCCCTGCACCCTCTCTAAGGCCTTCAAATCCTTCTTAAAGTGCGGTGCCCAGAATTGGACACAATACTCCAGTTGAGGCCGAACCAGTGTTTTATAAAGGTTCATCATAACTTCCTTGCTTTTGTAATCTATGCCTCTATTTATGAAGCCCAAGACCCCATGTGCATTTTTAACCGCTTTCTCAACCTGTCCAGCCAACTTCAACGATCTGTGCACATAGAATCCCTTCCCATTCACTCCCATTGTACAGAATCCCAAAGGACCTAAACCTCTTCCCATTCACTCCCATTGTACAGAATCTCAATGGACCCAAACCCCTTCCCATTCACTCCCATTGTACAGAATCCCAATGGACCAAACCTCTTCCCATTCACTCCCATTGTACAGAATCCCAATGGACCCAAACCTCTTTCCATTCACTCCCATTGTACAGAATCCCAATGGATCCAAACCCTTTCCCATTCACTCCCATTGTACAGAATCCCAATGGACCCAAACCTCTTCCCATTCACTCCCATTGTACAGAATCCCAATGGACCCAAACCCCTTCCCATTCACTCCCATTGTACACAATCCCAATGGCCCAAACCCCTTCCCATTCACTCCCATTGTGCACAATCCCAATGGACCCAAACCTCTTCCCATTCACTCCCATTGTACACAATCCCAATGGACCCAAACCTCTTCCCATTCACTCCCATTGTACAGAATCCCAATGGACCCAAACCTCTTCCCATTCACTCCCATTGTACAGAATCCCAATGGACCCAAACCCCTTCCCATTCACTCCCATTGTACAGAATCCCAATAGACCCAAACCTCTTCCCATTCACTCCCATTGTACAGAATCCCAATGGACCCAAACCTCTTCCCATTCACTCCCATTGTACACAATCCCAATGGACCCAAACCTCTTCCCATTCACTCCCATTGTACAGAATCCTAATCAACCGAACCCCTTTTCTCGTTCCCTCACGAATTCGGGATGCCTGCTCCCAAATGGAATATGCTTTGCATCTAATTACTGCTTTTTATAAGCTCATTTTAACAAAGATATTAAATGCGCCGATAAAGCTTCCACAGACAATGCCACGCTATTTAAAAATCTAATCAGTTTTGTCGAGAAGCTGTTACTGTACAGTGCTTTCTGTCGCGGACATGTGGACGGAGTTCCTGAATTATAGATGAAATGTGCCATGACACCATGATTTGCAAATTGGTTCTGTTTATTTGCATTTTATAGAAGTATAATTCAAGCAGAACATTGCCTGGGAAAGGCATTCAAGATTTTGCAGTGTTTGACTTCACACGCACTTGGGCTTCTGAAACACCGCATCTCCCGTCCCACACACCCGCCTCCTCCTTACATCCAACCGTGCTGAGGACAAGTCTCGGCGCTCCAAGTCTGAAGCTTTCCAAGGATTTGTGGAACTCCGCAGCTCACTGTGTCTTCCCTCGCTCTGACAGCCTGCAAGACAGGGGCCAACGAAATGGGGCACGGGAGTGTAGCGGTCAATTTACAGCACTGTAATCCGCAGAAGGTGAATCCCGCCAACGCCAGTTTGAGAATTCAAATACAATTATTTAAAATATATATAGATACCGAAAGAAAACAAGTTTGGATCAGTAAAAGTGACGATGAAGCTGTCAGATTGCCATAAAAACCCAGGGCAGGTACAGCACGGGTTAGATACAGAGTAAAGCTCCCTCTACACTGTCCCATCAAACACTCCCAGGGCAGGTACAGCACGGGTTAGATACAGAGTAAAGCTCCCTCTACACTGTCCCATCAAACACTCCCAGGGCAGGGACAGCACGGGTTAGATACAGAGTAAAGCTCCCTACAAACACTCCCAGGGCAGGTACAGCACGGGGTTAGATACAGAGTAAAGCTCCCTCTACACTGCCCCATCAAACACTCCCAGGGCAGGTACAGCACGGGTTAGATACAGAGTAAAGCTCCCTCTACACTGTCCCATCAAACACTCCTAGGGCAGGTACAGCACGGGGTTAGATACAGAGTAAAGTTGCTGGGATCCAACCAGTTCACTAATATTCTTTAGGGAAGGAAACCTGCCGTCCTTACCCGGTCTGGGCCTATATGTGACTCCAGTCCCGCACCAACGTGGCTGACTCTTAACTGCCCTCTGCAGTGGGTCGAGCGAACCCCTCAGATATACCAAAGCCTAGTAGTTCAAGAAGAAGGCCCACCACCACCTTCTCAAGGGACACAAGGGATGGACAATAAACGCCGGCCTTGCCAGCGACGCCCACATCCCGAGAGATACGCAGAAAAGTACTTGTTCTGTTACCCTACCCAGACCTCCTCTCAATCGTGGCGGTCTCGTACGCTTTTGCTCTGCATCATGTTTTTCAGCCTTGAAGAAAACCTTTCCCAGCTGGAGATGTTCCTAAGTCTGGCCACTCAGCTTGGAGAGATCAACAGTTATCCCCCGACGTCGCACACACCAGCAGATGAATGGACCGCCGGTACAAGTGGAGCACTGGATCCCCCAGTGATAACACAAATCTCTGCCCCATCTCTGTTGTAAATAAACACATTTCACGAATCTGTCTTGAGCCTTACAAGTGTTCCCTTAATACCGCTTGACCACACCAGAGTAAAGAAAGATCTTGGATTTCGACAGCACCTTTCACCACCTCAGGACATCCCAAAGCGCTTCACAGCCGATGAAATCCCTTCGAAGCGCAGTCACTGTTGTAATGTGGGAAGCGCGGCAGCCAATTTGCGCACAGCAAGATCCCACAGACGGGCAATGCGATAATGACCGGATCATCTGTTTTTTAGTGGTGTTGGTCGAAGGATACATATTGACACCCGGGGAGAACTCCCCCTGCTCTTTTTGAATGTGCAGTGGGATCTTTTACATCCACCTCAGAGGTTTAAAGTCTCATCCGAAAGACGTCCGCACCGACAGTGCGGCGCTCCCTCAGCACCGCCCCTCCGACAGTGCGGCGCTCCCTCAGTACCGCCCCTCCGACAGTGCGGCGCTCCCTCAGTACTGCCCCTCCGACAGTGCGGCTGCTCCCTCAGTACTGCCCCTCCGACTTTGCGGCGCTCCCTCAGTACCGCCCCTCCGACAGTGCGGCGCTCCCTCAGTACTGCCCCTCCGACAGTGCGGCACTCCCTCAGTACCGCCCCTCCAACAGTTCGGCGCTCCCTCAGTACTGCCCCTCCGACAGTGCGGCGCTCCCTCAGTACTGCCCCTCCGACAGTGCGGCGCTCCCTCAGTACTGCCCCTCCGACAGTGCGGCGCTCCCTCAGTACCGCCCCTCCGACAGTGCGGCGCTCCCTCAGTACCGCCCCTCCGACAGTACGGCGCTCCCTCAGTACCGCCCCTCCGACAGTGCGGCGCTCCCTCAGTACCGCCCCTCCGACAGTGCGCCGCTCCCTCAGTACCGCCCCTCCGACAGTACGGCGCTCCCTCAGTACCGCCCCTCCGACAGTGCGGCGCTCCCTCAGTACCGCCCCTCCGACAGTGCAGCGCTCCCTCAGTACTGCCCCTCCGACAGTGCGGCGCTCCCTCACTATTGTCCCTCCGACAGTGCGGCGCTCCCTCAATACTGACCCTCCGACAGTACGGCGCTCCCTCACTATTGTCCCTCCGACAGTGCGGCGCTCCCTCAGTACTGCCCCTCCGACGGTGCGGCGCTCCCTCAGTACTGCACCTCCGACAGTGCGGCGCTCCCTCAGTACTGCACCTCCGACAGTGCGGCGCTCCCTCAGTACCGCCCCTCCGACAGTGCGGCGCTCCCTCAGTACCACCCCTCCGACAGTGCGGCGCACCCTCAGTACCGCCCCTCCGACAGTGCGGCGCTCCCTCAGTACCGCCACTCCGACGTTGCGGCGCTCCCTCAGTACTGCCCCACCTACAGTGCGGCGCTCCCTCAGTACTGCCCCTCCGACAGTGCTGCGCTCCCTCAGTACTGCCCCTCCGACAGTGCGGCGCTCCCTCAGTACCGCCCCAACGACAGTGCAGCGCTCCCTCAGTACCGCCCCTCCGACAGTGAGGCGCTCCCTCAGTACTGCCCCTCCGACAGTGCGGCGCCCCTCAGTACTGCCCCTCTGCCAGTGCGGCGCTCCCTCAGTACAGCCCCTCCGACAGTGCAGCGCTCCCTCAGTACCGCCCCTCCGACAGTGCAGCGCTTCCTCAGTACCGCCCCTCCGACAGTGCGGCACTCCCTCAGTACTGCCCCTCCGACAGTGCGGCACTCCCTCAGTACCGCCCCTCCGACAGTGCGGCACTCCCTCAGTACCGCCCCTCCAACAGTGCGGCGCTCCCTCAGTACCGCCCCTCCGACAGTGCGGCGCTCCCTCAGTACTGCCCCTCCGACAGTGCGCTGCTCCCTCAGTACCGCCCCTCCGACAGTGCGGCGCTCCCTCAGTACCGCCCCTCCGACAGTGCGGCGCTCCCTCAGTACTGCCCCTCCGACAGTGCGGCGCTCCCTCAGTACTGCCCCTCCGACAGTGCGGCGCTCCCTCAGTACCGCCCCTCCGACAGTGCGGCGCTCACTCAGTACCGCCCCTCCGACAGTGCGGCACTCCCTCAGTACCGCCCCTCCGACAGTGCGGCACTCCCTCAGTACTGGCGCTGGGATTGCTGGCCTGGATTATGGGCTCCACTCTCTGGAGTGGGACTCGAGCCCACGACCTTCTGACTCAGAGGTGAGAGAGAGAGAGCGTGCTACCCACTTAACCACGGGTGACATCCTTGGAACAACAAATAATCTTGAATGAGTTACAGGCTGGAATCTAAATGAGGGGTTCGGGGGGGTTTATATATAGAATAACAGATACCCGGGAGAAAAGCAATGCTCTGACTAACCGCTCTGACTAAGTTCAGTTTACAGACATTCCACGGGAAAGCATTCCTGAAACCTTCCCAATGTGTATGCCTCAGTACCTCACAGAGCAGGGCAGTTCCCCATGTCAACCAGCGGGACAGCCCCCTCTTGGCCGACATTACCCTCTGAGCGGCCTGGACCGAGAGCAGGCCAACGAGTCTTAATCTGACCCCTACTCCCCGGGATCCTCTGGGAAGTGGGCAAGGCCTGTTGGTCTTTCCATCGGGCAAGGGGTACCAGCCCCTGAGCTCTGGGGGCACCGTTTATCACCCGCTCCCATTGGCAGGAGGACAGTCTCGTAATGGACTGCACCACCAGCCATCCCGGGGGGCCGAGTGTTATTTTAAGCTCGAGATATGTAGGCCAACAGGAACTGAGTCTGAATATTTAAATACAGAGAATATTCTCTTTTTGTTGTCCTTCTTCATGGATATACCATCAGTTATCCTTGGATTCCCTCCCTCTCTCTTTCCCCCTCCATTCACACTCACTCACTCATTCAAGCTTTTTGATTTTTCTCTCTCTCGCTCTCTCCATTTTAGCCCGATTATTTACTCATTCTTCCCTTCCATTTGAATCTATCTCCAAGCTGCACCTTTACTTTTGTAATGACTCATTGATTTGCATTGAGGTTAAGGTGGATGAAGATCGTATTATGCTATTTTATTCTCTCTCTCTCTCTCTCTCTCTCCCTTTCATGCTTTCGAACCTTCCTTTCAAAGCATTTACTCAGCACGCCTGCCTTATTCGTACGGCTCTGTGCCCGTGTCACAGCTAATGTGCTCGCTGACCTACATTGGATCCCTGCTCCGGCAACGCCTTCATTTTCAAACCCTCATCCTCGTGTACAAATCCCCTCCAAGGCCTCCTCCCTATCTCTGTAACCTCCTCCAGCCCCACAACCCACCGAGATCTCTGCGCTCCTCCAATTCCGGCCTCTTGAGCATCCCCCGATTTCCATCGCTCCACCATTGGCGGCCGTGCCTTCAGCCGCCTGGGCCCCGAGCTCTGGAATTCCCTCCCTAAACCTCTCCGCCGCTCTCTCCTCCTTTAAGACGTTCCTTAAAACCCACCTCTTTGACCAAGCTTTTGGTCACCTGTCCTAATATCTCCTCATGTGGCTCGGTGTCAAATATTGTCTGATAATCGCTCCTGTGAAGCGCCCTGGGATGTTTTACTACGTTACAGGCGCTCTATAAATACAAGTTGTTGTTGTTGAAATCGTACTTTGATCTTTACTGGCTCCAGTCTGTGGTCAGATGTCCACCTTACGAGGCAGAACTTAAACCAAAGGTTCTCTTCAGGCCCATCCCTCCTCCTGGTGAACCTTCATAGCCCCAGGGTGAACTGCTGATTAAAGATGGTGGGGAGCCCCCATCTCAATCTTGTAACATATTCACGGACTGCATTACAATCAAGCTGTCACTCTCGCCTCTGAGACACAAGGTTCCTGCCCCAGAGACTTGAACACAAAAACCCAGGCCGACATTCCCAGTGCCTTACTGAGGGAGCGCCGCACTGTCGGAGGGGCAGTACTGAGGGAGCGCCGCACTGTCAGAGGGGCGGTACTGAGGGAGCGCCGCACTGTCAGAGGAGCAGTACTGAGGGAGCGCCGCACTGTCGGAGGGGCAGTACTGAGGGAGCGCCGCACTGTCAGAGGGGCGGTACTGAGGGAGCGCCGCACTGTCAGAGGAGCAGTACTGAGGGAGCGCCGCACTGTCAGAGGGGCAGTACTGAGGGAGCGCCGCACTGTCGGAGGGGCGGTACTGAGGGAGCACCGCACTGTCGGAGGGGCGGTACTGAGGGAGCACCGCACTGTCAGAGGGGCAGTACTGAGGGAGCGCCGCACTGTCGGAGGGGCAGTACTGAGGGAGCGCTGCACTGTCGGAGGGGCGGTACTGAGGGAGCGCCGCACTGTCGGAGGGGCAGTACTGAGGGAGCACCGCACTGTTGGAGGGGCAGTACTGAGGGAGCGCCGCACTGTCGGAGGGGCAGTACTGAGGGAGCGCCGCACTGTCGGAGGGGCAGTACTGAGGGAGCACCGCACTGTCGGAGGGGCAGTACTGAGGGAGCGCCGCACTGTCGGAGGGGCAGTACTGAGGGAGCGCCGCACTGTCGGAGGGGCAGTACTGAGGGAGCGCCGCACTGTCGGAGGGGCAGTACTGAGGGAGCACCGCACTGTTGGAGGGGCAGTACTGAGGGAGCGCCGCACTGTCGGAGGGGCAGTACTGAGGGAGCGCCGCACTGTCGGAGGGGCGGTACTGAGGGAGCGCCTCACTGTCGGAGGGGCGGTACTGATGTAGCGCTGCACTGTCGGAGGGGCGGTACTGAGGGAGCGCCGCACTGTTGGAGGGGCGGTACTGAGGTAGCGCAGCACTGTCGGAGGGGCGGTACTGAGGGAGCACCGCACTGTCGGAGGGGCGGTACTGAGGGAGCACCGCACTGTCGGAGGTGCCCTCTTTCAGAAGCAACATTAAACCGATTCCCCGTCTGCTCTCTCAGGTGGGCGTAAAGGATCCTGCGGCCACTATTGGAATAAAGAGCAGGGGGAGTTCTCCCCGGTCATGGGATGTGGGCGTCGTTGGCAAGGCCGGCATATATTGCCCATTGATGAGGTGGTGGTGAGCCTCCTTCCTGAACGGCAGAGAGGCAGTTAAGAGTCAACCACATTGCTGTGGGTCTGGAGTCACATATAGGCCAGACCGGGTAAGGACAGTAGATTTCCTTCCCTCAAGGGGAATTAGTGAACCAGATGGGTTTTTACAACAATCCGATAGTGTTCATGGGCCTCATTACTGACTCTAGCTTTTTTTTTAATTACTAATTTATTTAATTAACCAAATTTAAATTCCCCACCTGCCATGGTGGGATTATGAACGCTTCGACCGCGAGTTTAATCGTGCTCAGGGGGGCGGGTTTGGAGGCGGGTCCGCTGTCAAAATCGCAAAGATTGCCAGCGGGTAGGGGACCCGCCTCCGCGCGAGTCTCCCAGGTGGTCGGGCCTGTCAGCGGAGGACTGACCCGACCCCAGGCAGCGGGGGACACAATTGAGCTCGTTAAATGGCTTGTTCAGAGCCAATTGAAGAGTATTTTGAGGCTTCCTTGGTGAGACCACACCTTGAGTATTGTGTTGCAGTTTTGGTCGCCTATCTGAGGAAGGAGGTTCTTGCCATGGAGAGAGTTCAGCGAAGATTCACCAGGCTGATACCTGGGATGGCAGGAATGACGTATGAGGAGAGATTGGGTCGATTGGGCTTATACTCGCTAGCGTTTAGAAGAATGCGAGGGGATCTCATTGAAACTTATAAAATTCTGACAGGACTAGACAGACTAGATGCAGGAAGGATGTTCCCGATGGTCGGGGAGTCCAGAACCAGGGGTCAAAGTCTAAGGATAAGGGGTAAGCCATTTAGGACAGAAATGAGGAGGAATTTCTTCACCCAGAGAGTGGTGAACCTGTGGAATTCTCTACCACAGAAGGCAGTAGAGGCCAATTCATTAAATATATTCAAGAAGGAGTTGGATATATTTCTTAAAGCTAAAGGGATCAAGGGATATGGGGAGAAAGCAGGGACAGGGTACTGAATTTGGATGATCAGCCATGATCGCATTGAATGGCGGAGCAGGCTCGAGGGGCCGAATGGCCTACTCCTGCTCCTATCTTCTATGTTTCTATGCTTCCTTCTAATTTTACCTTCTCCCCCCATGGGTTACCCGCTGCTCGGGGAACAGGCCAGCTCACCCTGGCGTGTTGTGAGTCTGGTCTGAGGTTTGTGAAAAGCAGACAGCTGCAGAAGTGGTGTCGAGGATGCCATGTTGCTGCTGGTGAGTTTCAGAGCACAGAAAATGTTGGTGACTGCATTTTTAACACATATAGAGATTTCTTTGGCTTGCAAGTTTTTAGATCCAACTGCATGCCCAGTGCCACCTCATTGGGAGAACCTCTCTCACCAGTGACAGATCGCTTCTGTCATCTCACCTGCAGCTGCCATCTACTGCAGCAACATCGGAGCCAATGAAACAATCAGACCTTGGTCCTCCGAATCCTTCCACGATCAGCCCCAACACCAACATCACCAGGCCCACCAACATCGCCAACAACATCACCAACCTTCTGCGCCATCACCTGATGCTGCACAGGACACAGGGCATCAGCCCCTGACAACATTGCTGCCCGGGAGGCCAGGGATTGGCATCACCGTGGCCAGATTTTCTTCACTTGACGCTGTTAACCCTGGCTGCAGGTTGACACCATCCCACACCAGCATCGTGAAGCATCCCTTTAATGTCCAAGCCATTCCATGCACACTCATCACTATAGCGGGGGTGGGGTTGAGAAGTTATGACTTCACAATCACTGGAATTCAGTGAGACACTTCTCAAGGTCTGTCCAATAAGGGGCAGTGTTGGAAAAATAGATTTCACTGTATGACAACACATTACCAGAAACTTCACATGGACATTGGCTAAACCTCTCAAGTGCTAAACCTCAATTAAATTTAAAAAAAAAGCCATCACATTAATAAAATAACTATAGTTAAATAAATTAACCACTTTAAACAAAAAATTACATTTTTGAAATTTTTTTAAATCTTTTTAAAAGTTATAAAAATAAACTTACCTTTCTTTAAAGTCGCTAAAAAAGATAAACCTGTTGAAAAAATTTTAAAATAATACTTAATTAACTACTTACCTTGTTAAAAGAGGGTCTTACGCCTCCTTTCTTTATGTGTAAAATCTTCCATGCTTACCTGCGCGTTCAAAGCTGCAAAAATAACTAAGTACACTGCGTGTGCACAGCCTGTAGCGTGCACGCGGTTCACTTAGGAACCGCCCCCTTTTGAATTCACGAAGTGCCGGTTTCCCGCGCATGCGCAGTGCATGCAGGAAACCGGCAATTGGAGACCTAAAACGCGAGAGTACACAGTGCGTACTCTCGCGTATTAGGTCTAATTTTCGGGCCATTGTAGATAGAGAGGTTTGGGTGGAGGTGCAAGGTAAGTTGGTGTGAGTAAGGATGTGCAGGAGTAGGGTAGGGAAGGCAGAGTGATGGGGCTGTGTTGAGAGGCACAGCAGGATGAGGTTGAGTGTGGCTTTGCAGTAACGTTTCGTGATCTACTGAGATCATTGAAAGGTTTGCGCCACTGCAGCCTGGTCCTCCTGACCACATCCCTGCTTGTGTCCTCCTGTGCAATGTGCAGCCAGGCTGCTTTGGTGTCCTGGGGAGGTCTCTTCCGCCCTTGGGAAGGGAAGAGAACCTCCCTGCGTGCTGTGACTCCCTCCATAAGCATATGGAGGGAGTCATTGGAGAGCCTGGGTGAAAGCGTCCACCTGTGTGCAGTGCTTGTCAGAGTCTGCAGCACCTCAATGCTGTCAAAGACTGACAGAACAATGGTCAAACTCCACGTGGACGTGGTCCCTTTAAGGAAAACCGGCTGATGACGCGGCATCAAATGACGTCATCAGACCCGCTTCCCCTAATTGGCCGGGAAGCCCGCAGGGCGGGACTTAACAAGGCCAATCAAGGGAAAAATCACTTTGACGGAGCGGCTGCAGCTGGGGGCAGGACCGGAATCAGGGAACCAGCTCTCTCGCCACCATCCCGCCTCTGTCATTAAATTCGTGGCCATAGTCTCCGGGTCATGAGTCCAGGCCTATCTGGATTAACTAGTCCACTAACATAACTACTCTGCTACCGTGCCACAACGGAATGCTCGGCCCGATAGGGCGGTGGATACAGACTCAATCGTCGCCTTCAAAAGGGAATTGGACAAACACTCGAAGGAGAAGAAAAGAACGTGAGGACTGGAATGGGTGAGGACCTGATTGGATGAAGACTGATTGGGTGAGGTTCTGATTGGATGAAGACTGATTGGGTGAGGTCCTGATTGGGTGAAGACTGATTGGGTGAGGTCCTGATTGGATGAAGACTGATTGGGTGAGGTCCTGATTGGGTGAAGACTGATTGGGTGAGGTCCTGATTGGGTGAAGACTGATTGGGTGAGGTCCTGATTGGGTGAAGGCTGATTGGGTGAAGAATGATTGAGTGAGGACCAGATTGGGTGAAGACTGATTGGGTGAGGTCCTGATTGGATGAAGACTGATTGGGTGAGGTCCTGATTGGGTGAAGACTGATTGGGTGAGGTCCTGATTGGGTGAAGGCTGATTGGGTGAAGACTGATTGGGTGAGGACCATATTGGATGAAGACTGATTGGGTGAGGTCCAGATTGGACGAAGACTGATTGGGTGAGGACCAGATTGGACGATGACTGATTGGGTGAGGTCCTGATTGGACGAAGACTGATTGGGTGAGGTCCAGATTGGACGAAGACTGATTGGGTGAGGTCCAGATTGGACGAAGACTGATTGGGTGAGGTCCTGATTGGACGAAGACTGATTGGGTGAGGCCCTGATTGGACGAAGACTGATTGGGTGAGGTCCAGATTGGACGAAGACTGATTGGGTGAGGACCAGATTGGGTGAAGACCGGAATGGTTGCAGGGATATGGGGAAAGAGCGGGGGAAGAGTGGGACTAACCGGATTGCTCTCCGAAAGAGCCGGCGCAGACTCGAAGGGCCAAATGGCCTCCTTCTGTGCCGTATGATTCAATGACTCTTTGGGGGTGATTTTGCCAATGGGGAGCTTTTGGAGGCGGGACTCCCACTTGTCGGGTTTCAGTCCCGCCTCCATCGACTTCTGGCCAACCCACGCTATTTTCCCTTAATTGACCTTGTTAAGCCCGCCCAGCGGGCATAGCAGGCCAATTAAGGGGAAGCCGGTTACAGAGAATGTCAACGTATGACGTTTCGTCTGTCAAAAATTTTTGACAGATGAATTGTCATCGTTTGACAGCTCTGTGAAGCTGTCAAACAGTGACACTCTCTGTTGTTTGATGAGTTCTTGAATTCAAGACCTCATCAAACATCTTCCTTTTGCAGAAATTAGATGGTTGTTGCATTGGAGGAAAAACTTTTTCACCCAGAGGGTGGTTGGAATCTGGAACTCACTGCCTGAAAGGGTGGTAGAGGCAGGAACCCTCACAACATTCAAGAAGCATTTAGACGAGCACTTGAAATGCCATAGCATACAAGGCTACGGACCAAGTGCTGGAAAATGGGATTAGAATAGACAGGGCTTGATGGCCAGCGCAGACACGATGGGCCGAAGGGCCTCTTTCTGTGCTGTATAACTCTATGACTCTCTATGACTCTATGGGGGAGAAATTCAGTATCGCCCCATTTGGGGCGCAATTATCGGACAGGGCGCAAAGATTAGCGCCTGGCGCTAATTATTGCCTCCAACTGAAAACTTGACTTTTATCGCCCCTGAGGTGATTGGAGCGCTAAATCAGGCGCTTCACACCTGTCTTAAGGCGCAAAGGCCGAGGAGCGAGGCGCTACCTCAGAGCGCTGGCGAAGCTCATGTGATGTCAGTCAGCAATGGAACACACACACAATGGCGCCGGCCAGTTCTTAAAGGGAAGGGTTGATCTTGCTTTCCATCCACATCCTGTTCATTGCAGCCTTGAATCTCGGCCTGGAGAGACCTGTACATCAAATGTGCTGGAAAGAACAATGGAGAGTACCAGGGAAAGAACTCAGAATGCAGCCCCCACAGTCTCTTCTAAATCGATACAAGGAAGGGCAAATCAAAATGAACCTGCAAAGTGCTGCTCAGGACCCAAAACTCCTTCACACAGCGTTGAATCTCTCCATGAGTCTCTCTCTCTCTCTCTCAGAATGCGTAGTTCAAAAATGTCACCAACAATAAAAGGCAGGAAGCGGTCGCCTTTAAATAGCGCTCCCCCAGTCCCTTCATGACTGCAAACGCTCCCCTCAACCTGTCGTTGCTAGCGGCAGGCGGTAAGGCATGGGGCGCCACTCAATATCCGGTCTGGGGCGCTACCGGGGCGTTGCACACTCGACTGACGTCACGATCTGCCGTCGTAGGAGATCGTGGCGGTAGTGTTTAGCGCCGCCGCAAAATGTCTAGTTAATTTCAGCGAGCGGCGCAAACATCGCCGCGCCTGGGCGCTAGTTGCTTTGCGCCCCATTAGCGCCCTCTTAAGGCGCTAACGGGAGGCGCAACCAACTGAATTTTTCCCCCTATGACTCTAAGGGCTGGATTTTCATTGACCCGTGGAGGCGGGTTTGGAGGTGTGTGGGGGGTTAAAATTGCGAAAACTGGCGGGCGGGCATAAGTCCGCCTCCATCCCGCCTCCACGCAATTTTCATTAAATCGTGTCTGCTGGTCCCGACTCCATCCCGCCTTTATCCCTCTAAGAGGCGGATAGGCTGTTAAGGCCCTTAACAAGCACTAAATTGCCTCTATAAAGGCATTTTGAAAGGCTTTTGTGATTTTAACCCTTGTTCTACGTGAAGCACGCCTGTTCTGAACCACGATTGTGAAACCTGGCGGGAGCACATTTGGATAGGTGACTATCAGCTGCAGGTCCACTATTACAACGGAGATGTGATGAAGGTAGTAGTAGTATTAGGTCTGAAAGTTCTCTCTCTCTCTCTCTCTCAGAGAGCTGCTGCTCATTTTGCAGGTCCTCTCACAGCAAAGGCCAGGCAGTCTCTGAAGACCTTCAATGCAGCAGCAATGATGACATCATCAGAGGCGACTTTCAGACTTAAACCACTAATTGGTTCATGGGTTCCCACATGCTGGAACTCAATTGCCCAATTAGGTGAAAATGGCATCAATCTCCCACATCCAATTGCAGTCGGGTGGATAACACGACCCCAACCCGCCCCAGTATCAAAATCCAGCCCTATGACTCAATAAGAATATTTCTACCTTGACATTCGGAAGAAGATTTGGACGACTTGTAGCCAACGTAAGCGTCGACGGCTTCAAGAAGGAGACTGTCAGTTGATTAATAAATGAGCTGATAATGGGAGATAGAGGCTGAGATTGCTGATAACCCGGAGAGTTCCTTTGGAGATGAATACAAGGACTCTTGTAGTTCGTAGTATTTTAAAATTACATTTATGAGGGCTCTTTGAGTGTATTAAACATATTAAATATGTAAACTGTGATCAGTAGTAAACGAAAGGAGAATTCTCCAAGGAACATTTACACATCAGATGGACAGCAAAGTACATTAAATGTCAAGAAATATATTGCACAACACTGCCAAAATATAATCAAGAGTTCACTCAGGTGTTTCCTCCATCGGCAACTCAGCAGGAGACTGTTGATTATCCCGTTCATCCGTGTGTTCGAATCCCTCAATGGCCTCCTCGCCGCCCTCCCTATCTCTGTGACTTCCTCCAGCCCCACAACCCCCACAGATCTCTGCGCTCCTCCAATTCCGGCCTCCTGCGCATCCCCCCTCCGCCCCCCCACCCCGATTTCCATCGCTCCAACTTTGGCGGTCGCGCCGTCAGCCGACTGGGCCCCATGCGCTGGAATCCCAGCTGTCTGAGCTGTGGCTCAGTGGGTAGCACCCTCGCCTCTGGAGTCAGTAGGTTTGTGGGTTCATAGTCCCGCTCCCGAAGACCTGTGCCCGTAATCTGGGCTGACACTCCCAGCGCTGCACCTTCGGATGAGACGTTAAACCAAGGCCCCATCTGCCCTCTCAAGTGGATGTAGAAGATCCCCTGATACTATTATGAAAAATGGCAGGGGCAATTCTACCCACTGTCCTGGTCCAATATTTATACCTCGACCAACATCACGAAATACAGATGAGCTGGTCATTATCACATTGCTGTTTCTGGGATCTTGCTGTGCGCACATTGCCCGACATTACAACAGTGACTAGGCTTCAAAAGGCTGTCAAGCACTTTGGGACGTCCTAAGGTGGTGAAAGGCGCCCTAAAGGCAGAAGGTTGTGGGTTCGAGTCCCAGTCCTGGGACTTGGGCAGATAAAGCTAGGCTGACACTCCCAGTGCAGTGCTGAGGGAGCGCCGCACCTCAGTACCGCCCCTCCGACAGTGCGGCGCTCCCTCAGTACTGCCCCTCCGACAGTGCGGCGCTCCCTCAGTACCGCCCCTCCGACAGTGCGGTGCTCCCTCAGTACTGCCCCTCCGACAGTACGGGGCTCCCTCAGTAACGCCCCTCCGACAGTGCGGCGCTCCCTCAGTACTGCCCCTTCGACAGTGCGGCGCTCCCTCAGTACTGCCCCTTCGACAGTGCGGCCCTCCCTCAGTACTGCCATTCCGACAGTGCAGCGCTCCCTCAGTACCGCCCCTCCGACAGTGCGGCGCTCCCTCAGTACTGCCCCTCCGACAGTGCAGCGCTCCCTCAGTACCTCCCCTCCGACAGTGCGGCGCTCCCTCAGTACCGCCCCTCCGACAGTGCGGCGCTCCCTCAGTACTGCCCCTCCGACAGTGCGGCGCTCCCTCAGTACTGCCCCTCCGACAGTGCGGCGCTCCCTCAGTACCGCCCCTCCGACAGTGCGGCGCTCCCTCAGTACTGCCCCTCCGACAGTGCGGCGCCCCCTCAGTACCGCCCCTCCGACAGTGCGGCGCTCCCTCAGTACTGACCCTCCGACAGTGCGGCGCTCCCTCAGTACCGCCCCTCCGACAGTGCGGCGCTCCCTCAGTACTGCCCCTCCGACAGTGCGGCACTCCCTCAGTACTGCCCCTCCGACAGTGCGGCACTCCCTCAGTACTGCCCCTCCGACAGTGCGGCGCTCCCTCAGTACCGCCCCTCCGACAGTGCGGCGCTCCCTCAGTACCGCCCCTCCGACAGTGCGGCGCTCCCTCAGTACTGGCACTGGGAGGGCCGGCCTAGCTTTATGTGCTCAAGTACGTTGAAGAGCCTTGGGACGTTTTCAAGGCGCTGTATAAATGCAAGTTGTTGTTTTAACGGCTCTCGTTCCTCAAATGGGCACCAGGACCTCAGATTACGAGTAAGAGAAAGGCATGGAATCATAAACCAGGATTTAATTGGAAAAGGACGCTGGGTCCCATGTCCCCACTGCACAGCATGGGTACACATGTACACACTCCGCTATCATGGACTCTACCCACCCATTTAATCTCCTCCCACAGCCCATGTACACTCTCCCCTATCATGGACTCTACCCACCCATTTAATCTCCTCCCACAGCCCCTGTACACTCTCCCCTCTCATGGACTCTACCCACCCATTTAATCTCCTCCCACAGCCCATGTACACTCTCCCCTATCACGGACTCTACCCACACATTTAATCTCCTCCAACAGCCCGTGTACACTCTCCCCTATCATGGACTCAACCCACCCATTTAATCTCCTCCCACAGCCCATGTACACTCTCCCCTATCACGGACTCTACCCACCCATTTAATCTCCTCCAACAGCCCGTGTACACTCTCCCCTATCACGGACTCTACCCACCCATTTAATCTCCTCCCACAGCCCATGTACACACTCCGCTATCATGGACTCTACCCACCCATTTAATCTCCTCCCACAGCCCATGTACACTCTCCCCTATCACGGACTCTACCCACCCATTTAATCTCCTCCCACAGCCCATGTACACTCTCCCCTATCACGGACTCTACCCACCCATTTAATCTCCTCCCACAGCCCATGTACACTCTCCCCTATCACGGACTCTACCCACCCATTTAATCTCCTCCCACAGCCCATGTACACTCTCCCCTATCACGGACTCTCCCCACCTATTTATACACCTCCCACAGCCATTGTACACTCTCCCCTATCACGGACTCTACCCACCCATTTAATCTCCTCCCACAGCCCATGTACACTCTCTCCTATCGTGGACTCTACCCACCCATTTAATCTCCTCCCACAGCCCATGTACACTCTCCCCTATCATGGACTCTACCCACCCATTTAATCTCCCATAGCCCATGTACACTCTCCCCTATCATGAAAGGGTTTGAATCGTAAACCAGGATTAAATTGTTACAGGACGCAGGGTCCCACGTCTCCACTGCACAGCACGGGGAACATGCCCTCCTGAGGCAGTGGAAAAGACCCAAACATGGACAACTGAGGTGTGATTACAGGCTTTCAATCATTGAGCTAGCAAGAGAGGATAAAGAAGCTTAAATTATTCTCTCAGGATGATAAGATCGAGGTGGAACATGATCCAAGGTTTTAATATCGAGCAGGATCAATACGTTGGATTTAAGGGCATTATATGTGTTGAATGAAAAACAGGGATTCATAGATACATGGCTACAGGTGAGGGAACCGTGATCGTGGGAGCGGTTGCATAGTGGTTACGTTGCTAGACTAGTAATGGTGAGTTCTTGGCCCAATGATTTGTGAGACATACAGTTTAAATCCCACCACGGCAGCAGGGGAATTGAATTTAAATTCAATTAAATAAAAAGCTCCTATCAGTGGTGGTGACCATGAAACTATCGGATTGTTGTGAAAACCCATCTGGTTCACTAATATCCTTTAGGGAAGGAAATCTGCCGTCCTTACCCGGCCTGCGCCTATAGGTGGCTCCAGACAGCAGATGACTCCGAACTGCCCTAAATGGTCAAGCGAGCCTCTCAGTTATATTCATAGAAGGTGGCTCACCACCAGCTTCTCAACGGCAATTAGGGATGGGCAATAAATGCATGTACACTCTCCCCTATCATGCACTCTCCCCACCCATTTAATCTCCTCCCACAGCCCGTGTACACTCTCCCCTATCACAGACTCTACCCACCCATTTAATCTCCTCCCACAGCCCGTGTACACTCTCCCCTATCACGGACTCTACCCACCCATTTAATCTCCTCCCACAGCCCATGTACACTCTCCCCTATCATGGACTCTACCCACCCATTTAATCTCCCCCCACAGCCTGTGTACACTCTCCCCTATCACAGTCTCTACCCACCCATTTAATCTCCTCCCACAGCCCATGTACACTCTCCCCTATCACGGACTCTACCCACCCATTTAATCTCCCCCCACAGCCTGTGTACACTCTCCCCTATCACAGTCTCTACCCACCCATTTAATCTCCTCCCACAGCCCATGTACACTCTCCCCTATCACGGACTCTACCCACCCATTTAATCTCCCCCCACAGCCTATGTACACTCTCCCCTATCACAGTCTCTACCCACCCATTTAATCTCCTCCCACAGCCCATGTACACTCTACCCCATCATGGACTCTACCCACCCATTTAATCTCCTCCCACAGCCCATGTACACTCTCCCCTATCATGGACTCTACCCACCCATTTAATCTCCTCCCACAGCCCATGTACACTCTCCCCTATCATGGACTCTACCCACCCATTTAATCTCCTCCCACAGCCCATGTACACTCTCCCCTATCATGGACTGTCCCCACCCATTTAATCTCCTCCCACAGCCCCTGTACACTCTCCCCTATCACTGACTCTACCCACCCATTTAATCTCCTCACACAGCCCATGTACACTCTCCCCTATCATGGACTCTACCCACCCATTTAATCTCCTCCCACAGCCCGAGTACACTCTCCCCTATCACGGACTCTACCCACCCATTCAATCTCCTCCCACAGCCCATGTACACTCTCCCTTATCACTGACTCTACCCACCCATTTAATCTCCTCACACAGCCCATGTACACTCTCCCCTATCATGGACTCTACCCACCCATTTAATCTCCTCCCACAGCCCATGTACACTCTCCCCTATCATGGACTCTACCCACCCATTTAATCTCCTCCCACAGCCCGTGTACACTCTCCCCTATCACGGACTCTACCCACCCATTTAATCTCCTCCCACAGCCCATGTACACTCTCCCCTATCATGGACTCTACCCACCCATTTAATCTCCTCCCACAGCCCATGTACACTCTCCCCTATCACGGACTCTACCCACCCATTTAATCTCCTCCCACAGCCCATGTACACTCTCCCCTATCATGGACTCTACCCACCCATTTAATCTCCTCCCACAGCCCGTGTACACTCTCCCCTATCATGGACTCTACCCACCCATTTAATCTCCTCCCTGAATATTGACCCATCCTCATATCTCCACTATGTGCTGCCCTCCTTGGATACCCTATATTGTCAATCTCCACGGCAGAGAGACCATCCACTGATGGATATCTAACCACTTCTGGCCACACCTCTCCCTATCACCTCCATTCACATTCCCAACCGGAGATTTAGCCGAACCCTTCTTGAGGGAGTTAAGCAGCTAAGCTTGGTCTGGCGATTTAGTGAGTCTCCTGATCCATTAGGGATTAGCGGAGTACTAGCCTTCCTCTTGTTCGGCAGTGTCTCGGAACCGAGGATGACTTGCTTCCACATTAAAAATGAGTTCTCAGGTGACTGTCACAGGACGGGCAGACGGTGGTTGAAGGGGCGGGTGGGTGGGTGGGGTCCTTGGGTTGACGTGCGCTCCTTCCGCTGTTTGCGCTTGGCTTCCGCTTGCTCCCGGCGAAGAGACTCGAGGTGTTCGGCGCCTTCCCGGGTGCTTCTCCTCCACTTTGTGCGGTCTTGGGCCAGGGATTCCCAGGTGTCGGTGGGGATGTTGCACTTTTTCAAGGAGGCTTTGAGGGTGTCCTTGAAGCGTTTCCTCTGCCCACCTGGGGCTCTCTTGCCGTGTCGGTGCTCCGAGTAGAGCGCTTGTTTTGGGAGTCTCGTATCGGGCATGCGGACGATGTGGCCCGTCCATCGGTGCTGATCGAGCGTGGTCAAAGCTTCGATGCTGGGGATGTTGGCCTGAGCGAGAACACTGACATTGGTGCGCCTATCCTGCCAATGGATTTGCAGGATCTTGCGGAGGCAGCGTTGGTGGTACCTCTCCAGTGCTTTGAGGTGCCTGCTGTACATGGTCCATGTCTCTGAGGCATACAGCAGGGCGGGTATCACTGCTGCTCTGTAGACCATGAGCTTGGTGCTGGGTTTGAGGTCCTGGTCTTCAAACACTCTCTTCCTCAGGCGACCGAAGGCTGTACTGGCACACTGAAGGCGGGGTTGGACTTCGTCATCGACGTCTGCCCTTGTTGACAGTAGGCTCCCGAGCTATGGAAAGTGGTCCACGTTGTCCAAGACCTAGCCTGGAGTCAAAGTCAGGAGGGAGGTCCTAAAGGAGGGGGATTGGCAGATGTGTTGAACAGTCTTTCATCTTCCATCGCTTCTTGAGTTCTTCAGCTTTCCGTTAGAGAATTCCCTGAGATGTGAGATCTCGCAAAGTGTGGATAGTTCGCAGCCAGCAGCCAACATTAAATCGAGCTATTTTGAAAGTGTTTATGGGAGGCATCAGTTCAGTAACTGTGTGTGTAACAAGCACTGACTCATTCCTGTGCCCACTGGCAGCAAATATACACTGAGCTCCATCTGCCACATCCTTGATCAGTCTGTCTCCTTTCCCCAGTAGGTTCAACATTGCCGGTCGGTGGAAGGAGAGAGGAAAGAAAGAAAGAAAGAAAGAGAGAAGGAAGGAAAGAAAGAAAGAAAGAAAGAGAGAAGGAAGGAAGGAAGGAAAGAGAGAAAGAAAGAAGGAAAGAAAGAGAGAAAGAAAGAAAGAGAGAAGGAAGGAAGGAAAGAAAGAGAGAAAGAAAGAGAGAAAGAAAGAAAGAGAGAAAGAAAGAAAGAAAGAAAGAAAGAAAGAGAGAAGGAAGGAAGGAAAGAAAGAAAGAAAGAGAGAAGGAAGGAAGGAAAGAAAGAAAGAGAGAAGGAAAGAAAGAGAGAAAAAA
>CM059447.1:53063899-53098899 GCA_030390025.1 Squalus acanthias
GGGTGGGGGGGTCGGCGGTGGGGGGTTGGGGGGTCGGCGGTGGGGGGTGGGGGGGTCGGTGGAGGGTGGGGGGTTTGGACAGCCCTTTCGAAGAGCCGGCACAGGCAGGATGGGCTGAACGGCCTCCTTCTGTGCTGTACGATTGTAAATATTGGTAGAGAGAGAGAGACAAAGGTTGCGAGGCATGGGTCACTGATTTAGATGTGAAAAAATCAAATGTGATTTGATGGAATAATGATGCGTTCCTTTGTTGGGACAAAGTATTGAAATAATCTCCATTGGCTGTTGCCAATGGACTTTGACGAATGATTGGAGAAGCTGCCTTTGAAGAGCAGAGAATTCAGTCAAGGTCATATCCCCTTTGTAATATCGCTACAGAAATAGGATGAATACTGAATGATATTCCCCCTTGTACAGCCTTATGCAGAACCTTCGAAGAATGCCCCACACTTCTACTTAATTAAAAAAAATTAATACTGTGCACTCCTCTCAAATGAATAATTGATAAATGCTTTATTTGAAATAACAACAGAGAATGCTGGAAGCACCCAGCGGGTCAGACAGCATCTGTGGAGAGAGAAACAGAGTCAATGTTTCAGGTCGATGACCCTGCGTCACAACCACAGGATGTATTACTTGTGAGTGTTTCGTCACCCCGACTCCCAGTGGTCAGGTCACAGAGGCTAGCCAGCAGCAGGTCATTCAAAGAGAAGGCAAGTCACATAGTTCAGTGTGTGTCTCCCTCCTTCTCCAATCCCACACGCTCTCCCTCTCCATCTCCGATCCCACACTCTCTCCCTCCTTCTCCAATCCCACACGCTCTCCCTCTCCATCTCCGATCCCACACTCTCTCCCTCCTTCTCCAATCCCACACGCTCTTCCTCTCCTTCTCCAATCCCACACTCTCTCCCTCTCCATCTCCGATCCCACACTCTCTCCCTCCTTCTCCAATCCCACACGCTCTCCCTCTCCATCTCCGATCCCACACTCTCTCCCTCCTTCTCCGATCCCACACTCTCTCTCTCCCTCCTTCTCCAATCCCACACTCTCTCTCTCTCTCTCCATCTCCGATCCCACACTCTCTCCCTCCTTCTCCAATCCCATGGTCTCTTCCTCTCCATCTCCGATCCCACACTCTCTCTCTCTCCTTCTCCAATCCCACACTCTCTTCCTCTCCATCTCCGATCCCACACGATCTCTCTCTGTCCATCTCCGATCCCACACTCTCTCTCTCTCCTTCTCCAATCCCACACTCTCTTCCTCTCCATCTCCGATCCCACGCTCTCTCTCTCCATCTCCGATCCCACACTCTCTCCCTCCTTCTCCGATCCCACACTCTCTCTCTCCCTCCTTCTCCAATCCCACACTCTCTCTCTCTCTCTCCATCTCCGATACCACACTCTCTCTCTCCTTCTCCAATCCCACGCTCTCTTCCTCTCCATCTCCGGTCCCACGCTCTCTCCCTCCTTCTCCAATCCCACACTCCCTCTCGCTCTCCATCACCGATCCCACACTCTCTCTCTCTCTGCATCTCCGATCCCACATTCTCTCCCTCCTTCTCCAATCCCACGCTCTCTCTCTCCTTCTCCAATCCCACGCTCTCTCTCTCCTTCTCCAATCCCACATTCTGTCCCTCCTTCTCCAATCCCACACACTCCCACCCCCTTCTTCTCCAATCCCACACTCTCTCTCACCCTTCTTCTCCAATCCCACACTCTCTCTCTCCTTCTCCAATCCCACACTCTCTCCCTTCTTCTCCGATCCCACACTCTCTCTCTCCCTCCTTCTCCAATCCCACACTCTCTCTCTCTCTCTCCATCTCCGATCCCACACTCTCTCCCTCCTTCTCCAATCCCATGGTCTCTTCCTCTCCATCTCCGATCCCACACTCTCTCTCTCTCCTTCTCCAATCCCACACTCTCTTCCTCTCCATCTCCGATCCCACGCTCTCTCTCTCCATCTCCGATCCCACACTCTCTCCCTCCTTCTCCGATCCCACACTCTCTCTCTCCCTCCTTCTCCAATCCCACACTCTCTCTCTCTCTCTCCATCTCCGATACCACACTCTCTCTCTCCTTCTCCAATCCCACGCTCTCTTCCTCTCCATCTCCGGTCCCACGCTCTCTCCCTCCTTCTCCAATCCCACACTCCCTCTCGCTCTCCATCACCGATCCCACACTCTCTCTCTCTCTGCATCTCCGATCCCACATTCTCTCCCTCCTTCTCCAATCCCACGCTCTCTCTCTCCTTCTCCAATCCCACGCTCTCTCTCTCCTTCTCCAATCCCACATTCTGTCCCTCCTTCTCCAATCCCACACACTCCCACCCCCTTCTTCTCCAATCCCACACTCTCTCTCACCCTTCTTCTCCAATCCCACACTCTCTCTCTCCTTCTCCAATCCCACACTCTCTCCCTTCTTCTCCAATCCCACACTCTCTCCCTCCTTCTCCAATCCCACACTCTCTCTCCCTCCTTCTCCGATCCCACACACTCTCTCTCTCCATCTCCAATCCCACACTCTTGTCTCTCCATCTCCAAACCCACACAGTATCTCTCTTTCCATTTCCAATCCCACACTCTGTCTCTCCATCTCCAATCCCACCCTCTCGCTCCCTCCTTCTCCAATTCCACACTCTCTCCCTCCTTCTACAATCCCACTCTCGCTTTCCTTCTCCAAAGATGTGCGGGTTAGGTTGATTTGGCTATGATAAATTGACCCTTAGTGTTAGGGGGATTAAATACGTGGGGTTACGGGGATAGGGTGGGATATGTGTCGGTGCAGGCTCGATGGGCCGAAATGGCCTCTATCTGCACTGTGGGGATTCTGTGATTCTGTGAATTCCACACTCTCTCTCCATCTCCGATCCCACACTCTCTCCCTCCTTCTCCAATCCCACGCTCTCTCTCTCCCTCCTTCTCCAGTCCCACTCTCTCTCTCTGTATCTCCGATACCACACTCTCTCCCTCCTTCTCCAATCCCACACTCCCTCTCTCCCTCCTTCTCCGATCCCAAGCTCTCTCCCTCCTTCTACAATCCCACTCTCGCTTTCCTTCTCCAATTCAACACTCTCTCTCCATCTCCAATCCCACACTCTCTCTCCATCTCCAATCCCACACGCCCTGAGGTTGTGTGAGGCGCTGGTAGAAGTGCAAGTCTTTCCAAGTGCAGCCTGCCCTCCAGGGCCCGAATGGGGCATTAAGCAGTCAGACAGTAATCCCCCACATACACACCTCTGTTTGGCTTCTCATCGCGCTTGTTTTGAACTGGAGCGCGTCCCCGGGGAGCCAGGCGACCTTTCACCCTGTAGTCTGTCCCAATTAATGAACTATTAATGATCCCCAGTCAGACAACAGAAGCATCCACAAGCGTTAATGGGCCGTTCAGGAAAAGGCGCGGTGGATCCAGTGATGTGTGCAGACTCGTTTCACTGAGGCAGAACAACATCTCAGAAGTTCCCTCCTGTCGCCCTGACATCTCACTGGCACAGCTCATGGTAGCTTCTTAACATACATAGAAGATAGGAGCAGGAGTAGGCCATTCGGCCCCTCGAGCCTGCTCCGCCATTCGATGAGATCATGGCTGATCATCCAAACTCAGTACCCTGTACCTGCCTTCTCCCCAGATCCCTTGATACCTTTAGCTTTAAGAAATATATCTAACTCATTCTTGAATATATTTAATGACTTGGCCTCAACTACCTTCTGTGGTAGAGAATTCCACAGGTTCACCACTCTCTGGGTGAAGAAATTCTTCCTCATTTCTGTCCTAAATGGCTTACCCCTTATCCTTAGAGTATGACCCCTGGTTCTGGACTCTCCGACCATCGGGAACATTCTTCCTGCATCTAGTTTGTCCGGACCTGTCAGAATTTTATATGTTTCGATGAGATCCCCTCTCATTCTTCTATACTCCAGCGAGTATAAGCCCAATCGACCCAATCTCTCCTCATATGTCATTCCTGCCATCCCAGGTATCAGCCTTGTGAATCTTCGCTGAACTCCTTCCATGGCAAGAACACCCTTCCTCAGATAAGGCGACCAAAACTGCACACAGTACTCAAGGTGTGGTCTCACCAAGGCCCTGTACAGCTGCAGCAGGACATCCCTGTTCCTGTACTCAAACTCTTTCGCTATGAAGGCCAACATACCAAAGGTGATGTGTCGCATTGGCTAATTAAGGGTGAACCTTTAAGACAGGGCTAGAGGTTGTCAAGGAGGTGGTGTTATTGGTGGGATCGACAAAACATTCACCACCAAATTCTTATCCTCAAAGTTAACTCATGAGATCACTGGGGGGGGGGACAGATTAGAAATGGGGATGTTCGCTGATGACTGCACAGTGTTCAGCACCATTCGCAACTCCTCAGATAATGAAGCAGTCCATGCCCGCATGCAACAAGACCTGGATGACGTTCAGGCTTGGGCTGATAAGTGGCAAGTAACATTCGCGCCACAGAAGTGCCAGGCAATGAATATCTCCAACAAGAGAGAGTCTAACCACTACTCTTTGACATTCAATGGTATTATCATCGCTGAATCCCCCCACCATCAACATCCTGGGGGTCACCATTGACCAGAAACTTAACTGGACCAGCCACATAAATACTGTGGCAACAAGAGCAGGTCAGATGCTGGGTATTCTGCGGCGAGTGTCTCACCTCCTGACTCCTTTCCACCATCTACAAGGCACAAGTCAGGAGTGTGATGGAATACTCTCCACTTGCCTGGATGAGTGCAGCTCCAACAACACTCAAGAAGCTCGACACCATCCAGGACAAAGCAGCCCGCTTGATTGGCACCCCCTTAAACATTCACTCCCTCCACCACCGGCGTACCGTGGCTGCAGTGCGTACCATCTACAAGATGCACTGCAGCAACTCGCCAAGGCTTCTTCGGCAGCACCTCCCAAACCCGCGACCTCTACCTCCTGGAAGGACAAGGGCAGCAGGCGCATGGGAACACCACCACCTCCAAGTTCCCCTCCAAGTCACACACCATCCTGACTTGGAAATATATCGGGCCGTTTCTTCATCGTCGCTGGGTCAAAATCCTGGAACTCCCTCCCTAACAGCACTGTGGGAGCACCTTCACCACACGGACTGCAGCGGTTCAAGAAGGCAGGCTCACCACCACCTTCTCAAGGGGCAATTAGGGGATGGGCAATAAATGCCGGCCTTGCCAGCGACGCCCACATCCCATAAACGAATTTAAAAAAAATTTCTATCGCGCCCTTTCTCGACCTCAGGACGTCCCAAAGCGCTTCACAGCCAATGAAGTACTTTTTTGAAGTGTAGTCACTGTTGTAATGTGGGAAACACGACAGCCAATTTGAGCACAGCAAGCTCCCACAAACAGCAATGTGATAATGAACAGATTCCAAAGTAAAATACTGCAAATGCTGGAAATCTGAAATGAAATGGAATAGGTGGGTCAGTGGCAGCTTGGATAAGGAATTGGCTTAAGGACAGGAAACAGTGAGTTGTGGTAAATGGCTGTTTTTCAGACTGGTGGATGGTAGACAGTGGTGTTCCCCAAGGGTCAGTGCTGGGGCCACGGCTTTTTTTGATATATATAAATGACCTGGATATTAGAATGCAGAGTAGAATTTCTAAATTTGCCGATGACACCAAACTTGGGGGAGTGGCAAACAGTGAAGATGATACCAATCGACTGCAACAGGACATAGAAAGGCTAGCAGAATGGGCAGACAAGTGGCAGATGGAATTTAATACAAGAAGTGTGAGGTGATGCATTTTGGCAGAAGGAACAGGGAGAGGCAATATACACTTAATGGCACAGTTTTAAAGAGTGTGCAGGGACCTGGGAGTTAAAGTGCATGGGTCCCTGAAGGTGGCAGGACATATTGAGAGTGGTTCGCAAAGTATATGGGATATTGGGCTTCATAAATAGAGGTATTGAATACAAAAGTAGAGAAGTTATGCTGAATCTTTATAAAGCGCTGGTTCGGCCACAACTGGAGTATTGCGTCCAGTTCTGGTCACCACACTTTAGGAAGGATGTGAAGGCCCTTGAGAGGGTGCAGAGGAGATTTACCAGAATGGTTCCAGGGATGGGGGATCTTAGCTACAAGGACAGGTTGGAGAAGCTGGATTTGTTTTCATGAGAGCAAAGGAGGTTGAGGGGTGATTTGATAGAGGTGTACAAGATTATGACGGGTTTGGATAGGCTAGACGGGGAAAGGCTGTTCCCACTAGTTGATGGTACAAGGACTAGGGGACACAGATTTAAGGTTTTGGGCAAGAGATACAGGGGGGACGTGAGGAAAAACTTTTTTACGCAGCGAGTGGTGAGGACCTGGAACTCACTGCTGACGGAAGTGGTGGAAGCGGAGACACTCAATGTTTTCAAGGGGAGACTGGATAGGCACTTGAGGGAAATAAACTTGCAGGGCTACGGGGATAGAGCAGGGGGAATGGGACTGACTGGATCGCTCTACAGAGAGCCGGCACGGACTCGATGGGCCAAATGGCCTCCTTCTGAGCCGTTATGACTCTATGACTCCATGACTAAAACAGAAAATGCTGGAAACCCTCAGTAGGCCCGGCAGCATCTGTGGAGAGAGAAACCGAGTTGAGTCCGCAAGGTTGTGAAGTGCCTTATCGAAAGATGAGGTGCTGTTCCTCGAGCTTACGTTGAGCTTAATTGGAACAGTGTCAGAGGCCGAGGACGGTGAGGTCTGAGTGGGAGTGAGCAGAGAATTAAAGTGACAGGCGACCGGAAGCTCGGGGTCCCCTTACGGACTGAACGGAGGTGTTCCGCAAAGCGGTCACCCAATCTGCGTTTGGTCTCCCCAATGTAGAGGAGAACGCATCGTGAGCAGCAAATACAGTATACTAAGTTGCAAGAAGTACAAGTAAATCACTGTTTCACCTGGAAGGGGTGTTTGGGGCCCTGGACAGTGGGAAGGGAGGAGGTATAAGGGCAGGTGTTGCATCTCCTATGCTTCAACAGAATGTTTTTTAGTGATGTTGGTTGAGGGATAAATATTGGCCCCAGGACACCGGGGAGAACTCCCCCCTGCTCTTCTTCCAATAGTGGCCGTGGGATCTTATAAGTCCACCCGAGAGCGCAGACGGGGCCTCGGTTTAACGTCTCATCCAAAAGACGGTCCCTCCGACAGTGCGGCGCTCCCTCAGTACCGCCCCTCCGACAGTGCGGCGCTCCCTCAGTACCGCCCCTCCGACAGTGCGGCGCTCCCTCAGTACTGCCCCTCCAACACTGCGGCGCTCCCTCGGTACTGCCCCTCCGACAGGGCGGCGCTCCCTCAGTACTGCCGCTGCGACAGTGCGGCACTCCCTCAGTACTGCCCCTCCGACAGTGCGGCGCTCCCTCAGTACTGCCCCTCCAACACTGCGGCGCTCCCTCGGTACTGCCCCTCCGACAGTGCGGCGCTCCCTCAGTACTGCCCCTCCGACAGTGCGGCGCTCCCTCAGTACCGCCCCTCCGACAGTGCGGCGCTCCCTCAGTACTGCCCCTCCGACAGTGCGGCGCTCCCTCAAAACTGCCCCTCCGACAGTGCGGTGCTCTCTCAGTACCGCCCCTCCGACAGTGCGGCGCTCCCTCAGTACTGCCCCTCCAACAGTGCGGCGCTCCCTCAGTACTGCCCCTCCGACAGTGCGGCGCTCCCTCAGTATTGTTCCTCCGACAGTGCGGCGCTCCCTCAGTACCGCCCCTCCGACAGCGCGGCGCTCCCTCAGTACTGCCCCTCCGACAGTGCGGCGCTCCCTCAGTACTGCCTTTCCGACAGTGCGGCGCTCCCTCAGTACTGCCCCTCCGACAGTGCGGCGCTCCCTCAGTACTGCCCCTCCGACAGTGCGGCGCTCCCTCAGTACTGCCCCTCCAACACTGCGGCGCTCCCTCGGTACTGCCCCTCCAATAGTGCGGCGCTCCCTCAGTACTGCCCCTCCGACAGTGCGGCGCTCCCTCAGTACCGCCCCTCCGACAGTGCGGCGCTCCCTCAGTACTGCCCCTCCGACAGTGCGGCGCTCCCTCAAAACTGCCCCTCCGACAGTGCGGTGCTCTCTCAGTACCGCCCCTCCGACAGTGCGGCGCTCCCTCAGTACTGCCCCTCCAACAGTGCGGCGCTCCCTCAGTACTGCCCCTCCGACAGTGCGGCGCTCCCTCAGTATTGTTCCTCCGACAGTGCGGCGCTCCCTCAGTACCGCCCCTCCGACAGCGCGGCGCTCCCTCAGTACTGCCCCTCCGACAGTGCGGCGCTCCCTCAGTACTGCCTTTCCGACAGTGCGGCGCTCCCTCAGTACTGCCCCTCCGACAGTGCGGCGCTCCCTCAGTACTGCCCCTCCGACAGTGCGGCGCTCCCTCAGTACTGCCCCTCCGACAGTGCGGCGCTCCCTCAGTACCGCCCCTCCGACAGTGCGGCGCTCCCTCAGTACTGCCCCTCCGACAGTGCGGCGCTCCCTCAGTACTGCCCCTCCGACAGTGCGGCGCTCCCTCAGTACTGCCCCTCCGACAGTGCGGCGCTCCCTCAGTACCGCCCCTCCGACAGTGCGGCGCTTCCTCAGTACCGCCCCTCCCTCAGTACTGGCACTGGGAGTGTCGGCCTAGATTATGGGCTCAAGTCTCTGGAGTGGGACTCGAACCCACGACCTTCTGACTCAGAAGCCCACTGATTAGGCCACTCGATGCCTGGTACCAATGTGTGAACTATACCAATAGGAGGTTGACCAGAACGGTCCCAGGGGATGAGGGACTTCAGTTATTGTGGAGAGACTGGAGAAGCTGGGATTGTTCTCCTTAGAGCAGAGAAGGTTAAGGGGAGATTTAATCGAGGTTTTCAAAATCATGAGGGGTTTTGATGGAGTAGATGGGGAGAAACTGTTTCCAGTGGCAGGAGGGTCGGTAACCAGAGGACACAGATTCAAGATAATTGGCAAAAGAACCAGAGGGGGAGATGAGGAGAATGTTTTTTACGCAGCGAGTTGTTGTGATCTGGAACGCGCTGCCTGAAAGGGCGGTGGAAGCAGATTCAATAGTGACTTTCAAAAGGGAATTGGAGAAATACTTGAAGGGGAAGAATTCATAGGGCTGTGGGGAAAGAGCAGGGGGGGAGTGGGACTAATTGGAGAGCTCTTTCAAAGAGCCGGCACAGGCACGATGGGCCGAATGGGATCCTCCTGTGCTGTCAGATTCTAGGATTCGATTCTACATGGCACATTCTCCGCCCAAATTTTAACATCTCAAAGAGGTGACTGATTGAAACAGGCAGGGACTCTGGGCAGCCATATCAAGGCCCCCCCCCCCACCCCCCCCAGCGATGGGTGGATAGGGACGGTGGGGGGGGGGGGGCGGTGGGTGGGGGGGGATGGTCCTCAGGTTCAGTGTCCAGATTCTCGGAGAGTTAACATTCCGCTCCCACACAGTGCAGGAACTGGGAACAGGGGCCGCAGAGAGAGCGAGAGAGAGAGAGAGAGCGGACAAGCCCCAAAGTGGGACAACTCAGAGATGATTACAGGCTTTCGATCATTGGGCTGTAAAGCGAGACTCAAGAAGATTACTAGACCCTCACAGCATCAAAAGATTGAGGAGGAACATGATCCTGGGTTTTCATATCATCAGTGGGATCGATAAGGTGGATTTAGTGACGTTATTTGTATTGAATGAAAAAGCAAAGTGAAAGGAAGGAAAACCATGCATTTATACAGCATCTGTCGCAGTGTCCCTAAGTGCTTCACAGTCAACAGAGTAAAGCTCCCTCTACACTGTCCCGTCAAACACTCCCAGGGCAGGTACAACACGGGTTAGATACAGAGTAAAGCTCCCTCTACACTGTCCCATCAAACACTCCCAGGGCAGGTATAGCACGGGTTAGATACAGAGTAAAGCTCCCTCTACACTGTCCCATCAAACACTCCCAGGGCAGGTACAGCACGGGTTAGATACAGAGTAAAGCTCCCTCTACACTGTCCCGTCAAACACTCCCAGGGCAGGTACAGCACGGGTTAGATACAGTGTAAAGCTCCCTCTACACTGTCCCCATCAAACACTCCCAGGGCAGGTACAGCACGGGTTAGATACAGAGTAAAGCTCCCTCTACACTGTCCCATCAAACACTCCCAGGGCAGGTACAGCACGGGTTAGATACAGAGTAAAGCTCCCTCTACACTGTCCCGTCAAACACTCCCAGGGCAGGTACATCATGGGTTAGATACAGAGTAAAGCTCCCTCTACACTGTCCAATCAAACACTCCCAGGGCAGGTACAGCACGGGTTAGATACAGAGTAAAGCTCCCTCTACACTGTCCCATCAAACACTCCCAGGGCAGGTACAGCACGGGTCAGATACAGAGTAAAGCTCCCTCTACACTGTCCCATCAAACACTCCCAGGGCAGGTATAGCACGGGTTAGATACAGAGTAAAGCTCCCTCTACACTGTCCCATCAAACACTCCCAGGGCAGGTACAGCACGGGTTAGATACAGAGTAAAGCTCCCTCTACACTGTCCCATCAAACACTCCCAGGGCAGGTATAGCACGGGTTAGATACAGAGTAAAGCTCCCTCTACACTGTCCCATCAAACACTCCCAGGGCAGGTACAGCACGGGTTAGATACAGAGTAAAGCTCCCTCCACACTGTCCCATCAAACACTCCAGGGCAGGTACAGCACGGGTTAGATACAGAGTAAAGCTCCCTCTACACTGTCCCATCAAACACTCCCAGGGCAGGTACAGCACGGGTTAGATACAGAGTAAAGCTCCCTCTACACTGTCCCCAGCAAACACTCCCAGGGCAGACGCAGCACGGGTTAGATACAGAGTAAAGCTCCCTCTACACTGTCCCATCAAACACTCCCAGGACAGGTACAGGACGGGGTTAGATACAGAGTAAAGCTCCCTCTACACTGTACCATCAAACACTCCCAGGGCAGGTACAGCACGGGGTTAGATACAGAGTAAAGCTCCCTCTACACTGTCCCCATCAAACACTCCCAGGGCAGGTACAGCACGGGTTAGATACAGAGTAAAGCTCCCTCTACACGGTCCCATCAAACACTCCCAGGGCAGGAACAGCACGGGTTAGATACAGAGTAAAGCTCCCTCTACACTGTCCCCAGCAAACACTCCCAGGGCAGGTACAGCACGGGTTAGATACAGAGTAAAGCTCCCTCTACACTGTCCCATCAAACACTCCCAGGGCAGGTACAGCACAGGTTAGATACAGAGTAAAGCTCCCTCTACACGGTCCCATCAAACACTCCCAGGGCAGGTATAGCACGGGTTAGATACAGAGTAAAGCTCCCTCTACACTGTCCCATCAAACACTCCCAGGGCAGGTACAGCACAGGTTAGATACAGAGTAAAGCTCCCTCTGCACTGTCCCGTCAAACACTCCCAGGGCAGACGCAGCACGGGTTAGATACAGAGTAAAACTCCCTCTACACTGTCCCATCAAACACTCCCAGGGCAGGTACAGCACGGGTTAGATACAGAGTAAAGCTCCCTCTACACGGTCCCATCAAACACTCCCAGGGCAGGAACAGCACGGGTTAGATACAGAGTAAAGCTCCCTCTACACTGTCCCCAGCAAACACTCCCAGGGCAGGTACAGCACGGGTTAGATACAGAGTAAATCTCCCTCTACACTGTCCCCATCAAACACTCCCAGGGCAGGTACAGCATGGGTTAGATACAGAGTAAATCTCCCTCTACACTGTCCCCATCAAACACTCCCAGGGCAGGTACAGCATGGGTTAGATACAGAGTAAAGCTCCCTCTACACTGTCCCCAGCAAACACTCCCAGGGCAGACGCAGCACGAGTCGATTCGGTTGGTGTGAGTGTATTATCTGAACGAGCTGAATTCTGCAAATGGGTTGTTTAATTTTCCACGCTGCGAACAGACAAAGAGCCGTTAAATAGTCCAATATTAAAAACAAACACCAGCCTACAGATACGAAGCATCCTTTCATATTCACTGAGGTGCTGTTTAACTTGCCAGGCTACCACAGATTGGTTTACAAGCGCGCTCAACATTCTCATTCCTTGATTAAAAAAAGGATTCAACAGGAACTCATACTGTTACACAGTGAGCCTCCCACCACATGAACACTAAAAGAGCAATAACACATCGAATAATCCTTACCCTGCTGAAAAAACAGTGACTCTGTCCAGTTACACAGTGAGTGATCCTTACCCTGCTGAAAAAACAGTGACTCTGTCCAGTTACACAGTGAGTGACCCTTACCCTGAATAAACAGTGACTCTGTACAGTTACACAGTGAGTGACCCTTACCCTGAATAAACAGTGACTCTGTACAGTTACAGTGAGTGACCCTTACCCTGAATAAACAGTGACTCTGTACAGTTACACAGTGAGTGACCCTTACCCTGAATAAACAGTGACTCTGTACAGTTAAACAGTGAGTGACCCTTACCCTGAATAAACACTGACTCTGTACAGTTACACAGTGAGGGACCCTTACCCTGAATAAACAGTGACTCTGTACAGTTACACAGTGATGACCCTTACCCTGAATAAACAGTGACTCTGTACAGTTACACAGTGAGTGACCCTTACCCTGAATAAACAGTGACTCTGTACAGTTACACAGTGAGTGACCCTTACCCTGAATAAACAGTGACTCTGTACAGTTACAGTGAGTGACCCTTACCCTGAATAAACAGTGACTCTGTACAGTTACACAGTGATGACCCTTACCCTGAATAAACAGTGACTCTGTACAGTTACACAGTGAGTGACCCTTACCCTGAATAAACAGTGACTCTGTACAGTTACACAGTGAGTGACCCTTACCCTGAATAAACACTGACTCTGTACAGTTATACAGTGAGTGATCCTTACCCTGAATAAACAGTGACTCTGTACAGTTACACAGTGAGTGACCCTTACCCTGAATAAACAGTGACTCTGTACAGTTACACAGTGAGTGACCCTTACCCTGAATAAACAGTGACTCTGTACAGTTACACAGTGACTGACCCTTACCCTGAATAAACAGTGACTCTGTACAGTTACAGCGAGTGACCCTTACCCTGAATAAACAGTGACTCTGTACAGTTACAGCGAGTGACCCTTACCCTGAATAAACAGTGACTCTGTACAGTTACAGTGAGTGACCCTTACCCTGAATAAACAGTGACTCTGTACAGTTACACAGTGAGTGACCCTTACCCTGAATAAACAGTGACTCTGTACAGTTACACAGTGAGTGACCCTTACCCTGAATAAAATGTGACTCTGTGCAGTTACCGCATGTACATAGATCCCTGAAGGCAGCAGGACAGGTAGATAAGGTGGTTAAAAAGGCATATGGGATACTTGCCTTCATTAGCCGAGGCATAGAATATAAGAGCAGGGAGGTTATGATGGAGCTGTACAAAACGCTATTTCGGAAACAGCTGGAATACTGTGTGCAGTTCTGGTCGCCACACTATAGGAAGGATGTGATTGCATTGGAGAGGGTGCAGAGGAGATTCACCAGGATGTTACCTGGGCTGGAGCGCTTCAGCTATGAAGAGAGACTGGACAGGCTGGGGTTGTTTTCCTTAGAGCAGAGAAGGCTGAGGGGGGACCTGATTGAGGTGTACAAAATTATGAGGGGCACAGATAGGGTAGATAGAAAGGAACTTTCCCCTTAGTAGAGGGGTCAATAACCAGGGGGCATAGTTTCAAGGTAAGGGGCAGGAGGTTTAGAGGGGATTTGAGGAAAAACTTTTTCACCCAGAGGGTGGTTGGAATCTGGAACTCACTGCCTGAAAGGGTGGTAGAGGCAGGAACCCTCACAACATTCAAGAAGCATTTAGATGAGCACTTGAAACGCCATAGCAGACAAGGCTACGGACCAAGTGCTGGAAAATGGGATTAGAATAGACAGGGCTTGATGGCCGGCGCAGACACGATGGGCCGAAGGGCCTCTTTCTGTGCTGGAAGACTCTATGGGGGAAAAATTAGGTCGCGCCCCATTTGGGGCGCAAATATCGTCTGGACGCAAATATTAGCGCCTGGCGCTAATTATCGCCACTGACTGGAAACTTCACTTTTACCGCCCCGGGAGGTGAGTGGAGCGCTAAATCAGGCGCTGCACACCTGTCTTAAGGCGCAAAGGCCGAGCAGTGAGGCGCTAACTCAGCGCGCGAGCGCAGCGCAGCTGCTGCCAGTTAGCGAGGGAACACAGACACACTGGCGCCGGCCACTTCTTAAAGCGGGGGGGGGCCAACTTGCTCCCCAGCCACACCCTGCTCATTGCAGCCTTGAATCTCGGCCTGGAGAGACCTGTGAATCCATTTTGCTGCCAAGGATGGAGAGGGTGAGAGAACGAGCTCATCGCTTCACCGAGCGGGCCTTGGATGGTCTGGTTGGCGCGGTGGAGCGCAGAAGATGTATACTCTTCCCTGAGAGTGGCAGGAGGCCTTTGCCATGCGAGTTCAGAAGAGTGTGGAGGGAGGTGGCTCAGAGCGTCTCCTCCAGGAGCATGGTGCCCAGGACCCATACTCAATGCCGCAAAAAGTTCAACGACCTGACTCGGGTCGTCAGGGTGAGTGGCTTTTTCTCAATACCTCTCCATCCCTCCATCTCAACCTCACTCTATGGCCAGAGGGTCTTAAAACCCCAATGCACAACACTCATCCAACACCTATGGCCCTTTCATGAAACACACACACACATTCCACACTTTGCATACAGTAAGGGTTATTCACCTGTGGGAGGCACATCAGGCAAGACCATGGTTGCATACAGTAAGGGCTATTCACCTATGGGAGGCACATCAGGCAAGACCATGGCTGCATACAGTAAGGGCTATTCACCTATGGGAGGCACATCAGGCAAGACCATGGCTGTATATTTACTCAGATGCTGTCCTTTTTCTTGCAGGCCAAACTGGCGCATAATCGGAGACAGCAGCAACAGACAGGTGGAGGGCGGCCTCAGCTGCAACCCCTCAGCGATCTTGAGGAGCGCGTCCACAGGATTGTGGCAAGCCGGGTGATCGGTCCCGTCGCCACTGGAGACGCCGACCCCGTTCTGGACAGCAATGGTAAGGTCATCACCTTTTTGTCCTCTGTCCTTCCACTTGTCCCTCACAACACCAGCCTTTGACACTTTCAATCCAACTTGCTAACTCGCTGCACTTATTCCTCCCTTACTGCCACTCTGTCCTCACGCTAAAGCCACTCTTGTACCTCCCTGCTTTCAGATGGTGATTCACCAGCTGAGGAGACGGGCCCTGAAGCTGCCACTGGGAGTGAAGCTGCAGCCGAGGAGGAAGAGGAAGCCGGAGCATCAGTGCCACCCTCTCCCGAGGAAGCCCATGCCCACACTGGGAACACGCCTTCCCTGGAGGGGAGCAGGGGGGAAGGGTCTGATGAGGGTGAAGCTCCAGGACCCAGCGGGCTGCAGCAACGCCATGGGGGTAGGGAAGAACGGGGGCCTTCTCCCCAGAGGGAGAGTATGCCAGACACTCCTACTGCAATGGACGCAGAGGAGGAGCGGCTGATCGCAGAAATGAACACCCAGGCGGTGGGCATGCACACTGAGTTCATGGGTGCAGTGGGAAGGGTGCCCGAATGCATTGAGTCACTGGCAAGGAGTGTGGAGCACTTCGCTGTAGCACAGGCGGATGCCACACTAACGCTTAGTGCTGCAATTCAGTCACTGGCTGCCGTGATCCCATCTCTGACTGCTCTCATGCAGACTCAGATTGAGGCCACGCGAGCACAGACTGCTGCCAACCTCGATGGTTTGTTCACATGTCCCCGGGGCTGTCACCGCGCCGCAGCAGGCCAGCAATCTGTTCTCCAGCAGATTGCTCCGGATGCTGAAGTGCTGCCCCGTGGGAGTGCCAGTGTGTCGGGCGAGCAGGGAGTTGCTGTCCTCTCTCACGATGACAGCATTCCTGCTGCCAACACTGTCACTTCTCCACTGCACTTGCCACCGCCTGTAGGACAGACTGCTGCCGCCCATGCAGAGTTGGTGCAGTCTGCAGCCGGGCCCTCCAGGCCCAGAACTGGTCGAGGCCGTCCTTCAGGGGCATCTGCAGTGTCAGGGTCTGACGAGCAGCAGCCTTCCACCAGCCTTGCTGCAGCCACTGAGGTCCCATTACGGAGGAGCAGTAGGGTTAGAAGGGGGGAAGTGCGCAAGGGAAGGAGATCACCCTCAAAGGGCAAAAAGTAGGAGGTGTGACAAAATGCTGGTCATTTTTTTATTAAAGGTCGAGGTTCATGGTCCAACTTTTGTTTAGTGTTTTGGACATTATCTCCAGGTTGTGAGAACCAGTTATGTTATTGACTGTTTTTTTGTGTTTATTTCTATGAGTTTGTCATGAGGAATTGACACACACAGAGTTTGTAAAATAAATAAGTTTCTGTATTCAAAATATACATGGTTGGTGTTTGGAATTATTGGTGCCTTGGCCGGCTTAGGGGTTGCGTGCTGGGTTCATTGATGTTGTTAGCAATGGCAGAAGCCATTTCCACAGCAGGGGCCCTAGAAGCGGCTTGCTATTAGCCGTTGACGGACGGCCCTTGCAGTTTCACCATTGTGGGCCGCCCTCCCGCCTTGGTGCTGCTGATGATCATCCTCCTCGTCCTCTTCCTCCTCTTCCTCCTCCTCCTCTGGTGGTGCTCCAAGGCCTGGTGGCATTGGCTGGGTCCTGAGGATTGCCATGTTATGCAACATGCAGCACACAACTACGAAGTTGGATACTCGCTCAGGCGAGTACTGCAGGGCTCCTCCAGAATGGTCGAGACAGCGGAACCGTTGCTTCAGCATGCCGATTGTGCGCTCAATTATGTTCCTGGTAGCTTGATGGCTCTCATTGTACCGCAGCTCAGCAGGGGTGTTGGGCGTACGGAGCGGTGTCATCAGCCAGGTGCTCAATGCATACCCCTTGTCCCCGAGAAGCCAACCAACTGGCTGATGCGGTGCCTCGAAAAGTTCTGCCACAGTAGCCTGGCGCTGGATAAAAGCATCGTGGCAGCTGCCAGGATAGTGGGCATTGACAGCGAGTATCAGCTGTCTGTGGTCACAGACCAACTGAACATTCAAGGAATGGAACCCCTTTCTGTTCCGGAATTCCTTGGCATTCTCATGCGGAGCACGCAAAGCCACATGCGTGCAGTCAATGGCGCCCTGCACCATGGGGAAGCCCGCTACCCTCGCAAAGCCCAGAGCGCGGTCACGCTGCTTGTCTGGGGTCATGGGGAAAGAGATGAACTCTCGTCTCCTGTTAAAGAGGGCATTTGTGACCTGCCGGATGCAGCAATGCACCGCGAACTGGGAGATATTGGCGAGGTCCCCAGCAGCAGCTTGAAATGAGCCAGTAGCGTAGAAGTTGAGAGCCACTGTGACCTTCACTGCCACCGACAGAGACGTCCTGGACCTCAGTTGAGGCTGCAGATCTGGCTGCAGCAGGTGGCAGAGCTCAGTGACCACCTCCTTGCTGAATCGCAGCCTTCGCAAACATAGCTCCTCAGACATATGAAGGTAGGAGAGCTGTTCACGATATACCCTGGGAGGGTAAGCTCTCCTGTACATATGCCTGTTGGCCCTCCTCCGTCTGGCCATCATTGCCACTCTCTCTCTGCGTCTCTGTGTCCTCCGATTCAGCTGGAGCAGGACGACGCCCCCAATCAGTGCAGCCCCCATAGTCTCTTTGCAAGCAAAGTAATGAAGGACAGCAACTAGCGAAGTTAGGATCAGTAGGCAAAACTATCTCACAAAGCGTTGAGTCAATGCAGAAGTCTCTCTTTCTCTCTCTCCGAATCTCTCTCTCTCTCTCAGAACGAGTGGTGCAAAAATGTCCACCACAGAAAAAGACAGGAAGAGGCCCCCTTTAAATAGCGCCCCCCCAAGTCCCACAGCGATTGATAGCGTTCCAGTCTTCCGGTCGTTGGATGCGCCAGGCGGTAAGGCAGGGGGCGCCACTCAATTTCTGCTCTGGGGCGCCACAAGGGCGTTGCACCATGGAATGATGTCACAATCTGCGCGCGCAGGTGGTCGCAGCGGTAAAGGTTTAGCGCCGCCGCACAATCTCTAGTTAAGTTCCCGAGCGGCGCAAACATCGCTGCGCCCGGGCGTTAGCGGCTTTGCGCCCCATTAGCGCCCTCTTAAGGCGCTAACGGGAGGCGCAACCAACTGAATTTTTACCCCTATGAGTCTACACAGTGAGTGACCCTTACCCTGCTGAATAAACAGTGTCTCTGTACAGTTCTTCTTCTTCTTAGGCAGTCCCTCGGAACCGAGGATGACTTGCTTCTACATTAAAAATGAGTTCTCAGGTGACTGATGAGTCCAATGCGGGACCTACAGTGTCTGCCACAGGTGGGGCAGACGGTCGTTGAAGGGGCGGGTGGGTGTGGGGTGATTGGGTTGACGTGCGCTCTTTCCGCTGTTTGCGCTTAGCTTCCGCTTGCTCCCGGCAAAGAGACTCGAGATGTTTGGCGCCTTCCCGGATGCTTCTCCTCCACTTTGTGCGGTCTTGGGCCAGGGATTCCCAGGTGTCGGTGGGGATGTTGCACTTTTTCAAGAATGCTTTGAGGGTGTCCTTGAAGCGTTTTCTCTGCCCACCTGGGGCTCTCTTGCCGTGCCGGAGCTCCGAGTCGAGCGCTTGTTTTGGGAGTCTCGTATCGGGCGTGCGGACGATGTGACCCGTCCATCGGAGCTGATCGAGCGTGGTCAAAGCTTCGATCCTGGGGATGTTGGCCTGAGCAAGAACACTGACTTTGGTGCGCCTATCCTGCCAATGGATTTGCAGGATCTTGCGGAGGCAGCATTGGTGGTACCTCTCCAGTGCTTTGAGGTGCCTGTTGTACATGGTCCATGTCTCTGAGGCATACAGGAGGACGGGTATCACTGCTGCTCTGTAGACCATGAGCTTAGTGCCGGGTTTGAGGTGCCTGGTCTTCAAACACTCTCTTCCTCAGGCGACCGAAGGCTGTACTGGCACACTGAAGGCGGTGTTGGACTTCGTCATCGACGTCTGCCCTTGTTGACAGTAGACTCCCGAGCTATGGAAAGTGGTCCACGTTGTCCAAGGCCTTGTCGTGGATTTTGATAATCGGGGGGCAGTACTGTGTGGCGGGGGCAGGTTGGTAGAGGACCTTTGTTTACAGATGTTTAGTGTAAGGCCTATGCTCTCGTACGCTTCGGTGAAGGTCTTGACGATGGTTTGGAGTTCGACCTCCGTGGGAGCGCAGACGCAAGTGTCGTCTGCATACTATAATTCGATGAAAGAGGATGGGACGACCTTGGATCTGGAATGGGGGCGACGGAGGTTGAACAGTTTCCTGTTTGTTCTGTAAATTAGCTCCACAGTTACATTGTGAGTGACCCTAAACCTGCTGAATAAACAGTGACTCTGTACAGTTACACAGTGAGTGATCCTTACCCTGAATAAACAGTGACTCTGTACAGTTACAGTGAGTGACCATTACCCTGAATAAACAGTGACTCTGTACAGTTACACAGTGAGTGACCCTTACCCTGAATAAACAGTGACTCTGTACAGTTACACAGTGAGTGACCCTTACCCTGAATAAACAGTGACTCTGTACAGTTACACAGTGAGGGACCCTTACCCTGAATAAACAGTGACTCTGTACAGTTACACAGTGAGCGACCCTTACCCTGAATAAACACTGACTCTGTACAGTTACACAGTGAGTGACCCTTACCCTGAATAAACAGTGACTCGGTACAGTTACACAGTGAGTGACCCTTACCCTGAATAAACAGTGACTCTGTACAGTTACACAGTGAGTGACCCTTACCCTGAATAAACAGTGACTCTGTACAGTTACACAGTGAGTGACCCTTACCCTGAATAAACAGTGACTCTGTACAGTTACACAGTGAGTGACCCTTACCCTGAATAAACAGTGACTCGGTACAGTTACACAGTGAGTGACCCTTACCCTGAATAAACAGTGACTCTGTACAGTTACACAGTGAGTGACCCTTACCCTGAATAAACAGTGACTCTGTACAGTTACACAGTGAGTGACCCTTACCCTGAATAAACAGTGACTCTGTACAGTTACACAGTGAGTGACCCTTACCCTGAATAAACAGTGACTCGGTACAGTTACACAGTGAGTGACCCTTACCCTGAATAAACAGTGACTCGGTACAGTTACACAGTGAGCGAACCTTACCCTGAATAAACACTGACTCTGTACAGTTACAGTGTGAGTGACTCTTACCCTGAATTAGCAGTGACTCTGTACAGTTATCATGATGCGGAGATGCCGGTGTTGGACTGGGGTGTTCAAAAACGAGAAGTCGCACAACATCAGGTTATAGTCCAACAGATTTATTTAAAATTACAAGCTTTCGGAGCTATCCTGCCCCTTCTTCAGGTACAGTTACTGTGACTCTACTTGAAGAAGGGGCAGGATAGCTCCGAAAGCTTGTAATTTTAAATAAATCTTTTGGACTATAACCTGGTGTTGTGCGACTTCTCGTTGCTGTACAGTTACACAGTGAGTGACCCTTACCCTGAATAAACAGTGACTCTGTACAGTTACACAGTGAGTGACCCTTACCCTGAATAAACAGTGACTCTGTACAGTTACACAGTGAGCGACCCTTACCCTGAATAAACAGTGACTCTGTACAGTTACACAGTGAGTGACCCTTACCCTGAATAAACAGTGACTCTGTACAGTTACACAGTGAGCGACCCTTACCCTGAATAAACAGTGACTCTGTACAGTTACACAGTGAGCGACCCTTACCCTGAATAAACAGTGACTCTGTACAGTTACACCGTGAGTGACCCTTACCCTGAATAAACAGTGACTCTGTACAGTTACACAGTGAGTGATCCTTACCCTGAATAAACAGTGACTCTGTACAGTTACACAGTGAGTGATCCTTACCCTGAATAAACAGTGACTCTGTACAGTTAGTGAGTGACCCTTACCCTGAATAAACAGTGACTCTGTACAGTTATAGTGAGTGATCCTTACCCTGAATAAACAGTGACTCTGTACAGTTACAGTGAGTGATCCTTACCCTGAATAAACAGTGACTCTGTACAGTTACAGTGAGTGATCCTTACCCTGAATAAACAGTGACTCTGTACAGTTAGTGAGTGACCCTTACCTTGAATAAACAGTGACTCTGTACAGTTACACAGTGAGTGACCCTTACCCTGAATAAACAGTGACTCTGTACAGTTACACAGTGAGTGACCCTTACCCTGAATAAACAGTGACTCTGTACAGTTACAGTGAGCGACCCTTACCCTGAATGAACAGTGACTCTGTACAGTTACACCGTGAGTGATCCTTACCCTGAATAAACAGTGACTCTGTACAGTTACACAGTGAGTGACCCTTACCCTGAATAAACAGTGACTCTGTACAGTTACACAGTGAGTGATCCTTACCCTGAATAAACAGTGACTCTGTACAGTTACACAGTGAGTGATCCTTACCCTGAATAAATAGGGACTCTGTACAGTTACAGTGATGACCCTTACCCTGAATAAACAGTGACTCTGTACAGTTACAGTGAGTGACCCTTACCCTGAATAAACAGTGACTCTGTACAGTAACACAGTGAGGGACCCTTACCCTGAATAAACAGTGACTCTGTACAGTTACACAGTGAGTGATTCTTACCCTGAATAAACAGTGACTCTGTACAGTTACACAGTGAGTGACCCTTACCCTGAATAAACAGTGACTCTGTACAGTTACACAGTGAGTGATCCTTACCCTGAATAAACAGTGACTCTGTACAGTTACACAGTGAGTGACCCTTACCCTGAATAAACAGTGACTCTGTACAGTTACACAGTGAGTGATCCTTACCCTGAATAAACAGTGACTCTGTACAGTTATCATGATGCGGAGATGCCGGTGTTGGACTGGGGTGTTCAAAAACGAGAAGTCGCACAACATCAGGTTATAGTCCAACAGATTTATTTAAAATTACAAGCTTTCGGAGCTATCCTGCCCCTTCTTCAGGTACAGTTCCTGTGACTCTACTTGAAGAAGGGGCAGGATAGCTCCGAAAGCTTGTAATTTTAAATAAATCTGTTGGACTATAACCTGGTGTTGTGCGACTTCTCGTTGCTGTACAGTTACACAGTGAGTGACCCTTACCCTGAATAAACAGTGACTCTGTACAGTTACACAGTGAGTGATCCTTACCCTGAATAAAAAGGGACTCTGTACAGTTACAGTGAGCGACCCTTACCCTGAATAAACAGTGACTCTGTACAGTTACACAGTGAGTGACCCTTACCCTGAATAAACAGTGACTCTGTACAGTTACACAGTGAGTGACCCTTACCCTGAATAAACAGTGACTCGGTACAGTTACACAAAGAGTGATCCTTATCCTGAATAAACAGTGACTCTGTACAGTTACACAGTGAGTGACCCTTACCCTGAATAAACAGTGACTCGGTACAGTTACACAAAGAGTGATCCTTATCCTGAATAAACAGTGACTCTGTACAGTTACACAGTGAGTGACCCTTACCCTGAATAAACAGTGACTCTCTACAGTTACACAGTGAGGGACCCTTACCCTGAATAAACAGTGACTCTGTACAGTTACACAGCGAGTGACCCTTATCCTGAATAAACAGTGACTCTGTACAGTTACAGTGAGCGACCCTTACCCTGAATAAACAGTGACTCTGTACAGTTACACAGTGAGTGATCCTTACCCTGAATAAACAGTGACTCTGTACAGTTAAACAGTGAGTGACCCTTACCCTGAATAAACAGTGACTCTGTACAGTTAAACAGTGAGTGAACCTTACCCTGAATAAACAGTGACTCGGTACAGTTACTCAAAGAGTGATCCTTATCCTGAATAAACACTGACTCTGTACAGTTACAGTGTGAGTGACTCTTACCCTGAATTAACAGTGACTCTGTACAGTTACAGTGAGCGACCCTTACCCTGAATAAACAGTGACTCTGTACAGTTACACAGTGAGTGACCCTTACCCTGAATAAACAGTGACTCGGTACAGTTACAGTGAGGGACCCTTACCCTGAATTAACAGTGACTCTGTACAGTTACAGTGAGCGACCCTTACCCTGAATAAACAGTGACTCTGTACAATTAAACAGTGAGTGATCCTTACCCTGAATAAACAGTGACTCTGTACAGTTATCATGATGCGGAGATGCCGGTGTTGGACTGGGGTGTTCAAAAACGAGAAGTCGCACAACATCAGGTTATAGTCCAACAGGTTTATTTAAAATTACAAGCTTTCGGAGCTCTCCTGCCCCTTCTTCAGGTACAGTTACTGTGACTCTACCTGAAGAAGGGGCAGGATAGCTCCGAAAGCTTGTAATTTTAAATAAATCTTTTGGAATATAACCTGGTGTTGTGCGACTTTTCGTTGCTGTACAGTTACAGTGAGTGACCCTTACCCTGAATAAACAGTGACTCTGTACAGTTACACAGTGAGTGATCCTTACCCTGAATAAACAGTGACTCTGTACAGTTCCACAGTGAGTGACCCTTACCCTGAATAAACAGTGACTCTGTACAGTTACACAGTGAGTGACCCTTACCCTGAATAAACAGTGACTCTGTACAGTTACAGTGAGTGACCCTTACCCTGAATAAACAGTGACTCTGTACAGTTACACAGTGAGTGACCCTTACCCTGAATAAACAGTGACTCTGTACAGTTACACAGTGAGTGACCCTTAGCCTGAATAAACAGTGACTCTGTACAGTTACACAGTGAGTGACCCTTACCCTGAATAAACAGTGACTCTGTACAGTTACAGTGAGTGATCCTTACCCTGAATAAACAGTGACTCTGTACAGTTACACAGTGAGGGACCCTTACCCTGAATAAACAGTGACTCTGTACAGTTACACAGTGGGTGACCCTTACCCTGAATAAACACTGACTCTGTACAGTTACAGTGAGTGACCCTTACCCTGAATAAACAGTGACTCTGTACAGTTACACAGTGAGTGACCCTTACCCTGAATAAACAGTGACTCTGTACAGTTACAGTGAGTGACCCTTACCCTGAATAAACAGTGACTCTGTACAGTTACACAGTGAGTGACCCTTACCCTGAATAAACAGTGACTCTGTACAGTTACAGTGAGGGACCCTTACCCTGAATAAACAGTGACTCTGTACAGTTACACAGTGAGGGACCCTTACTCTGAATAAACAGTGACTCTGTACAGTTACACAGTGGGTGACCCTTACCCTGCTGAATAAACAGTGACTCTGTACAGTTACACAGTGAGTGACCCTTACCCTGAATAAACAGTGACTCTGTACAGTTACACAGTGAGTGACCCTTACCCTGAATAAACAGTGACTCTGTACAGTTACACAGTGGGTGACCCTTACCCTGCTGAATAAACAGTGACTCTGTACAGTTACACAGTGAGTGACCCTTACCCTGAATAAACAGTGACTCTGTACAGTTACACAGTGAGTGATTCTTACCCTGAATAAACAGTGACTCTGTACAGTTACACAGTGAGGGACCCTTACCCTGAATAAACAGCGACTCTGTACAGTTACACAGTGAGTGATCCTTACCCTGAATAAACAGTGACTCTGTACAGTTACACAGTGAGTGATCCTTACCCTGAATAATCAGTGACTCTGTAAAGTTAAACAGTGAGTGATCCTTACCCTGAATAAACAGTGACTCTCTACAGTTATCATGATGCGGAGATGCCGGTGTTGGACTGGGGTGTTCAAAAACGAGAAGTCGCACAACATCAGGTTAAAGTCCAACAGATTTATTTAAAATTACAAGCTTTCGGAGCTATCCTGCCCCTTCTTCAGGTACAGTTACTGTGACTCTACCTGAAGAAGGGGCAGGATAGCTCCGAAAGCTTGTAATTTTAAATAAATCTGTTGGACTATAACCTGGTGTTGTGCGACTTCTCGTTGCTGTAGGGTTACAAAGTGAGTGACCCTTACCCTGAATAAACAGTGACTCTGTACAGTTACACAGTGAGTGACCCTTACCCTGAATAAACAGTGACTCTGTACAGTTACACAGTGAGTGATCCTTACCCTGAATAAACAGTGACTCTGTACAGTTACACAGTGAGTGACCCTTACCCTGAATAAACAGTGACTCTGTACAGTTACACAGTGAGTGACCCTTACCCTGAATAAACAGTGACTCTGTACAGTTACACAGTGAGTGACCCTTACCCTGAATAAACAGTGACTCTGTACAGTTACAGTGAGTGACTCTTACCCTGAATAAACAGTGACTCTGTACAGTTACACCGTGAGTGACCCTTACCCTGAATAAACAGTGACTCTGTACAGTTACACAGTGAGGGACCCTTACCCTGAATAAACAGTGACTCTGTACAGTTACAGTGAGTGACTCTTACCCTGAATAAACAGTGACTCTGTACAGTTACACCGTGAGTGACCCTTACCCTGAATAAACAGCGACTGTGTACAGTTACACAGTGAGGGACCCTTACCCTGAATAAACAGTGACTCTGTACAGTTACACAGTGAGGGACCCTTACCCTGAATAAACAGTGACTCTGTACAGTTACACTGTGAGTGACCCTTACCCTGAATATACAGTGACTCTGTACAGTTACACAGTGAGGGACCCTTACCCTGAATAAACAGTGACTCTGTACAGTTACAGTGAGTGACCCTTACCCTGAATATACAGTGACTCTGTACAGTTACAGTGAGTGACCCTTACCCTGAATATACAGTGACTCTGTACAGTTACAGTGAGTGACCCTTACCCTGAATATACAGTGACTCTGTACAGTTACAGTGAGTGACCCTTACCCTGAATATACAGTGACTCTGTACAGTTACACAGTGAGGGACCCTTACCCTGAATAAGCAATGACTCTGTACAGTTACACAGTGAGGGACCCTTACCCTGAATAAACAGTGACTCTGTACAGTTACAGTGAGTGACCATACCCTGAATAAACAGTGACTCTGTACAGTTACACAGTGAGGGACCCTTACCCTGAATAAACAGTGACTCTGTACAGTTACAGTGAGTGACCATACCCTGAATAAACAGTGACTCTGTACAGTTACACAGTGAGTGACCCATACCCTGAATAAACAGTGACTCTGTACAGTTACACTGTGAGTGACCCTTACCCTGAATAAACAGTGACTCTGTACAGTAACACAGTGAGGGACCCTTACCCTGAATAAACAGAGACTCTGTACAGTTACACAGTGAGTGACCCTTACCCTGAATAAACAGTGACTCTGTACAGTTAATCAGTGAGTGATCCTTTTCCGAATAAGCAGTGACTCTGTACAGTTACACAGTGAGTGACCCTTACCCTGAATAAACAGTGACTCTGTACAGTTACACCGTGAGTGATCCTTACCCTGAATAAACAGTGACTCTGTACAGTTACAGTGAGTGACCCTTACCCTGGATAAACATAGAAACATAGAAACATAGAAAATAGGTACAGGAGTAGACCATTCGGTCCTTCGAGCCTGCACCGCCATTCAATGCGTTCATGGCTGAACATGCTACCTCAGTACCCCATTCCTGCTTTCTCGCCATACCCCTTGATCCCCCTAGTTGTGAGTGTTATATCTAACTCCCTTTTGAATATATTTAGCGAACTGGCCTCAACAACCTTCTGTGGAAGAGAATTCCATAGATTCACCACTCTCTGGGTGAAGAAGTTCCTCCTCAGCTCAGTCTTAACTGGCTTCCCCTTAATCCGTAGACTGTGACCCCTGGTTCTAGTTTTCCCTAACATTGGGAACATTCTGCCCGCATCTAATTTGTCTAAACCAGTCAGGATTTTAAATGTCTCTATAAGATCCCCCCTCATTCTTCTGAACTCCAGAGGATACAAGTTCAGTTGACCCAATCTTTCTTGATATGTCAGTCCGGCCATCCCAGGAATCAATCTAGTGAACCTTCGCTGCACTCCCTCAATAGCAAGAATGTCCTTCCTTCAGTTAGGAGACCAAAACTGCGCACAATACTCCAGGTGTGGCCTCACCAAGGCCCTGTACAACTGCAGCATCACCTCCCTACTCCTGTACTCAAATCCCCTTACTATGAAGGCCATCATTCCATTTGCTTTCTTGACTGCCTGCTGCACTTGCATTCCCACCTTCAGTGACTGATGTACCATGACGCCCAGGTCTCGTTGCACCTCCCCTTTCCCTAATCTGCCACCATTCAGGTAATAGTCCGCCTCTCTATTTTTACCACCAAAGTGGATAACCTCACATTTATCCACATTGTACTTCATCTGCCATACATTTGCCCATTCACCCAACCTGTCCAAGTCACTCTGTAGCCTCCTAGCATCCTCCTCATTGTTCACACTGCCTCCCAATTTAGTGTCATCCGCAAATTTGGAGATATTACATTTAATCCCTTCGTCCAAATCATTAATATATAATGTAAACAGCTGGGGTCCCAGCACCGAACCCTGCGGTACCCCGCTGGTCACTGCCTGCCATTCTGAAAAGTACCCATTTACTCCTACTCTTTGTTTCCTGTGTGCCAACCAGTTCTCAATCCACGTCAACACATTACCCCCAATCCCATGTGCTTTAACTTTGCTCACCAATCTCTTGTGTGGGACCTTGTCGAAGGCCTTCTGAAAGTCCAAATACACCACATCTACTGGTTCCCCCCCGTCCACCCTATTGGAAACATCCTCAAAAAATTCCAGAAGATTTGTCAAGCATGATTTCCCTTTCACAAATCCATGCTGACTTGGACCTATCATGTCGCCACTTTCCAAATGGTCTGTTATGACATCTTTAATAATTGCTTCCATCATTTTACCCACGACCGATGTCAGGCTGACCGGTCTATAATTCCCTGCTTTCTCCCTCCCTCCTTTTTTAAAAGGAGGGGTTACATTGGCCACCCTCCACTCCATCGGAACTGATCCAGAGTCTAAGGAATGTTGGAAAATGATCGTCAATGCATCCACTATTTCCAAGGCCACCTCCTTAAGTACTCTGGGATGCAGACCATCAGGCCCCGGGGATTTTTCAGCCTTCAGTCCCATCAATTTCCCCAATACCTTTTCCCGACTAATAAGGATTTCCCTCAGCTCCTCCCTCTTACCAGATCCTCTGACCCCTTTTATTTCCGGCAGGTTGTGTGTGTCCTCCACAGTAAACACCGAACCAAAGTACTTGTTCAATTGATCTGCCATTTCCTTGTTCCCCATTACGACTTCCCCTGTTTCCGACTGCAGGGGACCTACGTTTGTTTTTACTAACCTCTTTCTTTTTACATATTTATAGAAGCTTTTGCAGTCCATTTTAATGTTCTCTGCAAGCTTCCTTTCATATTTTATTTTCCCTGCCCTAATCAAACCCTTCGTCCTCCTTTGCTGAGTTTTGAAGTTCTCTCAGTCCCCGGGTTTGCTGCTACTTCTGGCCAATTTGTATGCAACTTCCTTGGTTTTAATACTATCCCTGATTTCCCTTGTTAGCCATGGTTGAGCCACCTTCCCTTTTTTATTTTTACGCCAGACCGGGATGTACAATTGTTGTAGTTCATCCATGCGATCTCTAAATGTCTGCCATTGCCCTTCCACTGATAGCCCCTTAAATATCGCTTGCCAATTTAACCTCGCCAATTCACGCCTCATACCATCAAAGTTGCCCTTATTTAAGTTCTGGACCATGGTCTCTGACTTAACTGTTTCCTTCTCCATCCTAATGTAGAACTCCACCATACTATGGTCACTCTTCCCCAGGGGGCCTCGTACCACAAGATTGCTGATTAGTCCTTCCTCATTACACAACACCCAGTCCAGGATGGCCTCCCCTCGAGTTGGTTCCTCAACATATTGGTTTAGGAAACCATCCCTTAAACACTCCAGGAAATCCTCCTCCACCGTATTGCTTCCAGTTTGAGTAGCCCAATCTATATGCATATTAAAGTCACCCATGATAACTGCCGTGCCTTTTTTGCACGCACCTCTGATTTCCTGTTTCATACCCTCCCCCACCTCACCACTGCTGTTTGGAGGTCTGTACACAACTCCCACTAACGTTTTCTGCCCTTTGGTGTTCTGCAGCTCAACCCATATTGATTCCACATCCTCCAAGCTGATGTCCTTCCTAGCTATTGCATTAATCTCCTCTTTAACCAGCAATGCTACCCCACCCCCTTTTCCTTTTATTCTATCCTTTCGAATGTTGAATACCCCTGGATGTTCAGTTCCCAGCCTTGATTGTTCTGGAGCCACGTCTCTGTAATCCCAATCACATCGTATCCGTTAACATCTATTTGCACAGTCAATTCATCCACCTTATTACGGATACTCCTTGCATTAAGACACAGAGCCTTTAGGCTTATTTTATTAACATCCTTTGTCCTTTTAGACTTATGATTTAGTATGGCCCTTTGTGTTTCTTGCCTTTGTTTACTCGGCCTTCCCCTATTGTTTCTCACCCTTCTAACATTTGTTTCTGACTGCATATTACTTCCCCCTGTTTCGCTACATAGGTTCCCCTTCCCCTGCCATATTAGTTTAAATCCTCCCGAACTGCTTTAGCAAATATTACCCCGAGGACATTGGTTCCAGTCCTGCCCAAGTGCAGACCGTCCCTTTTGTACAGGTCCCACTTCCCCCAGAACTGGTTCCAATGCCTCAGGAATTTGAATCCCTCCCTCCTGCACCACTGCTCAAGCCACGTATTCAATCTCACTATCCTGTTCTCTCTATTCTGATTAGCTCGTGGCCCTGGTAGCAATCCAGAGATTACTACCTTAGAGGTCCTACTTTTTAATTTAGCTCCTACTCCCTAAATTCTGCTTGTAGGACCTCTTCCCGCTTTTTACCTATATCGTTGGTACCTACATGCAACACGACAGCTGGCTGTTCACCCTCCCTCTGTGACTCTACAGTTAAACAGTGAGTGATCCTTACACTGAATAAACAGTGACTCTGTACAGTTACGGAATGACTGACATTTACCCTGCTGACTAAACAGAAGCCCCTTTTAGCGGGCCATTGGAATAAAACGTGCGGGGGAAAGGTGATGTGGTGCAGGTCAATCTTTTAACCCTTGACAACTTGGCCTTCGGAGCTCTTGTTCTGGGGCTGTGAGTGAGCGAGACAGGTTGGCGTGCGGAATCCAGCTGGTACAAGCCACAGAGTCTCCTCGTAACCCAGGTGCGCGTGTGCGCCCTCCAGGCCCCTGGTGCTCCGTGGTGGCGCCGGCGCTGCCGTTGCTATGGCACCCATTGGCGCCGTGCCCGCAGTTTTCCACTCGGCCGCCCGCGCTCTGAGGGCGAGCTCCGCCCCGATGCTCAGCTCCTTGGCGCGGCGCCACGATCACCAGGAGGCGCCAGGCGTTTTTCCACCAGGAACCCGTCCCTCGGGGAAGCTGCACTGAGGAGGAGCTCTGTCGGTTCGCAACCCGGAGGCGACGGCTCCCATTTCGACAAAGCGTCGGGGGAGCCACACTTGTTTGTCGCAGCTCCTCGTAGCTGCAGAAAGAACGATGCCCTCAAACCCACGACAGCAGAGAGTAAACCCATCTGCCATCTTTAAAAACCACACCCTTGTATCCGTTATTCTATATATAAACCCCCCGAACCCCTCGATTAGATTCCAGCCTGTAGCTCACTCCTGGGTATCCGTTATTCTATATATAAACCCCCCCGAACCCCTCGATTAGATTCCAGACTGTAACTCACTCCCGGGTATCTGTTATTCTATATATAAACTCCCCGAACCCCTCGATTAGATTCCAGCCTGTAACTCACTCCCGGGTATCCGTCATTCTATATATAAACACCCCGAACCCCTCGATTAGATTCCAGCCTGTAACTCACACACGGGTATCCGTTATTCTACATATAAACCCCCGAACCCCTCGATTAGATTCCAGCCTGTAACTCACTCCCGGGTATCTGTTATTCTATATATAAACCCCCCGAACCCCTCGATTAGATTCCAGCCTGTAACTCACACACGGGTATCCGTTATTCTACATATAAACCCCCGAACCCCTCGATTAGATTCCAGCCTGTAATTCACTCCCGGGTATCTGTTATTCTATATAGAAACCCCCCGAACCCCTCGATTAGATTCCAGCCTGTAACTCACTCCCGGGTATCCGTTATTCTATATATAAACCCCCCGAACCCCTCGATTAGATTCCAGCCTGTAACTCACTCCTGGGTATCCGTTATTCTACATATAAACCCCCCGAACCCCTCGATTAGATTCCAGCCAGTAACTCACTCTCAGGTATCTGTTATTCTATATATAAACCCCCCGAACCCCTCGATTAGATTCCAGCCTGTAACTCACTCCCGGGTATCCGTTATTCTATATATAAACCCCCCGAACCCCTCGATTAGATTCCAGCCTGTAACTCACTCTCGGGTATCTGTTATTCTATATATCAACCCCCCGAACCCCTCGATTAGATTCCAGCCTGTAACTCACTCCCGGGTATCCGTTATTCTATATATAAACCCCCCGAACCCCTCGATTAGATTCCAGCCTGTAACTCACTCTCGGGTATCTGTTATTCTATATATAAACCCCCCGAACCCCTCGATTAGATTCCAGCCTGTAACTCACTCCCGGGTATCCGTTATTCTATCTATAAACCCCCCGAACCCCTCGATTAGATTCCAGCCTGTAACTCAATTCCGGGTATCCGTTATTCTATATATACCCCCCGAACCCCTCGATTAGATTCCAGCCTGTAACTCACTCCCGGGTATCTGTCATTCTATATATAAACCCCCCGAAGCCCTCGATTAGATTCCAGCCTGTAACTCACTCCCGGGTATCCGTTATTCTATATATAAACACCCCGAACCCCTCGATTAGATTCCAGCCTGTAACTCACTCCCGGGTTTCCATTAGCTGATATTGTTAACAGTTCTCTCTCCTCAGTTACTGTCCCCCTCCCCTTCAAATCTGCTCTCATCACCCCTCTCCTGAAAAAACCCACCTTTGAGCCCTCTGTCCTTGCGGACTACTGCCCCATCTCCAACCTCCCTTTCCTCTCCAAAGTCCTTGATCCTGTTGTCACCTCCCAAATGCGGCCAATCGTTCCCTCAATTGCATGTCTCAACCCCTCCAATTAGGTTTCTGCCCTGCCACAGCACTGAACCCGCCCTAATCAAAGTCAGGTGACTGCAGTGTGTACCATCTACAGCATGCACTGCAGCAACTCGCCAAGGCTTCTTCGGCAGCACCTCCCAAACCCGCGACCTCTTCCACCTAGAAGGACAAGGGCAGCAGACGCATGGGAACACCACCACCTCCAAGTTACCCTCCAAGTCACACACCATCCTGACTTGGAAATATATCGGGCCGTTCCTTCATCATCGCTGGGTCAAAATCCTGGAACTCCCTCCCCAACAGCCCTGTGTGGGAGCACCTTCACCACACGGACTGCAGCGGTTCAAGAAGGCGGCTCACCACCACCTTCTCAAGGGGCAATTAGGGGATGGGCAATAAATGCCGGCCTTGCCAGCGTCGCCCACATCCCAAGAATGAATAAAAAAAATATCCTGTGTGACTGTGACTGTGGGCTCCCAGAGAGAGAAGGCAAAGAGAATATCCTGGGGGTCATTCAAGAACCAACTAGATGGAGCAATGGAGGTTGGAAAGATGTTCTGGATTCGGGGAAGCCTCAACCGTAATTATTTTGTGATCCTGCCTGATGGAACCTCCATTTCTGGTCAAAAATGACCGCCGTGGCTCTGTGGGTGGCTCTCTCTGCTGAGTCGGAAGGTCGAGGGTTCGAGTCCCACTCCAGAGACTGGAGCACATAATCCAGGCCGACACTCCCAGTGCAGTACTGAGGGAGCGCCGCACTGTCGGAGGGGCAGTACTGAGGGAGCGCCGCACTGTCGGAGGGGCGGTACTGAGGGAGCGCCGCACTGTCGGAGGGGCAGTACTGAGGGAGCGCCGCACTATCGGAGGGGCAGTACTGAGGGAGCGCTGCACTGTCGGAGGGGCAGTACTGAGGGAGCGCCGTACTGTCGGAGGGGCAATACTGAGGGAGCGCCGCACTGTCGGAGGGGCAGTACTGAGGGAGCGCCGCACTGTCGGAGGGGCAATATTGAGGGAGCGCCGCACTGTCGGAGGGGCGGTACTGAGGGAGCGCCGCACTGTCGGTGGGGCAGTACTGAGGGAGCGCCGCACTGTCGGAGGGGCAGTACTGAGGGAGCGCCGCACTGTCGGAGGGGCAATACTGAGGGAGCGCCGCACTGTCGGAGGGGCGGTACTGAGGGAGCGCCGCACTATCGGAGGGGCGGTACTGAGGGAGCGCCGCACTGTCGGAGGGGCGGTACTGAGGGAGCGCCGCACTGTCGGAGGGGCGGTACTGAGGGAGCGCCGCACTGTCGGAGGGGCGGTACTGAGGGAGCGCCGCACTGTCGGAGGGGCGGTACTGAGGGAGCGCCGCACTGTCGGAGGGGCAGTACTGAGGGAGCGCCGCACTGTCGGAGGGGCAGTACTGAGGGAGCGCCGCACTGTCGGACGGGCGGTACTGAGGGAGAGCCGCACTGTCGGAGGGGCGGTACTGAGGGAGCGCCGCACTGTCGGAGGGGCGGTACTGAGGGAGCGCCGCACTGTCGGAGGGGCAGTACTGAGGGAGCGCCGCACTGTCGGAGGGGCAGTACTGAGGGAGCGCCGCACTGTCGGACGGGCGGTACTGAGGGAGAGCCGCACTGTCGGAGGGGCGGTACTGAGGGAGCGCCGCACTATCGGAGGGGCAGTACTGAGGGAGCGCCGCACTGTCGGAGGGGCGGTACTGAGGGAGCGCCGCACTGTCGGAGGGGCGGTACTGAGGGAGCGCCGCACTGTCGGAGGGGCGGTACTGAGGGAGCGCCGCACTGTCGGAGGGGCGGTACTGAGGGAGCGCCGCACTGTCGGAGGGGCGGTACTGAGGGAGCGCCGCACTGTCGGAGGGGCGGTACTGAGGGAGCGCCGCACTGTCGGAGGGGCAGTACTGAGGGAGCGCCGCACTGTCGGAGGGGCGGTACTGAGGGAGCGCCACACTGTCGGAGGGGCAGTACTGAGGGAGCGCTGCACTGTCGGAGGGGCAGTACTGAGGGAGCGCCGCACTGTCGGAGGTGCAGTACTGAGGGAGCGCCGCACTGTCAGAGGTGCAGTACTGAGGGAGCGCCGCACTGTCGGAGGGGCGGTACTGAGGGAGCGCCGCACTGTCGGAGGGGCAGTACTGAGGGAGCGCCGCACTGTCGGAGGGGCGGTACTGAGGGAGCGCCACACTGTCGGAGGGGCAGTACTGAGGGAGCGCTGCACTGTCGGAGGGGCAGTACTGAGGGAGCGCCGCACTGTCGGAGGTGCAGTACTGAGGGAGCGCCGCACTGTCAGAGGTGCAGTACTGAGGGAGTGCCGCACTGTCGGAGGGGCGGTGCTGAGGGAGCGCCGCACTGTCGGAGGGGCAGTACTGAGGGAGCGCCGCACTGTTGGAGGGGCGGTACTGAGGGAGCGCCGCACTGTCGGAGGGGCAGTACTGAGGGAGCGCCACACTGTCAGAGGGGCGGTACTGAGGGAGCGCCGCACTGTCGGAGGGGCAGTGCTGAGGGAGCGCCGCACTGTCGGAGGGGCAGTGCTGAGGGAGCGCCGCACTGTCGGAGGGGCGGTACTGATGGAGCGCCGCACTGTCGGAGGGTCGGTACTGAGGGAGCGCCGCACTGTCGGAGGGGCGGTACTGAGGGAGCGCCGCACTGTCAGAGGGGCGGTACTGAGGGAGCGCCACACTGTCGGAGGGGCGGTACTGAGGGAGCGCCACACTGTCGGAGGGTCGGTACTGAGGGAGCGCCGCACTGTCAGAGGGGCGGTACTGAGGGAGCGCCGCACTGTCAGAGGGGCGGTACTGAGGGAGCGCCGCACTGTCGGAGGGGCGGTACTGAGGGAGCGCCACACTGTCGGAGGGTCGGTACTGAGGGAGCGCCGCACTGTCGGAGGGGCGGTACTGAGGGAGCGCCGCACTGTCGGAGGGGCAGTACTGAGGGAGCGCCGCAC
>CM059447.1:53103899-53146399 GCA_030390025.1 Squalus acanthias
TAGGTGGAAGAGGTCGCGGGTTTGGGAGGTGCTGCCGAAGAAGCCTTGGCGAGTTGCTGCAGTGCATCTTGTAGATGGTACACACTGCAGCCACGGTGCGCCGGTGGTGGAGGGAGTGAATGTTTAAGGTGGTGGATGGGGTGCCAATCAAGCGGGCTGCTTTGTCCTGGATGGTGTCGAGCCTCTTGAGTGTTGTTGGAGCTGCACTCATCCAGGCAAGTGGAGAGTATTCCATCACACTCCTTACTTGTGCCTTGTAGATGGTGGAAAGGCTTTGGGGAGTCAGGAGGTGAGACACTCGCCACAGAATACCCAGCCTCTGACCTGCTCTCGTTGCCACAGTATTTAAAGAGGGAGTTTCACCATCAGGGACCCCTTTTAAAGAGGGAGTCTCACCATCAGGGACCCCTTTTAAAGAGAGAGTCTCGCCATCAGGGACCCCTTTTAAAGAGGGAGTCTCACCATCAGGGACCCCTTTTAAAGAGAGAGTCTCACCATCAGGGACCCCTTTTAAAGAGGGAGTCTCACCATCAGGGACCCCTTTTAAAGAGAGAATCTCGCCATCAGGGACCCTTTTTAAAGAGGGAGTCTCACCATCAGGGACCCCTTTTAAAGAGAGAGTCTCGCCATCAGGGACCCCTTTTAAAGAGGGAGTCTCACCATCAGGGACCCCTTTTAAAGAGAGAGTCTCACCATCAGGGACCCCTTTTAAAGAGGGAGTCTCACCATCAGGGACCCCTTTTAAAGAGAGAATCTCGCCATCAGGGACCCTTTTTAAAGAGGGAGTCTCACCATCAGGGACCCCTTTTAAAGAGAGAGTCTCACCATCAGGGACCCCTTTTAAAGAGGGAGTCTCCCCATCAGGGACCCCTTTTAAAGAGGGAGTCTCACCATCAGGGACCCCTTTTAAAGAGAGAGTCTCTCCATCAGGGACCCCTTTTAAAGAGGGAGTCTCTCCATCAGGGACCCCTTTTAAAGAGAGAGTCTCTCCATCAGGGACCCCTTTTAAAGAGGGAGTCTCACCATTGCCTGAAGCTCCTGCACCTTCTGTTGGTTGGAGCCGAGTGCCCGGGAGGAGTTGTGTGAGCGATGGTCGGGAGGGATGCAGCTCTCCGCTGGACTCGGCCCAGCTCCCTGCCGTCACCAGCCTCAGTGACACCTGGAGCTGGATTCCCCTGATGATGTCATCGGCAGCCAGTTTTCGAATAACAAACAGCAGTGAGAGTGAGAAACAGCGTTTAAAGGGATGGCCTGTCATTTTAGCAGGGGACCCTGATGGTGAGACTCCCTCAGAGAATATAAGGAGATATCAGGACAGGTGACCAAAAGCTTGGTCAGAGATGTCGGTTTTAAGCAGCGTGTTAAAGGAGGAGAGAGAGGCGGAGAGGTTTAGGGAGGGAATTCCAGAGCTCGGGGCCCAGGCGGCTGAAGGCACGGCCGCCAATGGTGGAGCAATGGAAATCGGGGGATGCGCGAGAGGCTGGAATTGGAGGAGTGCAGAGATCTCGGGGGGTTGTGGGGCTGGAGGAGATTATAGAGATAGGGAGGGGGGGCGAGGGCCATGGAGGGATTTGAACACGAGGATGAGAATTTTAAAATCGAGGCGTTGTCGGACCGGGAGCCAATGTCTGTCAGCGAGCACAGGGGGTGATGGGTGAACGGGACTCGGTGCGAGTTAGGACACGGGGCAGCAGAGTTTTGGATGATCTCAAGTTTATGTAGGGTGGAATGTGGGAGGCCAGCCAGGAGTGCGTTGGAATAGTCAAGTCTAGAGGTAACAAAGGCATGGATGAGGGTTTCAGCAGCGGATGAGCTGAGGCAGGGGCGGAGACGGGCGAGGTTATGGAGGTGGAAGTAGGCGGTCTTAGTTGCGCTGCGGATATGTGGTCGGAAGCTCATTTCAGGGTCAAATATGACACCAAGGTTGCGAACAGTCTCGTTCAGCCTCAGACAGATGTTGGGGAGAGGGATGGAGTCGGTGGCTAGGGAACGGAGTTTGTGGCGGGGACCGAAAACAACGGCTTCGGTCTTCCCAACATTTAATTGGGAGAAATTGTTGCTGATCCAGATCTCATCTTAGCAGAGAGCAATAACCAGGGGGCAGAGATTTAAAGTAATTGGTCAAAGGATTAGAGGGGAGTTGAGGAGAACTTTTTTCACCCAGAGGATGGTGGGGGTCTGGAACTCACTGCCTGAAAGGGTGGTAGAGGCAGGAACCCTCATCACATTTAAAAAGTACTTGGATTTGCACTGGAAGTGCCGTAACCTCCAGGGCTACGGACCAAGAGCTGGAAAGTGGGATTAGGCTGGATGGCTCTTTGTCGGCCGGCATGGACACGATGGGCCGAATGGCCTCCTCCTGTTCCGTAAAATTTCTGCGATTCTACGATCTAGGACTGACTGGCGGATAATCAGCGTGAGGAGTCAGAGACAGTGGAGGGGTCGAGAGAGGTGGTGGTGAGGTAGAGGAGGACTAATCTGGCTTCCCCCTCACCCCTCGCTTGCTGAGGTAGAATCTGGCACGGGGACAAAAAATGAATGAATTCATCTTTGTTTTGCTCATTGCTCGCTGCGCTGGGACATGAATCTCGCGCATCTGTGCTGCTCCGTTCTCATTATCTCCACGCAGTAGTTTAAAGCAACATTGATCAAGTAATCACAGACTGTTATTGTGGGACCAGTAACGCTAGGGACACCATTGGCTCACGACACAACGTCTTGTCATGAAAATCGTTGGAGTCATTCAATCAAGGTTGTCAGGCCGTGGATCAGTGGGTCGCGCTCTCTCTCTCGCCTCTGAGTCAGAAGGTCGTGGGTTCGAGCCCCACTCCAGAGACTTTAGCACAAAATCCAGGCCGACACTCACAGTGCAGTGCTGAGGGAGCGCCGCACTGTCGGAGGGGCAGTACTGAGGGAGCACCGCACTGTCGGAGGGGCGGTACTGAGGGAGCACCGCACTGTCGGGGTGACAGTACTGAGGGAACGCCGCACTGTCGGAGGGGCAGTACTGAGGGAGCGCTGCACTGTCGGAGGGGCGGTACTGAGGGAGAGCCTCACTGTCGGAGGGGCAGTACTGAGGGAGCGCCGCATTGTCGGAGGGGCAGTACTGAGGGAGCGCCGCACTGTCGGAGGGGCAGTACTGAGGGAGCACCGCACTGTTGCAGGGGCGGTACTGAGGGAGCGCCGCACTGTCGGAGGAGCGGTACTGAGGGAGCGCTGCACTGTCGCAGGGGCGGTACTGAGGAAGCGCTGCAATGTCGGAGGGGCAGTACTGAGGGAGCCCCGCACTGTCGGAGGGGCGGTACTGAGGGAGCGCCGCACTGTCGGAGGGGCGGTACTGAGGGAACGCCGCACTGTCGGAGGGGCAGTACTGAGGGAGCGCTGCACTGTCGGAGGGGCGGTACTGAGGGAGAGCCTCACTGTCGGAGGGGCAGTACTGAGGGAGCGCCGCACTGTCGGAGGGGCAGTACTGAGGGAGCGCCGCACTGTCGGAGGGGCAGTACTGAGGGAGCACCGCACTGTTGCAGGGGCGGTACTAAGGGAGCGCCGCACTGTCGGAGGAGCGGTACTGAGGGAGCGCTGCACTGTCGCAGGGGCGGTACTGAGGAAGCGCTGCACTGTCGGAGGGGCGGTACTGAGGGAGCGCCGCACTGTCGGAGCGGCGGTACTGAGGGAGCGCCGCACTGTCGGGGGGGCGGTACTGAGGGAGCGCTGCACTGTCGGAGGGGCAGTACTGAGGGAGCGCCGCACTGTCGGAGGGGTGGTACTGAGGGAGCGCCGCACTGTCGGAGGGGCGGTACTGAGGGAGCGCCGCACTGTCGGAGGGGCAGTACTGAGGGAGCGCCGCACTGTCGGAGGGGCCGTCTTTCAGGATGAGACATTAAACCGAGGCCCTGTCTGCCCACTCAGCTGAACGTAAAAGATCCCACGGCCACTATTGGAAGAAGAGCAGGGGGGAGTTCTCCTCGGTGTCCTGGGGCCAATATTTATCCCTCAACCAACATCTGAAACCAGATGATCTGGTCATTATCACATTGCTGTTTGTGGGAGCTTGCTGTGCGCCAATTGGCCTGCCACATTTCCCACATTACAACAGTGACCACACTTCAAAAAGATTACATTGGCTGTAAAGCGCTTTTGGACGTCCTGAGGTGATGAAAGGCACTTCTTAAGTACATAAGAATTAGGAGCAGGAGTCGGCCATTCGGCCCCTCGAGCCTGCTCTGCCATTCAATGAGATCATGGCTGACCTTCGACCTCAACTCCACTTTCCCCGTACCCCTTAATTCCTCTGGAGTCCAAAAATCTATCGATCTCAGTCTTGAATATACTCAACGACTGAGCCTCCACAGCCCTCTGGGGCAGAGAATTCCAAAGATTCACCACCCTCTGAGTGAAGAAATTCCTCCTCATCTCAGTCCTCAATGGCCGACCCCTTATCCTGAGACTGTGGCCCCTGGTTCTGGACTCCCCAGCCGGGGGAAACAACCTCTCAGCATCTACCCTGTCAATCCCCTTCAGAATCTTATACGTTTCAATGAGATCACCTCTCATTCTTCTAAACTCCAGAGAATATAGGCCCCGTCTTTTAGCACAGAAGGAGGCCATTCGGCCCATCGTGCCTGTGCCGGCTCTTTGAAAGAGCTCTCCAATTAGTCCCACTCCCCCACCCTGCCCTTTCCCTATTCGCTTTTACAATTTCTTTTTCGATATTTATCAACTTTCTTCGAAGCCCGACCCAGATTCTTCTTCCCTTCCTGTTCCTGGTCGAACATTCCCTGTCCCAAGAACCGGCAGTGTAAAAGCAATTTACGCTAACATTTCCAATCGATGATCTGAAATTAATTTCCTCTTCTCACAGGCTCGCCAACCAACAGAAATAGATTTTCTCGATTTACCTTCTCAAACCCCACCTTCATCATTTTGAACAGAGAGGAGCAGGTATTTTTGGGATCAGAGCTGAACATACACAGCAACCCAGCCCGACATCTGATTCAGCTCGCTCCCTCAAACATTACACTTCTCTCATCTTTAGTCTGTCACTGTATAACACTGGGGTACAGTACTGGTGGGTACAGGTCTGTCACTGTATAACACTGGGGTACAGTACTGGTGGGTACAGGTCTGTCACTGTATAACACTGGGGTACAGTACTGGTGGGTACAGGTCTGTCACTGTATAACACTGGGGTACAGTACTGGTGGGTACAGGTCTGTCGCTGTATAACACTGGGGTACAGTACTGGTGGGTACAGGTCTGTCACTGTATAACACTGGGGTACAGTACTGGTGGGTACAGGTCTGTCACTGTATAACACTGGGGTACAGTACTGGTGGGTACAGGTCTGTCACTGTATAACACTGGGGTACAGTACTGGTGGGTACAGGTCTGTCACTGTATAACACTGGGGTACAGTACTGGTGGGTACAGGTCTGTCACTGTATAACACTGGGGTACAGTTCTGGTGGGTACAGGTCTGTCGCTGTATAACACTGGGGTACAGTACTGGTGGGTACAGGTCTGTCACTGTATAACACTGGGGTACAGTACTGGTGGGTACAGGTCTGTCACTGTATAACACTGGGGTACAGTTCTGGTGGGTACAGGTCTGTCACTGTATAACACTGGGGTACAGTACTGGTGGGTACAGGTCTGTCGCTGTATAACACTGGGGTACAGTACTGGTGGGTACAGGTCTGTCACTGTATAACACTGGGGTACAGTACTGGTGGGTACAGGTCTGTCACTGTATAACACTGGGGTACAGTACTGGTGGGTACAGGTCTGTCACTGTATAACACTGGGGTACAGTACTGGTGGGTACAGGTCTGTCACTGTATAACACTGAGGTACAGTACTGGTGGGTACAGGTCTGTCACTGTATAACACTGGGGTACAGTTCTGGTGGGTGCAGGTCTGTCACTGTATGACACTGGGGTACAGTACTGGTGGGCACAGGTCTGTCACTGTATTACACGGGTACAGTACTGGTGGGTACAGGTCTGTCACTGTATAACACTGGGGTACAGTACTGGTGGGCACAGGTCTGTCACTGTATAACACTGGGGTACAGTACTGGTGGGTACAGGTCTGTCACTGTATTACACGGGTACAGTACTGGTGGGTACAGGTCTGTCACTGTATAACACTGGGGTACAGTACTGGTGGGCACAGGTCTGTCACTGTATAACACTGGGGTACAGTACTGGTGGGTACAGGTCTGTACTATTAGGATATTAGGAAAGCTTGGTCATAGATGTAGGTTTTAAGGAGCATCTTAAAGGAGGGAGAGGCGGAGAGATTTAGGGAGGGAATTCCAGAGCTCGGGGCCCAGGCGGCTGAAGGCACGGCCGCCAATGGTGGAGCGATGGAAATCGGGGGATGCTCAAGAGGCCAGAATTGGAGGAGCGCAGAGATCTCGGAGGGTTGTTGGGCTGGAGGAGGTTACAGAGATAGGGAGGGGGTAAGGAGGGTTATGGAGTGATTTGAAAACAAGATTGGAGAATTTTAAAATCGAGGCATTACTGGGCTGGGAGCCAATGTAGGCCCCGATCTCTGGAATTCCCTCCCTAAACCTCTCCGCCTCTCTCTCCTCCTTTAAGACGCTCCTTAAAACTGACCTCTGTGACCAAGTTTTTGGTCATCTATCCTAATATCTCCTGATGTGGCTCGGTGTCGAATTGAGTCTGATAATCGCTCCTGTGAAGCGCCCTGGGACGTTTTACTACGTTAAAGGCGCTGTGTAAATGCAAGTTGTTGTTGTTGAGGGCGTCGTTCCTTCTGCAGCTCCGAGGAGCTGCGACAAACAAGTGTGGCTCCCCCGACGCTTTGTCGAAATGGGAGCCGTCGCCTCTGGGTTGTGATCCGGCAGAGCTTCTGTCAGTAGCTTCCCCGAGGGACGGGTTCCTGGTGGAAAAACCCTCGCGCCTCCTGGTGTTCGTGGCGCCGCGCCAAGGAGCTGAGCATCGGGGGCCGGCCATGCGGAAGGTTGTGGGCACAGCGCCAGGGGGTGCCATAGGAACGGCAGCGCCGGCGCCGCCACCGAGCACCAGGGGCCTGGAGGGCGCGCACGCACACACCTGGGGTACGGGCAGACTCTGTGGCTTGTACCAGCTGGATTCCGCACGCTAGCCTGTTTCGCTCGCTCAACGCCCCCGAGCAAGAGCTCCGGAGGCCAAGTCAATAAGGGTTAATGAAAGGGATATGGTATCTGTCGAATCTGTTCGAGTTTTTTGAGGATGTAACTGACAGGGTAGTTGAGGGGGAGCCGGTGGATGTGGTGTATTTGGATTTTCTGGGATGTGGGCGTCGCTGGCAAGGCCGGCATTTATTGTCCATCCCTAGTTGCCCCTTGAGAAGGTGGTGGTGAGCCGCCTTCTCGAACCGCTGCAGTCCGTGTGGTGAAGGTGCTCCCACAGTGCTGTTAGGGAGGGAGTTCCAGGATTTTGACCCAGCGACGATGAAGGATCGGCCGATATACTTCCAAGTTGGCATCTTCTTCTTAGGCAGTCCCTCGGATGACTTGCTTCCACACTAAAAATGAGTTCTCAGGTGACTGATGAGTCCAATGCAGGACCTACAGTCTCTGTCACAGGTGGGGCAGACGGTGGTTGAAGGGGCGGGTGGGGTGGGGTGCTTGGGTTGACGTGCGCTCCTTCCGCTGTTTGCGCTTGGCTTCCGCTTGCTCCCGGCGAAGGGACTCGAGGTGTTCGGCGCCTTCCCGGATGCTTCTCCTCCACTTTGTGCGGTCTTGGGCCAGGGATTCCCAGGTGTCGGTGGGGATGTTACACTTTTTCCAAGGAGGCTTTGAGGGTGTCCTTGAAGCGTTTCCTCTGCCCACCTGGGACTCTCTTGTCGTGTCGGAGCTCCGAGTAGAGCGCTTGTTTTGAGAGTCGGTATGGTGTGTGACTTGGAGGGGAACTTGGAGGTGGTGGTGTTCCCATGCGCCTGCTGCCCTTGTCCTTCTAGGTGGAAGAGGTCGCGGGTTTGGGAGGTGCTGCCGAAGAAGCCTTGGCGAGTTGCTGCAGTGCATCTTGTAGACGGTACACACTGCAGCCACGGTGCGCCGGTGGTGGAGGGAGTGAATGTTTAAGGTGGTGGATGGGGTCCAATTAAGTGGACTGCTTTGTCCTGGACAAACAAGAGGTGCCACACAAGAGGTTGGTGAACAAAATTAGGGCTCATGGGATTGGGGGTAATATACTAGCATGGATTGAGGATTGGTTAACGGACAGAAAACAGAGAGTAGGAATAAACGGGTCATTTTCGGGTTGGCAGGCTGTAACTAGTGGGGTACCGCAAGGATCAGTACTTGGGCCTCAGTTATTCACAATCTACATCAATGATTTGGATGAGGGGACCAAATGTAATGTATCCAAGTTTGCTGATGATACAAAGCTAGGTGGGGAATGTAAGTTGTGAGGAGGATGCAAAGAGGCTTCAAGGGGATCTCGACAGGCTAAGTGAGTGGGCAAGAACATGGCAAATGGAATATAATGTGAAGAAATGTGAAGTTATCCACTTTGGTCGGAAAAATAGAAAAGCAGAGTATTTTTTAAATGGTGAGAGATTGGGAAATGTTGGTGTTCAGAGGGACCTGGGTGTCCCTGTACACGAATCACTGAATGTTAATATGCAGGTACAGCAAGCAATTAGGAAAGCAAATGGTATGTTGGCCTTTATTACAAGAGGATTTGAGTATAAGAGTAAAGACGTCTTACTGCAATTATATAGGGCCCTGGTGAGACCACACCTGGAGTATTGTGTACAGTTTTGGTCTCCTTACCTAAGGAAGGATATACTTGCCATAGAGGGAGTGCAACGAAGGTTCACCAGACTGATTCCTGGGATGGGGGGATTGTCCTATGAGGAGAGATTGAGTAGACTAGGCCTATATTCTCTAGAGTTTAGAAGAATGAGAGGTGATCTCATTGAAACATACAAAATGATTACAGGGCTTGACAGGATAGATGCCAAGAGGTTGTTTCCCCCTGGCTGGAGAGTCTAGAACCAGGGGGCACAGTCTCAGGATAAGGGGTCGGCCATTTAAGACCAAGATGAGGAGGAATTTCTTCACTCAGAGGGTGGTGAATCTTTGGAATTCTCTACCCCAGAGGGCTGTGGAGGCTCAGTCGTTGAGTATATTCAAGGCTCAGATCGATAGATTTTTGGACTCTAGGGGAACCAAGGGATATGGGGATCGGGCAGGAAAGTGGAGTTGAGGTCGAAGATCAGCCATGATCTTATTGAATGGCGGAGCAGGCTCGAGGGGCCGAATGGCTGACTCCTGCTCCTATTTTTTATGTTCTTAAGTTCTTAAAAGATTGATCTTCACCCCATCACCTTTGACCCGCACGTTTTATTCCAATCGCCTGCTTAAAGCGGCTTTTTATTCAGCAGGGTAAGGATCACTCATGGTGTAACTGTACAGATTCACTGTTTATTCAGGGTAAGGGTCACTCACTGTGTAACTGTACAGAGTCACTGTTTATTCAGGGTAAGGATCACTCACGGTGTAACTGTACAGAGTCACTGTTTATTCAGGGTAAGGGTCACTCACTGTGTAACTGTACAGAGTCACTGTTTATTCAGAGTAAGGGTCACTCACTGTAACTGTACAGAGTCACTGTTTATTCAGGGTAAGGGTCGCTCACTGTAACTGTACAGAGTCACTGTTTATTCAGGGTAAGGGTCACTCACTGTGTAACTGTACAGAGTCACTGTTTATTCAGGGTAAGGGTCACTCACTGTAACTGTACAGAGTCACTGTTTATTCAGGGTAAGGGTCACTCACTGTAACTGTACAGAGTCACTGTTTATTCAGGGTAAGGGTCACTCACGGTGTAACTGTACAGAGTCACTGTTTATTCAGGGTAAGGGTCACTCACTGTAACTGTACAGAGTCACTGTTTATTCAGGGTAAGGGTCACTCACTGTAACTATGCAGAGTCACTGTTTATTCAGGAGGGTAAGGGTCACTCACTGTGTAACTGTACAGAGTCACTGTTTATTCAGCAGGGTAAGGGTCACTCTTTGTGTAACTGTACAGAGTCACTGTTTATTCAGGGTAAGGATCGCTCACTGTGTAACTGTACAGAGTCACTGTTTATTCAGGGTAAGGGTCACTCACTGTAACTGTACAGAGTCACTGTTTATTCAGGGTAAGGGTCACTCACTGTGTAACTGTACAGAGTCACTGTTTATTCAGGGTAAGGGTCCCTCACTGTAACTGTACAGAGTCACTGTTTATTCAGCAGGGTAATGGTCACTCGCTGTGTAACTGTACAGAGTCACTGTTTATTCAGGGTAAGGGTCACTCACTGTAACTGTACAGAGTCACTGTTTATTCAGGGTAAGGGTCACTCACTGTGTAACTGTACAGAGTCACTGTTTATTCAGGGTAAGGATCACTCACTGTGTAACTGTACAGAGTCACTGTTTATTCAGCAGGGTAAGGATCACTCACTGTGTAACTGTACAGAGTCATTGTTTATTCAGTGTAAGGGTCACTCACTGTGTAACTGTACAGAGTCACTGTTTATTCAGGGTAAGGGTCACTCTCTGTGTAACTGTACAGAGTCACTGTTTATTCAGGGTAAGGGTCACTCACTGTGTAACTGTACAGAGTCACTGTTTATTCAGGGTAAGGATCACTCTCTGTGTAACTGTACAGAGTCACTGTTTATTTAGGGTAAGGGTCACTCACTGTGTAACTGTACAGAGTCACTGTTTATTCAGGGTAAGGGTCACTCTCTGTGTAACTGTACAGAGTCACTGTTTATTCAGGGTAAGGGTCACTCACTGTAACTGTACAGAGTCACTGTTTATTCAGGGTAAGGGTCACTCACTGTAACTATACAGAGTCAGTTTATTCAGCAGGGTAAGGGTCACTCACTGTGTAACTATACAGAGTCTCTGTTTATTCAGGATCACGATTTACTTCTACAGTTCTCTGGCTCTCAACAGCAAACATCCTCGCTGATAGAGTGAGCTTTTCTCCTGCTCTCTAAGCCGTCTTGCTTGCTGCACTGAGGCGTGACCTGGGATTAGGCTGGCTCGTTCTTATACAACAGTGATTGTCTCGGCGATCTCCGTCCGAATCTTCGACTTTCGTTCCAGCTTTCTTGTTGCCTCTCCAATTTCACAGAGAAAAAAAAAATCAAAAGCAACAGTCGGAACCGATTTGAAAGAAGCAGATCGAAAGCCCCCGCTGTATTCTTGTATTATTGAGAACAGAGTGTAGATTTGATTCCTCGCCAGCACTGCGAAAATAAGAATTAGGAGCAGGAGTCGGCTGTTCGGCCCCTCGAGCCTGCTCCGCCATTCAATAAGATCGTGGCTGATCTTCGACCTCAACTCCACTGTCCTGCCCGATCTCCATAATCCCTCGATTCCCCTAGAGTCCAAAAATCTATCGATCTCAGCCTTGAATAGACTCAACCACTGAGCATCCACAGCCCTCTGGGGCAGAGAACAGAAGTAGTGCAGAAGTAGAGAAGTTATGCTGAACCTTTATAAAGCGCTGGTTAGGCCACAACTGGAGTATTGCATCCAGTTCTGGTCACCACACTTTAGGAAGGATGTGAAGGCCCTTGAGAGGGTGCAGAGGAGATTTACCAGAATGGTTCCGGGGATGGGGGATCTGAGCTACAAGGACAGGTTGGAGAAGCTGGATTTGTTTTCATTAGTGAGAAGTCGCACAACACCAGGTTATAGCCCAACAGCTATATTTGAAATCACAAGCTTTCGGAGTGCTGCTCCTTCATCAGGTGAAGTGAAGTGATGCATATAGGCACAGCATTTATAGTCAGAGAACACTGCCAGATGATTACAGTTAATCTTTCTAACTGCCGAGGTGTGATAAAGGGCAGTTAGAAAGATTAACTGTAATCACCTGGCAGTGTTCTCTGACTATATATGCTGTGCCTATATGCATCTCTTCACTTCACCTGACGAAGGAGCAGCACTCCGAAAGCTTGTGATTTCAAATAAAGCTGTTGGACTATAACCTGGTGTTGTGCAACTTCTCACATTTGTCCACCCCAGTCCAACACCGGCATCTCCACATCATGGTTTTCATTAGAGCAAAGGAGGTTGAGGGGTGATTTGATAGAGGTGTACAAGATTATGACGGGTTTGGATAGGCTAGACGGGGAAAGGCTGTTCCCACTAGTTGACGGTACAAGGACTAAGGGACACAGATTTAAGGTTTTGGGCAAGAGATACAGGGGGGGACATGAGGAAAATCTTTTTTACGCAGCGAGTGGTGAGGACCTGGAACTCGCTGCCGACGGAAGTGGTGGAAGCGGAGACACTCAATGTTTTCAAGGGGAGACTGGATAGGCACTTGAGGGAAATCAACTCGCAGGGCTACGGGGATAGAGCGGGGGGATGGGACTGACTGGATTGCTCTACAGAGAGCTGGCACGGACTCGATGGGCCGAATGGAATCCTTCTGTGCCGTTATGACTCTATGGGGGAAAAATTCAGTTGGTTGCGCCTCCCGTTAGCGCCTTAAGAGGGCGCTAATGGGGCGCAAAGCAGCTAGCGACGGGCGCGGCGAAGTTTGCGCCGCTCGAGAAATTAACTAGACATTTTGCAGCGGCGCTAAACACTACCGCCACGATCTCCTGCGCCGGCAGATCATGACGTCACTCGAGTGTGCAACGCCCCGGTATCGCCCCGGAGCGGATATTGAGTGGCGCCCCCTGCCTTACCGCCTGACGCTAGCAACGACAGGTTGAGGGAGCGTTCTGCAGTCATGAAGGGAAAGGGGGAGCGCTATTTAAAGGTGACCGCTTCCTGCCTTTTATTGTTGGTGCCATTTTTGAACTACACATTTTGAGAGAGAGAGGGAGAGACTTCTACAGAGATTCAACGTTGTGTGAAGGAGTTTTGGGTACTGAGCAGCACTTTGCAGGTTCATTTTGATTTTCCATTCCTTGTATTGATTTAGCAGAGACTGTGGGGGCTGCACTCTGAGCTCTTTGCCTGGTACTCTCCATTGTTCTTTCCAGCACATTTGATGTGCAAGTCTCTCCAGGCCGAGATTCAAGGCTGCAATGAGTAGGATGTGGATGGAAAGCAAGATTAACCATCCCCTTTAAGAACTGGCCCGTGTCATTGTGTGTGTGTTCCATTGCTGACTGACATTACATGAGCTTCGCCAGCGCTCTGAGGTAGCGCCTCACTCCTCGCCCTTTGCGCCTTAAGACAGGTGTGCGGCGCCTGATTTAGCGCTCCAATCACCTCCAGGGGCGTAAAAAGTGAAGTTTCCAGTCAGTGGCGATAATTAGCGCCAGGCGCTAATTTTTGCGCCCGGACGATATTTGCGCCCCAAATGGGGCGCGACTGAATTTTTCCCCCTATGACTCTGTGACTATGAGTCTATGACTAGAGAATTCCAAAGATTCACCACCCTCTGAGTGAAGAAATTCCTCCTCATCTCAGTCCTAAATGGCCAACCTCCTTATCCTGAGACTGTGGCCCCTGGTTCTAGACTCTCCAGCCAGGGGGAAACAACCTCTCAGCATCTACCCTGTCAATCCCCCTCAGAATCTTATATGTTTCAATGAGATCACCTCTCATTCTTCTAAACTCCAGTGAATATAGGCCTCGTCTACTCAATCCCTCCTCACAGAACAGTCTACTCAATCCCTCCTCACAGAACAATCCCCCCATCCCAGGAACCAGTCTGGTGAACCTTGGTTGCTGATCTGAGTCAGTAGGAATGGTACGGGAAGGGTGGGGGTTTATGTTCTTCGTGAGACTCCTGTAACTGGGGGCAGGGATAATCAGCCAGCGTTTGGCCAGCTTGGTCACTTACCCTGACCCTATCCGCAATAGTGCGAGATTGTGAAGCATTGTCACCTCCAGACTCGACTATTCCAACGCTCTCCTCTCCGGCCTTCCATCTTCCAGCCTCTGTAAACTTCAGCTCATCCCAATCTCTGCTGCCCCGTGTCCTAACTCGCACCGAGTCCCCGTTCACCCATCACCCGCTGTGCTCGCTGACTTACATTGGCTCCCGGTCCGGCAACACCTCGAATTTAAAATTCTCATCCTTGTGTTCAAATCCCCTCCATGGCCTCATAGCCCCCCACCCCCCTCCCTATCTCTGTAACCTCCTCCAGCCCTACAACCCTCCGAGATCTCTGCGCTCCTCCAATTCTGGCCTTTTGCGCATCCCCCGATTCCCATCGCTCCACCATTGGCGGCCGTGCCTTCAGCCGCCTGGGCCCCGAGCTCTGGAATTCCCTCCCTAAACCTCTCCGCCTCTCTCTCCTCCTTTAAGACGCTCCTTAAAACCGACCTCCTTGACCAAGCTTTTGGTCGCCTGTCCCTAATATCTCCTTATGTGGCTCGGAGTCGAATTTTGATAATCGCTCCTGTGAAGCGTCCTGGGACGTTTTACTACGTTAAAGGCGCTATATAAATGCAAATTGTTGTTGTTGACTGCAGTCAGCTGGGATACCCAGTCAGTCGACACTCACTTTCTACAATCCCTGCCGGTGTCCTGGGGCCAATATTTATCCCTCAACCAACATCACCAAAAACAGATGATCCGGTCATTATCACATTGCTGTTTGTGGGATCTTGCTGTGCGTAAATTGGCTGCCGCGTTTCCCACATTACAACAGTGACCACACTTCAAAAAAAGTACTTCATTGGCTGTGAAGCGCTTTGGGACCTGCATTTGCTTGAGCAAAATCGGGAAGGGTGTAAAAGGTGTTTCCGATTCCTGCTTTGCATCCAGGAGATAACAGATCAAAGGACCCTCCCTGCGTTCCGAAAGAAAGACTCGCATTTCTCCAGCGCCTTTCACCACATCAGGACGTCCCAAAGCGCTTCGCAGCCAATGAAGTACTTTTTGAAGTGTGGTCACTGTTGTAATGTAGGAAACGCGGCAGACAATTTGCGCACAGCAAGCTCCCACAAACAGCAATGTGATAATGACCGGATCATCTGTTTTTAGTGATGTTGGTTGTGGGATAAATATTGGCCCCAGGACACCGGGGAGAACTCCCCCTGCTCGTCTTCCAATAGTTGTCGTGGGATCTTTTACATCCACCCGAGAGAGCAGACGGGGACTCGGTTTAACGTCTCATCCGAAAGACGGCACCTCCGACAGTGCGGCACTCCCTCAGTACCGCCCCTCCGACAGTGCAGCGCTCCCTCAGTACCGCCCCTCCGACAGTGCAGTGCTCCCTCAGTACTGCCTCTCCGACAGTGCGGCGCTCCCTCAGTACTGCCCCTCTGACAGTGCGGCGCTCCCTCAGTACCGCCCCTCCGAAAGTGCGGCGCTCTTTCAGTACCGCCCCTCCGACAGTGCGGCGCTCCCTCAGTACTTCCCCTCCGATAGTGCGACGCACCCTCAGTACTGCCCCTCCGACAGTGCGGCGCTCCCTCAGTACTGCCCCTCCAACAGTGCGGCGCTCCCTCAGTACTGCCCCTCCGACAGTGCGGCTCTCCCTCAGTACTGCCCCTCCGACAGCGCGGCGCTCCCTCAGTACTGCCCCTCCGACAGTGCGGCGCTCCCTCAGTACTGCCCCTCCGAAAGTGCGGTGCTCCCTCAGTACCGCCCCTCCGACAGTGCGGCGCTCCCTCAGTACCGCCCCTCGGACAGTGCGGCGCTCCCTCAGTACAGTCCCTCCGACAGTGCGGCGCTCCCTCAGTACCGCCCCTCCGACAGTGCGGCGCTCCCTCAGTACCGCCCCTCCGAAAGTGCGGCACTCCCTCAGTACCGCCCCTCCGACAGTGCGGCGCTCCCTCAGTACCGCCCCTCCGACAGTGCGGCGCTACCTCAGTGCCGCCCCTCCGACAGTGCGGCGCTCCCTCAGTACTGCCCCACCGACAGTGCGGCGCTCCCTCAGTACCACCCCCCCGACAGTGCGGCGCTCCCTCAGTACCGCCCCTCCGACAGTGCGACGTGCCCTCAGTACTGCCCCTCCGACAGTGCGGCGCTCCCTCAGTACTGCCCCTCCGACAGTGCGGCGCTCCCTCAGTACTGCCCCTCCGACAGCGCGGCGCTCCCTCAGTACTGCCCCTCCGACAGTGCGGCGCTCCCTCAGTACTGCCCCTCCGAAAGTGCGGCGCTCCCGAAGTACCGCCCCTCCGACAGTGCGGCGCTCCCTCAGTACCGCCCCTCCGACAGTGCGGCGCTCCCTCAGTACTGCCCCTCCGACAGTGCGGCGCTCCCTCAGTACTGCCCCACCAACAGTGCGGCGCTCCCTCAGTACCACCCCCCCGACAGTGCGGCGCTCCCTCAGTACTGCCCCTCCGACAGTGCGACGCGCCCTCAGTACTGCCCCTCCGACAGTGCGGCGCTCCCTCAGTACTGCCCCTCCGACAGTGCGGCGCTCCCTCAGTACTGCCTTCCGACAGCGCGGCGCTCCCTCAGTACTGCCCCTCCGACAGTGCGGCGCTCCCTCAGTACTGCCCCTCCGAAAGTGCGGCGCTCCCTCAGTACCGCCCCTCCGACAGTGCGGCGCTCCCTCAGTACCGCCGCTCCGACAGTGCGGCGCTCCCTCAGTACCGCCCCTCCGACAGTGCGGCGCTCCCTCAGTACCGCCCCACCAACAGTGCGGCGCTCCCTCAGTACCACCCCCCCGACAGTGCGGCGCTCCCTCAGTACCGCCCCTCCGACAGTGCGACGCGCCCTCAGTACTGCCCCTCCGACAGTGCGGCGCTCCCTCAGTACTGCCCCTCCGACAGTGCGGCGCTCCCTCAGTACTGCCTTCCGACAGCGCGGCGCTCCCTCAGTACTGCCCCTCCGACAGTGCGGCGCTCCCTCAGTACTGCCCCTCCGAAAGTGCGGCGCTCCCTCAGTACCGCCCCTCCGACAGTGCGGCGCTCCCTCAGTACCGCCGCTCCGACAGTGCGGCGCTCCCTCAGTACCGCCCCTCCGACAGTGCGGCGCTCCCTCAGTACCGCCCCTCCGACAGTGCGGCGCTCCCTCAGTACTGCCCCTCCGACAGTGCGGCGCTCCCTCAGTACCGCCCCTCTGACAGTGCGGCGCTCCCTAAGTACCGCCCCTCTGACTGCGGCGCTCCCTCAGTACCGCCCCTCCGACAGTGCGACGCTCCCTCAGTACCGCCCCTCCGACAGTGCGACGCTCCCTCAGTACTGCCCCTCCGACAGTGCGGCGCTCCCTCAGTACTGCCCCTCCGAAAGTGCGGCGCTCCCTCAGTACCGCCCCTCCGACAGTGCGGCGCTCCCTCAGTACCGCCGCTCCGACAGTGCGGCGCTCCCTCAGTACCGCCCCTCCGACAGTGCGGCGCTCCCTCAGTACCGCCCCACCAACAGTGCGGCGCTCCCTCAGTACCACCCCCCCGACAGTGCGGCGCTCCCTCAGTACCGCCCCTCCGACAGTGCGACGCGCCCTCAGTACTGCCCCTCCGACAGTGCGGCGCTCCCTCAGTACTGCCCCTCCGACAGTGCGGCGCTCCCTCAGTACTGCCTTCCGACAGCGCGGCGCTCCCTCAGTACTGCCCCTCCGACAGTGCGGCGCTCCCTCAGTACTGCCCCTCCGAAAGTGCGGCGCTCCCTCAGTACCGCCCCTCCGACAGTGCGGCGCTCCCTCAGTACCGCCGCTCCGACAGTGCGGCGCTCCCTCAGTACCGCCCCACCGACAGTGCGGCGCTCCCTCAGTACCGCCCCTCCGACAGTGCGGCGCTCCCTCAGTACTGCCCCTCCGACAGTGCGGCGCTCCCTCAGTACCGCCCCTCTGACAGTGCGGCGCTCCCTAAGTACCGCCCCTCTGACTGCGGCGCTCCCTCAGTACCGCCCCTCCGACAGTGCGAGGCTCCCTCAGTACCGCCCCTCCGACAGTGCGACGCTCCCTCAGTACCGCCCCTCCGACAGTGCGGCGCTCCCTCAGTATTGCCCCTCCGACAGTGCGGCGCTCCCTCAGTACCGCCCCTCCGACAGTGCGGCTCTCCCTCAGTACCACCCCTCCGACAGTGCGGTGCTCCATCAGTACTGCCCCTCCGACAGTGCGGTGCTCCCTCAGTACCACCCCTCCGACAGTGCGGCGCTCCCTCAGTACCGCCCCTCCGACAGTGCGGCGCTCCCTCAGTATTGCCCCTCCGACAGTGCGGCCATCCCTCAGTATTGCCCCTCCGACAGTGCGGCGCTCCCTCAGTACCGCCCCTCCGACAGTGCGGCGCTCCCTCAGTACTGACACCGGGAGTGTTGGCCTGGATTTTTGTGTTCTTTTCTGTTGTCTTGATCTCGCTCTGTAATTTGCCTCTGTCTAGTTGGGCCCGTGTGTCTCCTTGTGCTGAGTGAGGACAACTCATGGCTGCGAATGATAAGCACTCGATGCCATCAGAGCTACTCCCTGGGCACTTGACGCAGTACTGACCCCGTGACCTGGCATTCAAATCCATCCACAAGGCAGATCTGCCCCGAGAAACAATATTTTAATAAAATTCAACACCTCATATAATTTAATCTTTCCCAGTAAAGATTACATAAACTTCAATTTACATTCTGCACCAGGTCTGCTTAAACAGGCTGTTAATTTGATTTCAAGGTGAAGGATGTCAATACTGCAGAGAAACACTCTACCTTCACAGCAATCCAACGGTCCATCAAACACTCCCAGGGCAGATACAGCACGGGTTAGATACAGAGTAAAGCTCCCTCTACACTGTCCCCATCAAACACTCCCAGGGCAGGTACAGCACGGGTTAGATACAGAGTAAAGCTCACTCTACACTGTCCCCATCAAACACTCCCAGGGCAGGTACAGCACGGGTTAGATACAGAGTAAAGCTCCCTCTACACTGTCCCCATCAAACACTCCCAGGGCAGGTACAGCACGGGTTAGATACAGAGTAAAGCTCCCTCTACACTGTCCCCATCAAACACTCCCAGGGCAGGTACAGCACGGGTTAGATACAGAGTAAAGCTCCCTCTACACTGTCCCCATCAAACACTCCCAGGGCAGGTACAGCACGGGTTAGATACAGAGTAAAGCTCCCTCTACACTGTCCCCATCAAACACTCCCAGGGCAGGTACAGCACGGGTTAGATACAGAGTAAAGCTCCCTCTACACTGTCCCCATCAAACACTCCCAGGGCAGGTACAGCACGGGTTAGATACAGAGTAAAGCTCCCTCTACACTGTCCCATCAAACACTCCCAGAGCAGGTACAGCACGGGTTAGATACAGAGTAAAGCTCCCTCTACACTGTCCCATCAAACACTCCCAGGGCAGGTACAGCATGGGTTAGATACAGAGTAAAGCTCCCGCTACACTGTCCCATCAAACACTCCCAGGGCAGGTACAGCACGGGTTAGATACAGAGTAAAGCTCCCTCTACACTGACCCATCAAACACTCCCAGGGCAGGTACAGCATGGGTTAGATACAGAGTAAAGCTCCCGCTACACTGTCCCATCAAACACTCCCAGGGCAGGTACAGCACGGGTTAGATACAGAGTAAAGCTCCCTCTACACTGTCCCCATCAAACACTCCCAGGGCAGGTACACCACGGGTTAGATACAGAGTAAAGCTCCCTCTACACTGTCCCATCAAACACTCCCAGGGCAGGTACAGCATGGGTTAGATACAGAGTAAAGCTCCCGCTACACTGTCCCATCAAACACTCCCAGGGCAGGTACAGCACGGGTTAGATACAGAGTAAAGCTCCCTCTACACTGCCCCATCAAACACTCCCAGGGCAGGTACAGCACGGGTTAGATACAGAGTAAAGCTCCCTCTGCACTGCCCCATCAAACACTCCCAGGGCAGGTACAGCACGGGTTAGATACAGAGTAAAGCTCCCTCTGCACTGTCCCATCAAACACTCCCAGGGCAGGTACAGCACGGGTTAGATACAGAGTAAAGCTCCCTCTACACTGCCCCATCAAACACTCCCAGGGCAGGTACAGCACGGGTTAGATACAGAGTAAAGCTCCCTCTACACTGTCCCATCAAACACTCCCAGGGCAGGTACAGCACGGGTTAGATACAGAGTAATGGTCCCTCGACTTTATCCCAAAGAGCTTTACAGCCAATGAAGTACTTTTTGAAGTGTGGTCACTGTTGTAATGTGGGAAACGCGGCAGCCAATCTGCGCACAGCAAGCTCCCACAAACAGCAATGTGATAATGACCAGATCATCTGTGTTAGTGATGTTGGCGGTGCGATAAATATTGGCCCAGGACACCGGGGGGATCTCCCCCTGCTCTTCTTCCAATAGTGGCCGTGGGATCTTTTACATCCACCCGAGAGAGCAGACGGGGCCTTGGTTTAACGTCTCATCCGAAAGACGGCACCTCCGACAGTGCGGCGCTCCCTCAGTACGGCCCCTCCGACAGTGCGGCGCTCCCTCAGTACTGCCCCTCCGACAGTGCGGCACTCCCTCAGTACTGTCCCTCCGACAGTGCGGCGCTCCCTCAGTACCGCCCCTCCGACAGTGCGGCGCTCCCTCAGTAATGCCCCTCCGACAGTGCGGCGCTCCCTCAGTACTGTCCCTCCGACAGTGCGGCGCTCCCTCAGTACTGCCCCTCCGATAGTGCGGCGCTCCCTCAGTACCGCGCCTCCGACAGTGCGGCGCTCCCTCAGTACCGCCCCTCCGACAGTGCGGCGCTCCCTCAGTACCGCCCCTCCGACAGTGCGGCGCTCCCTCAGTACCGCCCCTCCGACAGTGCGGCGCTCCCTCAGTACTGCCCCTCCGACAGTGCGGCGCTCCCTCAGTACTGACCCTCCGACAGTGCGGCGCTCCCTCAGTACTGACCCTCCGACAGTGCGGCGCTCCCTCAGTACCGCCCCTCCGACAGTGCGGCGCTCCCTCAGTACTGCGCCCCCGACAGTGCGGCGCTCCCTTCAGCACCGCCCCTCCGACAGTGCGGCGCTCCCTCAGTACTGCCCCTCCGAGAGTGCGGTGCTCCCTCAGTACTGCCCCTCCGACATTGCGGCGTTCCCTCAGTACTGCCCCTCCGACAGTGCGGCGCTCCCTCAGTACTGCCCCTCCCACAGTGCAGCGCTCCCTCAGTAGTGCGGCGCTACCTCAGTACTGCCCCTCCGACAGTGCGGCGCTCCCTCAGTACCGCCCCTCCGACAGTGCGGCGCTCCCTCAGTACTGCCCCTCCGACAGTGCGGCGCTCCCTCAGTACTGCCCCTCCGACAGTGCGGCGCTCCCTCAGTACTGCCCCTCCGACAGTGCGACGCTCCCTCAGTACTGCCCCTCTGACAGTGCGGCGCTCCCTCAGTACTGCCCCTCCGACAGTGCGGCGCTCTCTCAGTACTGCCCCTCCGACAGTGCAGCGCTCCCTCAGTATAGTCCCTCCGACAGTGCGGCGCTCCCTCAGTACAGTCCCTCCGACAGTGCGGCGCTCCCTCAGTACCGCCCCTCCGACAATGCGGCGCTCCCTCAGTACCGCCCCTCCGACAGTGCGGCGCTCCCTCAGTACCGCCCCTCCGACAGTGCGGCGCTCCCTCAGTACCGCCCCTCCGACAGTGCGGCGCTCCCTCAGTACCGCCCCTCCGACAGTGCGGCGTTCCCTCAGTACCGCCCCTCCGACAGTGCAGCGCTCCCTCAGTACCGCCCCTCCGAGAGTGCGGCGCTTCCTCAGTACCGCCCCTCTGACAATGCGGCGCTCCCTCAGTACCGCCCCTCCGACAGTGCGGCGCTCCCTCAGTACTGCCCCTCCGACAGTGCGGCGCTCCCTCAGTACCGCCCCTCCGACAGTGCGGCGCTTCCTCAGTACTGCCCCTCCGACAGTGCGGCGCTCCCTCAGTACTGCCCCTCTGACAGTGCGGCGCTCCCTCAGTACTGCCCCTCCGACAGTGCGGCGCTCCCTCAGTACTGCCCCTCCGACAGTGCGGCGCTCCCTCAGTACTGGCCCTCCGACAGTGTGGAGCTCCCTCAGTACTGCCCCTCCGACAGTGCGGCGCTCCCTCAGTACCGCCCCTCCGACAGTGCGGCGCTCCCTCAGTACTGCCCCTCCGACAGTGCGGCGCTCCCTCAGTACCGCCCCTCCGACAGTGCGGCGCTCCTCAGTACCGCCCCTCCGACAGTGCGGCGCTCCCTCAGTACTGCCCCTCCGACAGTGCGGCGCTCCCTCAGTACTGCCCCTCCGACAGTGCGGCGCTCCCTCAGTACCGCCCCTCCGACAGTGCGGCGCTCCCTCAGTACTGCCCCTCTGACAGTGCGGCCCTCCCTCAGTACTGCCCCTCTGACAGTGCGGCGCTCCCTCAGTACTGCCCCTCTGACAGTGCGGCCCTCCCTCAGTACTGGCACCGGGAGCGTGGGCCTGGATTTTTGTGCTCGAGTCTCTGGAGTGGAACTCGAACCCACAACCTTCTGACTCAGAGGCGAGAGAGAGAGTGCTACCCATTGAGCCAGGGGTGCCACTTGAGCGTAAAGGTAGGGGGACATTCTTCTGCACTGTCAGAGCAGGAAACGCAGAGAGGGGGAGACGGGAAGTTTAATAACTCTCGTTCCAGGCCAGTTTCCAAATTGACAAGCCTGGAAATAAAGCTGGAAGCTGGGCTATAAAAGTAGAAGCTCTCCCCCTTTTTTTAAAATTCGTTTATATATAGATTAAAAAAAAAGGCAAGATCTTTCCTTGATAATAATGCTCCCCCTGTGGCAATACCTTCTCAGATTTGATTGCAGAATTGTGTTGCTGGGTCTGGGAGATGTTTTAATATCAGTTCTGCAGAGTCCCTGAAGAAGTAGAGTCTCCGTTTCATATCTGCCTGTAATTGGAGCTTGTGCCAATTCTCCTGCGCTCATGATGATTACCTTTGCGCCAAAGAAATATTGAATATCATAAAAAGGCCGAATTCAGGCAGTTAGGGGGCAGATTAGTGACCGTCTCCGGTTTTGAGGCCAAACTCAGGGTTCACACCAATTCACAGAATCCCTCCGCACAGGAGGATCCCATTCGGCCCATTGTGCCTGTGCCGGCTCTTTGAACGAGCTCTCCAATTAGTCCCATTCCCCCCTGCTCTTTCTCCACAGCCCTGCACATTTTTCCCCTTCAAGTATTTCTCCAATTCCCCTTTTGAAAGTCACTATTGAATCTGCTTCCACCGCCCTTTCAGGCAGCGCGTTCCAGATCACAACAACTCGCTGCGTAAAAAAACATTCTCCTCATCTCCCCCTCTGGTTCTTTTGCCAATTATCTTCAATCTGTGTCCTCTGGTTACCGACCCTCCTGCCACTGGAAACAGTTTCTCCTTATTTACTCCATCAAAAGCCTTCATGATTTTGAACGCCTCGATTAAATCTCCCCTTAACCTTCTCTACTCTAATGAGAACAATCCCAGCTTCTCCAGTCTCTCCACACAACTGAAGTCCCTCATCCCCCTGGGACCATTCTGTTAAATCTCCTCCGCACGCTCTCCAAGTCCTTGACATCCTTCCTAAAGTGCGGTGCCCAGATTTGGACACAAGACTCTAGCTGAGGCCTAACCAGCGATTTATAAAGGGTTTAGCATAACTTCCTTGCTTTTGTACTCTGTGCCTCTGTTTATAAAGTCGTAGTCAGTATTTTTATTTGCCACCTCGGGCTATCTACAAGATGCACTGCAGCAACTCGCCAAGGCTTCTTCGGCAGCACCTCCCAAACCCGCGACCTCTTCCACCTAGAAGGACAAGGGCAGCAGGCGCATGGGAACACCATCACCTCCAAGTTCCCCTCCAAGTCACACACCATCCCGACTCGGACATTTTGGCCCGAAAATTAGACCTAATACGCGAGAGTACGCACTGTGTACTCTCACGTTTTAGGTCTCCAATTGCCAGTTTCCTGCATGCACTGCGCATGCGCGGGAAACCGGCACTTTGTGAATTCAAAAGGGGGCGGTTCCTAAGTGAACCGCGTGCGCGCTACAGGCTGCGCGCACGCAGTGCAGTTAGGTATTTTTGCAGCTTTGAACGCGCAGGTGAGCATGGAAGATTTTACACATCAAGAAAGGAGGCGTAAGACCCTCTTTTAACAAGGTAAGTAGTTAATTAAGTATTATTTTAAAAATTTTTCAACAGGCTTATCTTTTTTAGAGACTTTAAAGAAAGGTAAGTTTATTTTTATAACTTTTAAAAAGATTTTAAATTTTTTCAAAAATTTAATTTTTTGTTTAAAGTGGTTAATTTATTTAACTATACTTATTTTATTAATCTGATGGCTTTTTTTTTAAATTTAATTGAGGTTTAGCTGTTCTTTTGGGGGTGTGTAGGATTCATAGCTTTGACAGCTCTTGCTGTGAAAACTATGACTGAAAGATGGTGTGCAGCCATTGGCTCTAACTGAATCACGTGATCCCAGAGCTCGCACGAACTAATTGCGTCTCTGGGTCACGCAAGCACTGCACAGCTGCATGTGGGACTGGCCTTGAAACTAAAGTTCGTGTGGGCCCGGAGGAAAAAGGTAGGCGCGGAGTGAGATGTCGCGGGGAATCCTTACCCCCGCAGGAATACTCACTGTTTAATTTCTGGGCCAATACCTTGAATTTAAAGCAGAAAGTGGCCTTTTGGCCCATCTGCTCTGTGCCGGTGTTTCTGCTCCACACCAGCCTCCTCCCACCCCTCTTCATCTCAGCCCATCAGCAGATCCTTCGATTCCTTTCTCCCTCATGTGCTTATCCAGCTTCCCTGTAATTATATCGCAGGGTCATAATCCTGGAAATCCTAACAGCCCTGTGGGAGCACCTTCACCACACGGAATAGCAGCGGTTCAAAATGAAAAAGGAAGTCAGTCTCATCATCATAATTATCCTTGCTTTTATCCAGGAGACAAGGAGTCGTCTTCACTGCCGTCGAACTGAGACCTCTACCCTGATTCTCACGCTAAGTTAATGACAGCGTTGATCAGAGGGGAGCACTCCAGCCTCCGAATCAGAGAGTTGTGGGTTCCAGTCCCACTCTCTTGAGCCCTGAATCCAGGCCGACACTCCCGGTGCCAGTACTGAGGGAGCGCCGCACTGTCGGAGGGGCGGTACTGAGGGAGCGCCGCACTGTCGGAGGGGCGGTACTGAGGGAGCGCCGCACTGTCGGAGGGGCGGTACTGAGGGAGCGCCGCACTGTCGGAGGGGCGGTACTGAGGGAGCGCCGCACTGTCGGAGGGACGGTACTGAGGGAGCGCCGCACTGTCGGAGGGGCGGTACTGAGGGAGCGCCGCACTGTCGGAGGGGCGGTACTGAGGGAGCGCCGCACTGTCGGAGGGGCGGTACTGAGGGAGCGCCGCACTGTCGGAGGGGCGGTACTGAGGGAGCGCCGCACTGTCGGAGGGGCGGTACTGAGGGAGCGCCGCACTGTCGGAGGAACGGTACTGAGGGAGCGCCGCACTGTCGGAGGGGCGGTACTGAGGGAGCGCCGCACTGTCGGAGGGGCAGTACTGAGGGAGCGCCGCACTGTCGGAGGGGCGGTACTGAGGGAGCGCCGCACTGTCGGAGGGACTGTACTGAGGGAGCGCCGCACTGTCGGAGGGGCAGTACTGAGGGAGCGCCGCACTGTCGGAGGGGCAGTACTGTGGGAGCGCCGCACTGTCGGAGGGGCAGTACTGAGGGAGCGCCGCACTGTCGGAGGGGCAGTACTGAGGGAGCGCCGCACTGTCGGATGGGCGGTACTGAGGGAGCGCCGCACTGTCAGAGGGGCGGTACTGAGGGAGCGCCGCACTGTCAGAGGGGCAGTACTGAGGGAGCGCCGCACTGTCGGAGGGGCGGTACTGAGGGAGCGCCGCACTGTCGGAGGGGCGGTACTGAGGGAGCGCCGCACTGTCGGAGGGGCGGTACTGAGGGAGCGCCGCACTGTCGGAGGGGCGGTACTGAGGGAGCGCCGCACTGTCGGAGGGGCGGTACTGAGGGAGCGCCGCACTGTCGGAGGAACGGTACTGAGGGAGCGCCGCACTGTCGGAGGGGCGGTACTGAGGGAGCGCCGCACTGTCGGAGGGGCAGTACTGAGGGAGCGCCGCACTGTCGGAGGGGCGGTACTGAGGGAGCGCCGCACTGTCGGAGGGACTGTACTGAGGGAGCGCCGCACTGTCGGAGGGGCAGTACTGAGGGAGCGCCGCACTGTCGGAGGGGCAGTACTGTGGGAGCGCCGCACTGTCGGAGGGGCAGTACTGAGGGAGCGCCGCACTGTCGGAGGGGCAGTACTGAGGGAGCGCCGCACTGTCGGATGGGCGGTACTGAGGGAGCGCCGCACTGTCAGAGGGGCGGTACTGAGGGAGCGCCGCACTGTCAGAGGGGCAGTACTGAGGGAGCGCCGCACTGTCGGAGGGGCAGTACTGAGGGAGCGCCGCACTGTCGGAGGGGCGGTGCTGAGGGAGCGCCGCACTGTCAGAGGGGCGGTGCTGAGGGAGCGCCACACTGTCAGAGGGGCTGTACTGAGGGAGCGCCGCACTGTCGGAGGGGCGGTACTGAGGGAGCGCCGCACTGTCGGAGGGGCGGTACTGAGGGAGCGCCGCACTGTCAGAGGGGCGGTACTGAGGGAGCGCCGCACTGTAAGAGGGGCAGTACTGAGGAAGCGCTGCACTGTCGAAGGGGCAGTACTGAGGAAGCGCTGCACTGTCGAAGGGGCGGTACTGAGGGAGCGCCGCACTGTCGGAGGGGCGGTACTGAGGGAGCGCCGCACTGTCGGAGGGGCAGTACTGAGGGAGCGCCGCACTGTCAGAGGGGCAGTACTGACGGAGCGCCGCACTGTCGGAGGTGCCGTCTTTCGGATGAGACGTTAAACCGAGGCCTCGTCTGCCCTCTCGGGTGGATGTAAAAGATCCCGTGGCCACTATTGGAAGAAGAGCAGGGGGAGTTCTCCCCAGTGTCCTGGGGCCAATATTTATCCCTCGATCAACATCGCTAAAAACAGATGATCCGGTCATTATCACATTGCTGTTTGTGGGAGCTTGCTGTGCGCAAATTGGCTGCTGCGTTTCCTACATTACAACAGTGACCACACTTCAAAAAGTACTTCATTGGCTGTAAAGCGCTTTGGGACGTCCTGAGGTGGTGAAAGGCGCTGGAGAAACGCAAGAACTGATGGAAATGCTTCTCAGGAAAGATTGAACGGGCTGGGGCTCTTTCTCTAGAAAAGAGAAGGCTGAGGGGGTGACCTGATCGAGGTCTTTAAAATTATGAAGGGGATCGATAGGGTAGACGTAGAGAAGATGTTTCCACTTGTGGGGGAGACCAGAACTAGGGGCCGTCAATATAAGAGAGTCACTAATAAATCCAATGGGGAATTCAGGAGAAACTTCTTTACCCAGAGAGTGGTGAGAATGTGGAACTCGCTACCACAGGGAGTGGTTGAGGCGAAGAGCGTCGATGCATTTAAGGGGAAGCTGGATAAACACATGAGGGAGAAAGGAATCAAAGGATCTGCTGATGGGGTGAGATGAAGAGGGGTGGGAGGAGGCTGGTGTGGAGCAGAAACACCGGCACGGAGCAGATGGGCCCAATGGCCTGTTCAGTGCCGTACACTCGATGTGCTTCACAGCGCCATCACAAGCAGATTTGTTTTTTTTAATCTCTGTTCAGTGAACAGGAATTCATTATGTGCGCCACGCTGTGACAGTTAGATATCGAGAAATGTCTGCATAAACGCAAGTCTTTATTTCAATAGTGTGAAACCCTCTAGTGCTCCTTCACCACCACATCTGATCGGAACAGAAGAGGCCGTTAAACCGATAAACGCCTGATTACTCTTCCCCATATCACTCAATCCCTTCTCTCTCCCCGGAAAGCAATAGGCCAGATGTCGATCTGGGTTGCGTTGGCCCACTAAAGATCCCACGGCACTGTTGTAGGAAGAGCATGGACTTGGATAGAGAACTGGTTGGCAGACAGGAAGCAAAGAGTTGGAATAAACGGGTCTTTTTCCGAGTGGCAGGCAGTGACTAGTGGGGTACCGCAGGGATCGGTGCTAGGACCCCAGCTATTCACTATATATATTAATGATATAGACAAGGGAACTAGATGTAATATCTCCAAGTTTGCAGACGACACAAAGCTGGGTGGGAGTGTGTGCTGTGAGGAGGATGCAGAGAAACTCCAGTATGATTTGGACAAGTTGGGTGATTGGGCAGATGCATGGCAGATGCAGTATAATGTGGATAAATGCGAGGTTATCCACTTTGGTGGCAAAAGCAGGAAGGCAGATTATTATCTGAATGGCAATAGATTGGGAAAAGGGGAAGTGCAACGAGACCTGGGAGTCCTTGTGCACCAGTCGTTGAAGGTAAGCATGCAGGTGCAGCAGGCGGTTAAGAAGGCAAATGGTATGTTGGCCTTCATAGCGAGAGGATTCGAGTACAGGAGCAAGGATGTCTTGCTGCAGTTGTACAGGGCCTTGGTGAGACCACACCTTGAGTATTGTGTGCAGTTTTGGTCGCCTTATCTGAGGAAGGATGTTCTTGCCATGGAGGGAGTTCAGCGAAGATTCACCAGACTGATACCTGGGATGGCAGGAATGACGTATGAGGAGAGATTGGGGCGATTGGGCTTATACTCACTGGAGTTTAGAAGAATGAGAGGGGATCTCATTGAAACTTATGAAATTCTAACAGGACTAGAAAGTCTAGATGCAGGAAGGATGTTCCCGATGGTCGGGGAGTCCAGAACCAGGGGTCACAGTCTAAGGATAAGGGGTAAGCCATTTAGGACTGAGATGAGGAGGAATTTCTTCACCCAGAGAATGGTGAACCTGTGGCATTCTCTACCACAGAAGGCAGTTGAGGCCAATTCATTAAATATATTCAAGAAGGAGTTAGATATATTTCTTAAAGCTAAAGGGATCAAGGGATATGGGGAGAAAGCAGGTACAGGGTACTGAGTTTGGATGATCAGCCATGATCTCATTGAATGGCGGAGCAGGCTCGAGGGGCCGAATGGCCTACTCCTGCTCCTATCTTCTATGTTTCTATGTTTCTCCCAGTATCATCAACTTGAGCTCATCCCAAACTCTGCTGCCCCGTGTCCAAGTCCCGTTCACCCATCACCCCCTCTGCTCGCTGACCTACATAGGCTCCCAGTCCAGCAACACCTCCATTTTAAAATTCTCATCCTTGTTTTCAAATCCCCTCCATGACCCTCGCCCCCCTCCCTATCTCCATAACCTCCTCAGGTTGTTGGAGCTGCACTCATTCAGGCAAGTGCAGAGTCATAGAGTCATACAGCACAGAAAGAGGCCCTTCGGCCCATTGTGTCTGCGCCGGCCATCGAGCCCTGTCTATTCTAATCCCATTTTCCAGCACTTGGTCCGTAGCCTTGTATGCTATGGCATTTCAAGTGCTCATCTAAATGCTTCTTGAATGTTGTGAGGGTTCCTGCCTCTACCACCCTTTCAGGCAGTGAGTTCCAGATTCCAACCACCCTCTGGGTGAAAAAGTTTTTCCTCAAATCCCCTCTAAACCTCCTGCCCCTTACCTTGAAACTATGCCCCCTGGTTATTGACCCCTCTACTAAGGGGAAAAGTTCCTTTCTATCTACCCTATCTATGCCCCTCATCATTTTGTACACCTCAATCAGGTTCCCCCTCAGCCTTCTCTGCTCCAAGGAAAACAACCCCAGCCTGTCCAGTCTCTCTTCATAGCTGAAGCGCTCCAGCCCAGGTAACATCCTGGTGAATCTCCTCTGCACCCTCTCCAATGCAATCACATCCCTCCTATAGTGTGGCGACCAGAACTGCACACAGTATTCCAGCTGTGGCCTAACTAGCGTTTTGTACAGCTCCATCATAACCTCCCTGCTCTTATATTCTATGCCTCGGCTAATGAAGGCAAGTATCCCATATGCCTTTTTAAACTACCTTATCTACCTGTCCTGCTGCCTTCAGGGATCTATGTACATGCACACCAAGTTCCCTCTGATCCTCTGTCCTTCCTAGGGTCCTACCATTTATTGTGCATTCCCTTGCCTTGTTAGTCTTCCCAAAATGCATCACCTCACACTTTTCAGGGTTAAATTCCATTCGCCACTGTTCTGCCCATCTAACCATCCCGTCTATATCGTCCTGTAGCCTGAGGCTTCCCTACTCGCTATTTACCACTCCACCAATTTTCGTGTCATCTGCGAACTTAGAGTATACCATCACACTCCTGACTTGTGCCTTGTAGATGGTGGAAAAGCTTTGGGGAGTCAGGAGGTGAGACACTCGCCGCAGAATACCCAGCCTCTGACCTGCTCTTGTTGCCACAGTATTTATGTGGCTGGTCCAGTTAAGTTTCTGGTCAATGGTGACCCCCAGGATGTTGATGGTGGGGGATTCGGCGATGGTAATACCGTTGAATGTCAAGGGGAGGTGGTTTGACTCTCTCTTGTTGGAGATAGTCATTGCTTGGCACTTCTGTGGCGCGAATGTTTCCTGCCACTTATCAGCCCAAGCCTGAATGTTGTCCAGGTCTTGTTGCATGTGGGCATGGACTGCTTCATTATCTGAGGAGTTGTGAATGGCGCTGAACACTGTGCAGTCATCAGCGATCTTATGATGGAGGGAAGGTCATTGATGAAGCAGCTGAAGATGGTTGGGCCTAGGACACTGCCCTGAGGAACTCCAGCAGCGATGTCCTGGGGCTGTGATGATTGACCTTCAACCACCACAACCATCTTCCTTTGTGCTAGGTATGACTCCAGCCAGTGGAGAGTTCTACCCCCGATTCCCATTGACTTCAATTTTACTAGGGCTCCTTGATGCCAGACTCGGTCAAATGCTGCCTTGCTGTCAAGGGCAGTCACTCTCACTCCAATCGACCCCCAGCCTCGACAGCTTTTTGGGGGAGAGAGTTCCCGATTTCCACCACCCTTTGTGTGAAGAAGTGCTTCCTGACATCACCCCTGAACGGCCTGGCTCTAATTTTAAGGTGACGCCCCCCTTGTTCTGGACTCCCCCCACCAGAGGAAATAGTTTCTCTCTCTCTCTTTACCCGATCAACTCCTTTAAACACCTCGATTCGATCACCCCTTAATCTTCTGAACTCGAGGGAATACAAGCCCAGTCTGTGCAACCAGTCCTCATAATTTAACCCTTTTAACCCCGGTATCATTCTGGTGAATCTGCGCTGCCCCCTCTCCAAGGACAAGATATCCTTCCTGAGGTGCGGGGCCCAGAACTGAACAACTTTCATTTAATCTAGTAAAACATCCCAAGGCGCTTCACAGGAGCGATTATCAGACAAAATTTGACCCCGAGCCACATAAGGAGATATTAGGACAGGCGACCAAACGCTTGGTCAGTGAGGTCGGTTTTAAGGAGCGTCTTAAAGGAGGAGAGAGAGGCGGAGAGGTTTAGGGAGGGAATTTCAGAGCTCGGGGCCCAGGCGGCTGAAGGCACGGCCGCCAATGGTGGAGCGATGGAAATCGGGTGATGCTCAAGAGGCCGGAATTGGAGGAGCGCCGAGATCTCGGGGGGGGGGGGGGGTTGTGGGGCTGGAGGAGGTTACAGAGATAGGGAGGGGGGGCGAGGAGGCCGTGGAGGGGATTTGAACACGAGGATGAGAATTTTAAAATTGAGGCGTTGCCGGACCGGGAGACTAATGTAGGTCAGCGAGCACAGGGGGTGACGGGTGAGCGGGACTCGGTGCGAGTTAGGACACGGGGGCAGCAGAGATTGGGATGAGGCCAAGTTTGTGGAGGGTGAAAGATCGACCATTAATCCCACTGCTGATGGTGGGATCTTCCTGATGCAAAATTGATTGGAGTGGGAAGAATTTGGACACCTTACAAATACAAGTTCCGTGAGATATATCGGGCCAAAATTACTGGGATTTAGCAATCATGTGAGCTGTGAATTACTATCTGTTTTTTGTCTGAATTCCCAATAGACATTCCCATCTCAGAACGGCTGAGTCAGGAGTAGGAACCAGAAAGAAAGAAAGACTCTCATTTTTATAGTTTCTTCCACAACCTCAGGACGTCAATGAAGTGCTTTTTGAAGTGTAGTCACTGTTGTAATGTGGGAAACGCACCAGCAAATTTGCGCACAGCAAGCTCCCACAAACCGCAATGTGATAAATGACCAGATCATCTGTTTTTAGTGATGTTGGTTGAGGGATAAATATTGGCCCCAGGACACCGGGGAGAACTCCCCCCTGCTCTTCTTCCAATAGTGGCCGTGGGATCTTTTACACCCACCCAAGAGGGCAGGCGGGGCCTCGGTTTAACGTCTCATCTGAAAGACGGCACCTCCGACAGTGCGGCGCTCCCTCAGTACCGCCCCTCCGACAGTGCAGCACTCCCTCAGTACTGCCCCTCCGACAGTGCGGCGCTCCCTCAGTACTGCCCCTCCGACAGTGCGGCGCTCCCTCAGTACCGCCCCTCCGACAGTGCGGCGCTCCCTCAGTACCGCCCCTCCGACAGTGCAGCACTCCCTCAGTACTGCCCCTCCGACAGTGCGGCGTTCCCTCAGTACCGCCCCTCCGACAGTGCGGCGCTCCCTCAGTACTGCCCCTCCGACAGTGCGGCGCTCCCTCAGTACTGCCCCTCCGACAGTGCGACGTTCCCTCAGTACTGCCCCTCCGACAGTGCGACGTTCCCTCAGTACCGCCCCTCCGACAGTGCGGCGCTCCCTCAGTACTGCCCCTCCGACAGTGCGGCGCTCCCTCAGTACCGCCCCTCCGACAGTGCGGCGCTCCCTCAGTACCGCCCCTCCGACAGTGCGGCGCTCCCTCAGTACTGCACTGGGAGTGTCGGCCTGGATTTTGTGCTCAAATCTCTGGAGTGGGGCTCGAACCCATGACCTTCTGACTCAGAGGTGAGAGTGAGAGAGAGAGAGTGCTACCCACTGAGCCAGGACTGACCCAGAGGGGTAACATTGTGCACAAGGGTGTGTTATGGGGAACGAATTGCGATGTTGGGATGTTCAGAAGCGTTGGAAATAGTTCCTACCTCAGAGAATAAGAACTAAACCCTCGCTCTTGCCCCCTGTTGCTCAATTTGTTGAACGCGTTCAGTGGCGTGGAGCACTCTGATTGGTCAGGCAAGGCCGCCTTCACGTCCCGCCGAGGGGTCCTGGAGCGCGATCTCTCCCCCACCCCCGAGGCCTTCGCCACTCCCGGCAGCTATCTCCAGGTACCTCCTCCCGCGCCAGGGGACTTGACAACAGGCCCATCCATCCCGCTGTCTCCCAGCTCGCAGGGAGCCCGCGATAAAGCTCGGTGTCAGGTCGAGCGCTGAGTGATTTATAACAGTCACGTTCTCGTGTGTGTTCCCTCTCTTCCTGGGGAATAGCAAACAGACAGCCCGATTCAACAGAAAGAGGCCCGAGCAAATCATCCTTCAATCCTGCGGCCTAGACCCAAAGGCTCGACAGCCCTTCTCACGGGCAAAATCTTTCATGTCTGCCACTGATGTTGCCAGGTAACCAGGCCGTGTGTTTTAATCTAAGAGATGTGGGAATAGCTTTCGGTGTTTTTTTTCTTTCTGCCGGATTATCGAGCCAAAGAATGTCTTTCTCACACATGAAGATTGACCACTTGGCTCAAGTTCCAGAGACTGACTATCAACAACAACTGGTATTTACACGGCGCCTTTAACGTAGTAAGTGCCGCAGGAAAATCAACGCTGGAGCACTCAAAGACCCTGCTAAGAAAGCCCTATTCAGCCTGCGCCTCACAACCAACCTGACGACTCCCAGTGATTCAGAGACACAGAGAGTCCACAGCGCCTGGTCTGCACTCAAGGCCTCCATAATCAGTACCTGCGAAGAGACGCTCGGTTACTCGACCAGGAAACACCAAGACTGGTTCGACGAGAACGACCAGGAGATCCAGGAGCTAATAAGCCGCAAGCGCAAGGCATTCCTGATCTGGAAACAGCAACACAGCCCGAGGGCAAGAAAGCAGCTCTACAGACGCCTGAAGGCCGAGGTTCAACAAAAAACTTGCGACCTAAAGAACAGATGGTGGGTGGAGAAAGCGCAGGAGATCCAGCAGCTCGCCGACAACCACGACATGCGTGGATTCTTTAGCGCAGTCAAGACCACCTACGGCCCAAGCACTCAAGGCCCTACCCCACTGCGGGCCAAGAACGGAGAGGTACTCATCAAGGACAGTGAGGCAGTCAGTGCCCGCTGGAAGGAGCACTTCGAAGACCTCCTGAACCGAGACTCTGTCTTCGACGCGAGTGTCCTCAACTCCATCCCGCAGCATGCTACCCGCCACCATCTCAGCACAATCCCAACCCGGCATGAGGTTGAAAAGACCATCCGACAACTGAAGAACAACAAGGTCTCAGGAGCAGATGGAATCCCTGCCGAGGCGCTAAAGCATGGCGGAGAAGCACTACTGGCGCGAATTCATGAACTCATTTCTCTTCTCTGGAAGGAGGAGAGCATGCCAGGGGATCTCAGAGACGCCGTAATTGTGACCATCTTCAAGAAAGGTGAAACGTCCGATTGTGGTAATTACAGAGGAGTTTCCCTGCTGTCTGCCACAGGGAAAGTCATCGCAAGAATCCTCCTCAATCGCCTTCTCCCAGTGGCCGAAGAGCTCCTCCCAGAGTCGCAATGCGGATTCCGCCCACTAAGGGGCACAATGGACATGATCTTCACCGCGCGTCAATTACAAGAGAAATGCAGGGAACAGCACCAACCGCTGTACATGGCCTGCTTTGACCTCACAAAGGCCTTCGACACTGTCAACTGTGAGGGATTATGGAGTGTCCTCCTCAAATTCGGCTGCCCTCAAAAGTTTGTCACCATCCTCCGCCTGCTTCACGATGACATGCAAGCCGTGATCCTGACCAACGGTTCCACCACAGACCCAATTCACGGACGAACCGGCGTCAAGCAAGGCTGTGTCATCGCACCAACGCTCTTCTCGATCTTCCTGGCTGCAATGCTCCATCTCACCCTCAGTAAGCTCCCCGCTGGATTGGAGCTAATTTACAGAACAAACGGGAAACTGTTCAACCTCCGTCGCCTCCAGTCCACATCCAAGGTCGTCCCATCCTCTGTCGTCGAATTACAGTATGCAGACGACGCTTGCATCTGCGCTCACTCGGAGGTCGAACTCCAAACCATCGTCAACACCTTCACCGAAGCGTACGAGAGCATGGGCCTTACACTAAACATCCGTAAGACAAAGGTCCTCTACCAACCTGCCCCCGCCACACAGTACTGCCCCCCAATTATCAAAATCCACGACAAGGCCTTGGACAACGTGGACCACTTTCCATACCTTGGGAGCCTACTGTCAACAAGGGCAGACGTCGACGACGAAGTCCAACACCGCCTTCAGTGTGTCAGTGCAGCCTTCGGTCACCTGAGGAAGAGAGTGTTTGAAGACCAGGACCTCAAACCCAGCACCAAGCTCATGGTCTACAGAGCAGTAGTGATACCCGCCCTGCTGTATGCCTCAGAGACATGGACCATGTACAGCAGGCACCTCAAAGCACTGGAGAGGTACCACCAACGCTGCCTCCGCAAGATCCTGCAAATCCATTGGCCGGATAGGCGCACCAACGTCAGTGTTCTTGCTCAGGCCAACATACCCAGCATCGAAGCTCTGACCACGCTCGATCAGCTCCGATGGACGGGTCACATTGTCCGCATCCCCGATACGAGACTCCCAAAACAAGCGCTCTACTCGGAGCTCCGACACGGCAAGAGAGCCCCAGGTGGGCAGAGAAAACGCTTCAAGGACACCCTCAAAGCCTCCTTGAAAAAGTGCAACATCCCCACCGACACCTGGGAATCCCTGGCCCAAGACCGCACAAAGTGGAGGAGAAGCATCCGGGAAGGCGGCGAACACCTCGAGTCTCTTCGCCGGGAGCAAGCGGAAGCCAAGCGCAAGCAGCGCACGTCAACCCAAGCACCCCACACCCACCTGCCCCTTCAACCACCGTCTGCCCCACCTCTGACAGAGACTGTAGGTCCCGCATTGGGCTCATCAGTCACCTGAGAACTCATTTTTAATGTGGAAGCAAGTCATCCTCGGTTGCGAGGGACTGCCTAAGAATAAGAAAACATTCCAAGGCGCTTCACAGGAGCGTTAACAAGAATCTGACACCGAGCCAGGTGAGGAGATATTGGCCCCGAAATTCCGTTCCCTACGGGTGTGTACGCGCTGTGTACTCGCCCGTAGGGCCAACGGAAGTGCCGGTTTCACGCATGCACTGCGCAAGCGCTGGAAACCGGAACTTCTATTCTCTGAAGAAAGGGGTTCGCAGGTCGAACGCCTGCGCCGGAGAGGCAGCGCGTACGCCTGGAACTTCCGTTTCTTTCGCGGTTGATGCAGTCCGGTTAAGTCGGGAGCAGCTGCGCCTGGAAAAGCAGGCGCAAGGCCTGCCTTTAACAAGGTAAGAGGTGATATCAGTAAAAGAAAAACATTTTTCACACTTATTTATCATTTTAAAATACTTTAAAGAAAGGTAAGTTTATATTTAGCCCCGTTAAAAACTTTAATTATTGTTTTCAAACATTTAAATTTTTGTTTAAAGTAGTTAATTTATATAATTTATAGTCATTTTAAAAATGTGAGGAAGGAAGTTCTTGCCATGGAAGGAGTTCAGCGAAGATTCACAAGGCTGATACCTGGGATGGCAGGAATGACGTATGAGGAGAGATTGGGTCGATTGGGCTTATACTCGCTGGAGTATAGAAGAATGAGAGGGGATCTCATCGAAACATATAAAATTCTGACAGGTCTGGACAAACTAGATGCAGGAAGAATGTTCCCGATGGTCGGAGAGTCCAGAACCAGGGGTCATAATCTAAGGATAAGGGGTAAGCCATTTAGGACAGAAATGAGGAAGAATTTCTTCACCCAGAGAGTGGTGAACCTGTGGAATTCTCTACCACAGAAGGTAGTTGAGGCCAAGTCATTAAATATATTCAAGAATGAGTTAGATATATTTCTTAAAGCTAAAGGTCAAAGAGATCGGTTTTAAGGAGCGTCTTAAAGGAGGAGAGAGAGGCGGAGAGGTTTAGGGAGGGAATTCCAGAGCTCGGGGCCCAGGCGGCTGAAGGCACGGCCGCCAATGGTGGAGCGATGGAAATCGGGGGATGCGCAAGAGGCCAGAATTGGAGGAGCGCAGAGATCTCGGAGGGTTGTGGGGCTGGAGGAGGTTACAGAGATAGGGAGGGGGGCGGCCATGGAGGGATTTGAACACGAGGAGGAGAATTTTAACTGTTCAACTGTGACCCTTGGGAAAAGTTGGTCAACATTAAAGGGACTATTTTCAGCTGCCCGTCTCTCGTCTAAGTAATGAGCCACTGACGGTTGGAAATTGAGGAGGGGTCGGAGTGGACCCCATTCACCCCCAAAGGTCACCTGACGCAATTTTCAGACAACCCCCCCCCTCGACCAACTCCCCCTCCGCCCATTCCACCCGCGCCCAATTCCCTGCACCCGCCCACAAACTGCCCCAATCCCGGACTCAACCTGTCGTCCACCTCCCCACACAAGTCCGCCCACCCTAAACCAGTGCTGGTGAGACTCCCTCTTTAAAAGGGGTCCCTGATGGAGAGACTCCCTCTTTAAATGGGGTCCCTGATGGTGAGACTCCCTCTTTAAAAGGGGTCTCTGATGGTGAGACTCCCTCTTTAAAAGGGGTCCCTGATGGAGAGACTCCCTCTTTAAATGGGGTCCCTGATGGTGAGACTCCCTCTTTAAAAGGGGTCTCTGATGGTGAGACTACCTCTTTAAAAGGGGTCCCTGATGGTGAGACTCTCTCTTTAAAAGGGGTCCCTGATGGAGAGACTCTCTCTTTAAAAGGGGTCTCTGATGGTGAGACTCCCTCTTTAAAAGGGGTCCCTGATGGTGAGACTCCCTCTTTAAAAGGGGTCTCTGATGGTGAGACTCCCTCTTTAAAGGGGGTTCCTGATGGAGAGACTCCCTCTTTAAAAGGGGTCCCTGATGGTGAGACTCCCTCTTTAAAAGGGGTCCCTGATGGTGAGACTCCCTCTTTAAAGGGGGTTCCTGATGGAGAGACTCCCTCTTTAAAAGGGGTCAGTGATGGTGAGACTCCCTCTTTAAAAGGGGTCCCTGATGGCGAGACTCCCTCATTAAAAGGGATCCCTGATGGAGAGACTCCCTCTTTAAAAGGGGTCAGTGATGGTGAGACTCCCTCTTTAAAAGGGGTCCCTGAAGGAGAGACTCCCTCTTTAAAAGGGGTCCCTGATGGAGAGACTCCCTCTTTAAAAGGGGTCAGTGATGGTGAGACTCCCTCTTTAAAAGGGGTCCCTGATGGAGAGACTCCCTCTTTAAAAGGGGTCCCTGATGGAGAGACTCCCTCTTTAAAAGGGGTCCCTGATGGTGAGACTCCCTCTTTAAAAGGGGTCCCTGATGGAGAGACTCCCTCTTTAAAAGGGGTCAGTGATGGTGAGACTCCCTCTTTAAAAGGGGTCCCTGATGGAGAGACTCCCTCTTTAAAAGGGGTCCCTGATGGTGAGACTCTCTGTTAGTGACTCCACCTTAAGATTCCCCCTTGAGGCGGGACCTCCCAGTTAAGAAAGGATTCCGTTCGCCAGACCGCTGATCCCAGATCCGAGGTGACCATTGCGGCTCCTGGCCTCCGGTCAATGGCGGAACGCGGCTGGGAACTCCTCGACGTGCAGGCCCGGAGTGTGCGGCGGGGTGTGGCGGGGGGTGGGGACGCTGGCTCGCGCTCTCTGTCCTGCGCAGTCCGCGGTGCGGGAGTTCTGCGGGGAAGGGTTAAGAGGAAGGAGCGCAGCATCTTCTAAGTGCTGGTGGCCTCGTGGGAGATGGGGGGAGGGGAGCCAGTGACAGCTCGACAAGTCTAGAAATGGGCACAAAAATAGCTCCATAATGGATGAGATGTGCTAAAGAATATAAAACTCTGAGCTCGCTGAAGGGAGGGAGGGCTTGTGGGTAAAACCTCACTCAGAGTACAGGGGGACAAAGGGTTAAATTACGAGGACAGGTTGCACAGACTGGGCTTGTATTCCCTCGAGTTTAGAAGATTAAGGGGTGATCTAATCGAGGTGTTTAAGATGATTAAAGGAGTTGATCGGGTAGAGAGAGAGAAACTATTTCCTCTGGTGGGGGGAGTCCAGAACAAGGGGGGAGTCACCTTAAAATTAGAGCCAGGCCGTTCAGGGGTGATGTCAGGAAGCACTTCTTCACACAAAGGGTGGTGGAAATCTGGAACTCACTAACACACACACACTCAGACACACACTCTCACGCTCACACACACTCACACGCACTCACACGCACTCTCTCTCACTCTCTCACACACTCTCTCACACTCTCACACACTCTCACACTCACACTCACACTCACACACACACACTCACACACACTCACACACACTCACACACACTCACACACACACTCACACACACTCACTCACACACACACACTCACTCACACTCACACACTCACACTCACACACACACTCACACTCTCACTCTCACTCACACTCACACACACACACACACTCACACACTCACTCACACTCACACTCACACACACACACTCACACACACACACTCTCTCACACACACTCACTCACTCACACACTCTCACACTCACACTCTCACACACACACACTCACACACACACTCTCACTCACACACACACACTCACACTCACACTCTCACTCACACACACACACACTCACACACACACTCACACACACACTCACTCACACACTCACTCTCTCTCACACACACACACACACTCACACTCACACTCATACACACACACACTCACACACACACACACACTCACTCTCTCACACACACACACACTCACTCTCACACTCACACACACACTCACACACACACACACTCACACACACACACACACTCACACACTCACTCTCTCACACACACACTCACTCACACCTCACTCACTCACACTCACTCTCTCACACACTCACTCACACACTCACTCTCTCACACACTCACTCACACACTCACTCTCTCACACACACACTCACTCACACTCACTCACTCACTCACACACACACACACTCTCACACTCTCACACACTCACTCACACTCACACACACACACTCTCACACTCACACACACTCACTCACTCACACTCACTCACTCACACTCACACACACACACACACTCTCACACACACTCACTCACTCACTCACTCACACACACACACGCACACAGACACACGTACACTCACACACACACGCACAGGCACTCTTCACACTCGCACTCGCACACACTCGCGCGCACACACGCACTCACACAGACATGTGTACACACAGACACACGTACCCTCTCACTCACAGACAGACGCACACTCAGACTGAATGAGTCAAGGACCTTGTGCGCCGTCAGTCGAAGATGTAAAGTAGATGTGGAAGTGCAGAGTGCTGGGAGCTGCCGGCTGCTGTTTTGCCTGCTGCTAATTGAGGCTGATTCGAGCTTGTTCCAGCGGCTGACTTGATTGAATTGGACAGGTTCCTGTTGCATGTTTAAAGTTTTATACCTCAAATGGAGAGAAGGGTAAAGCTATTTTTCTCCCAGCCTCCCGTCCCCGTGGGCTTGATTTTACGGTTCTTGCTCAACTCGTTTTCTTTTTTCCGGCTCCCTCCCCACCAGCTCCGCTCGCTTCTCACCTCCGCCCTGGCGCAGTGCCTCTCCCCATCTTCCCCTGACCCCCCACCCCCGCAACTTCCCCCAGTCAACATTTCTTCTCCTGAAGGCCCCACACCCCCAGGCACTGCCTCCCAGTACCTCACGATGGCGGCTATTCGACTCGGTGGGGCATCACACCCACACCCGTTTCGCCCCCCCTCCCTCCACTCGACGCCTACTTGCCGGCAGGGGTTCCGCAGGCTAGTGCCGAGGAGTGAAACCCATGCCGGTTTCCTCCCATTCCCCCTCCTCCCAACCCCCGTCCCTGCCACACACCAAGACTAATGGTCCTGAGGTCAAGTACTGCGTTCGGCTCTGGGCACCGCACCTTAGAGAGGATATATTGGCCCTGGTGGGAGGGCAGCCCGGCGTAGATTCACCAGAATGATACCGGGGCTCCCAAGGTTACATAGAAACATAGAAGATAGGAGCAGGAGTAGGCCATTCGGCCCCTCGAGCCTGTTCCGCCATTCAATGCGATCATGGCTGATCATCCAAACTCAGTACCCTGTCCCTGCCTTCTCCCCATATCCCTTGATCCCTTTAGCCTTAAGAAATATATTTAACTCCTTCTTGAATATATTTAATGAATTGGTCTCAACTGCCTTCTGTAGTAGAGAATTCCACAGGTTCACCACTCTCTGGGTGAAGAAATTCCTCCTCATTTCAATCCTAAATGGCTTACCCCTTATCCTTAGACTGTGACCCCTGGTTCTGGACTCCCCTGCCATCGGGAACATCCTTCCTGCATCCAGTCTGTCCAGTCCTGTTAGAATTTTATAAGTTTCAATGAGATCCCCTCTCATTCTTCTAAACTCCAGCGAATACAAGCCCAATCGTCCCAATCTCTCTTCATACATCATTCCTGCCATCCCAGGTATCAGTCTGGTGAATCTTCGCTGCACTCTCTCCATGGCAAGAACATCCTTCCTCAGATAAGGCGACCAAAACTGCACACAATACTCAAGGTGTGGTCTCACCAAGGCCCTGTACAACTGCAGCAAGACATCCTTGCTCCTGTACTCGAATCCTCTCGCTATGAAGGCCAACATACCATTTGCCTTCTTAACCGCCTGCTGCACCTGCATGCTTACCTTCAGCGACTGGTGCACAAGGACACCCAGGTCTCGTTGCACTTCCCCTTTTCCCAATCTATTGCCGTTCAGATAATAATCTGCCTTCCTGTTTTTGCCACCAAAGTGGATAACCTCGCATTTATCCACATTATACTGCATCTGCCATGCATCTGCCCAATCACCCAACCTGTCCAAATCATACTGGAGTTTCTCTGCATCCTCCTCACAGCACACACGCCCACCCAGCTTTGTGTTGTCTGCAAACTTGGAGATATTACATCTAGTTCCCTCGTCTAGATCATTAATATATGTGAATAGCTGGGGTCCTAGCACCGATCCCTGCGGTACCCCACTAGTCACTGCCTGCCACTCGGAAAAAGACTCGTTTATTCCAACTCTTTGCTTCCTGTCTGCCAACCAGTTCTCTATCCAAGTCAGTACCTTACCCCCAATCCCATGTGCTTTAACTTTGCACGCTAATCTCTTATGCGGGACCTTATCGAAAGCCTTCTGAAAGTCCAAATACACCACATCCACTGATTCTCCCTTATCTATTCAACAGTTACATCCTCAAAAAATTCCAGCAGATTAGTCAAGCATGATTTACCTTTTGTAAATCCATGTTGACTTTGTCCAATCCTGTCACTGTTTTCCAAGTGCTCTGCTATTACATCTTTTATAATGGACTCTAGCATTTTTCCCACTACCGATGTCAGGCTTACCGGTCTGTAATTCCCCGTTTTTTCTCCACCACCTTTTTTAAATAGTGGGGTTAACATTAGCTACCCTCCAATCCATGGGAACTGTGCCAGAGTCTATAGAATTTTGAAAGATGACCAGCAATGCATCTACTATTTCTAGGGCCACTTCCTTAAGTACCCTAGGATGTAGATTATCAGGCCCTGGG
>CM059447.1:53151399-53253289 GCA_030390025.1 Squalus acanthias
GCTCTAAAAGGGTGACCCTTTATTCTGAAACTATGCCCCCGAGTTCTAGATTTCCCCACGAGGGGAAACATCCTCTCTGCATCTACCTTGTCGAGCCCCCTCAGTATCTTATATGTTTCAATAAGATCACCTCTCATTCTTCTAAACTCCAATGAGTATAGGCCCAACCTGCTCAACCTGTCCTCATAAGTCAACCCCCTCATCTCTGGAATTAACCGAGTGAATCGTCCCTGAACTGCCTCCAATGCAAGTATATCCCTCCTTAAATAAGGAGGCCAAAACTGCACGCAGTACTCCAGGTGTGGTCTCACCAATACCCTGTACAGTTGTAGCAGGACTTCCCTACTTTTATACTCCAACCCCCTTGCAATAAAGGCCAACATTCCATTTGCCTTTTTGATTACTTGCTGTACCTGCAGAAGGAGGCCCCCCCTGGGCCCATCGAGGCCTTTGACCGACCGCAATCGAGGGCCATGGCGCGGCGGTACCAAGCCTGGATGGTGGAGGCCTGCGTGTCGCTGGGAAGACGGAGGGGAGGTGAGGATCTCCACCAGGGTCGAGAGATCGAATGGGTTGGAGTGGGAGAGACTTGATTTCAACAGAGTGAGGGAGGAGGGAGAGGGTGTAGGGCCAGGGAATTTGGAGCGTAGTGGAAATAAGAGAGTGTGGCGCTCCCTCAGTACCGCCCCTCCGACAGTGCGGCGCTCCCTCAGTACTGCCCCTCCGACAGTGCGGCGCTCCCTCAGTACTGCCCCTCCGACAGTGCGGCGCTCCCTCAGTACCGCCCCTCCGACAGTGCGGCGCTCCCTCAGTACCGCCCCTCCGACAGTGCGGCGCTCCCTCAGTACCGCCCCTCCGACAGTGCGGCGCTCCCTCAGTACTGCCTCTCCGACAGTGCGGCGCTCCCTCAGTACCGCCCCTCCGACAGTGCGCCGCTCCCTCAGTACTGACCCTCCGACAGTGCGGCGCTCCCTCAGTACTGCCCCTCCGACAGTGCGGCGCTCCCTCAGTACCGCCCCCTCCGACAGTGCGGCGCTCCCTCAGTACTGACCCTCTGACAGTGCGGCACTCCCTCAGTACTGACCCTCCGACAGTGCGGCGCTCCCTCAGTACCGCCCCTCTGACAGTGCGGCCCACCCTCAGTACTGCACTGGGAGTGTTGGCCTGGATTGCTTGCTCGTGTCTCTGGGCTGGTTTAAGGCCCACTAATGTAGTGCCTATGAAGCAGTCACAGCTTCACACACAGATAGAAATGTTCATTTAATGTCTCGCTGCTTATCACAGGGCTGTTCATCATTAGCTGAGCTGTGATGGAGACAACTTATTTTCAATCTGTCCTGACGCTCACCTGATAATGTCATTCTAAATTACGATCTCAGCGACTGTCCTGTTTAATTATTATGATCATCTGTAAGAAGTTAAAATGGGTTCAGTACTGAACACTCTGCATTAACAGCACAACGCTGTCACTGGGATATCAACCCATTACAGAGCTGACAGTGTAGAAATCTCTCTTAAAGTACAGTACTGGTGGGTATAGGTCTGTCACTGTATAACACTGGGGAAAAATACTGGTAGGTGCAGGTCTGTCACTGTATAACACTGGGGTGCAGTACTGGTGGGTACAGCTCTGTCACTATATCACTGGGGTAAAATACTGGTAGGTACAGATCTGTCACTGTATAACACTGGGGTACAGTACTGGTGGGGACAGGTCTGTCACTGTATAACACTGGGGTACAGTACTGGTGGGGACAGGTCTGTCACTGTATAACACTGGGGTACAGTACTGGTGGGTACAGGTCTGTCACTATAACACTGGGGTGCAGTACTGGTGGGTACAGGTCTGTCACTGTATAACACTGGGGTACAGCACTGGTGGGTACAGGTCTGTCACTGTATAACACTGGGGTACAGTACTGGTGGATACAGGTCTGTCACTGTGTAACACTAGGGTACAGTACTGGTGGGTACAAGTCTGTCACGGTATAACACGGGGTACAGTACTGGTGGGGACAGGTCTGTCACTGTATAACACTGGGGTAAAATACTGGTGGGTACAGGTCTGTCACTGTATAATACTGGGGTACAGTACTGGTGGGTGCAGGTCTGTCACTGTATAACACTGGGGTACAGTACTGGTGGGTACAGGTCTGTCACTGTATAACACTGGGGTAAAATACTGGTGGGTACAGGTCTGTCACTGTATAACACTGGGGTACAGTACTGGTGGGTACAGGTCTGTCACTAACACTGGGGTACAGTACTGGTGGGTACAGGTCTGTCACTGTATAACTCTGGGGTACAGTACTGGTGGGTACAGGTCTGTCACTGTCTAACACTGGGGTACAGTACTGGTGTGTACAGGTCTGTCACTGTATAACACTGGGATACAGTACTGGTGGGTACAGGTCTGTCACTGTATAACACGGGGGTACAGTACTGGTGGGAACAGGTCTGTCACTGTATAACACTGGGGTACAGTACTGGTGGGTACAGGTCTGTCACTGTATAACACTGGGGTACAGTACTGGTGGGTACAGGTCTGTCACTGTATAACACTGGGGTACAGTACTGGTGGGTACAGGTCTGTCACTGTATAACACTGGGGTACAGTACTGGTGGGTACAGGTCTGTCACTGTATAACACTGGGGTACAGTACTGGTGGGTACAGGTCTGTCACTGTATAACACTGGGGTACAGTACTGGTGGGTACAGGTCTGTCACTGTATAACACTGGGGTACAGTACTGGTGGGTACAGGTCTGTCACTGTATAACACTGGGGTACAGTACTGGTGGGTACAGGTCTGTCACTGTATAACACTGGGGTACAGTACTGGTGGGTACAGGTCTGTCACTGTATAACACTGGGGTACAGTACTGGTGGGTACTGGTCTGTCACTGTATAACACGGGGGTACAGTACTGGTGGGAACAGGTCTGTCACTGTATAACACTGGGGTACAGTACTGGTGGGTACAGGTCTGTCACTGTATAACACTGGGGTACAGTACTGGTGCGTACAGGTCTGTCACTGTATAACACTGGGGTACAGTACTGGTGGGTACAGGTCTGTCACTGTATAACACTGGGGTACAGTACTGGTGGGTACAGGTCTGTCACTGTATAACACTGGGGTACAGTACTGGTGGGTACTGGTCTGTCACTGTATAACACTGGGGTACAGTACTGGTGGGTTCAGGTCTGTCACTGTATAACACTGGGGTACAGTACTGGTGGGTACAGGTCTGTCACTGTATATCACTGGGGTACTGGCAATTTAAGAATTTGGAATCAGTTTTAAAAAGCTGCTCTCAGTAAAACTGACCGTGAAGCTGTCGGATTGTCAAAATAAACCAACTGGTTCACTAATGTCCTTTGGGGGAGGAAACCTGCCGTCCTTACCCGGTCTGGGCCTATATGTGACTCCAGTCCCGCACCCAACGCGGTTGACGATTAACTGCCCTCTGATGTGGGCCTAGCGAGACACTCTGTTGTAGCAAGTCCGTTACAAGCGGTTCAAGAGTAAGGCCCACCACCACCTTTTCAGGGCAACTAGGGAACGGGGAATGAGTGCCGCCGATGCCCGCATCCCGACAATAAAGGAACAATGAATAAAATTAGGGCTGGTTCAGCCGACGCGGTGAAGCCTGTCTCTCAGGCAGGGGCCAAAGGGCCTCGGTGCCGGCCGTTTGGGGGCAAGATGGCCGCCATCGCCGCGGGAACCAGGCCTAAGCCAGAATTGGCACTGGTTGCCTGGGATTACCTCAGAAGTGAAACAGGGCTATTTTGTTTTTGTGGTTCTAGCGGTGGTGGGAAGGAGCAGGAAGCGCAGGCAACACCTCCAGCTTCTAGTGACAAGAACTCTCCGCACATTCTAGGCTGTCAGTGTTCTAAAAATAAGTATCTTTGAAGCAGGAGCACGTTGGCTCTTGGCGCCTTACACAGGCCCGAAGAGGCAAGCGTGGAATATAAACAGGAGCAGAGCTGGACTCCGGGGGATTCCACATCTCTGAGCAAAGAGCTCGCCCTTACTCTCCTATCATGTATTCACAGTGCAGTTAAAAGCACAAAGAACAGCACCATTTATGCACTGCATTCCCAAACAAATGAAGACAAAATTATTCTGCAGGCTGGAATCTAATCGCGGCGTTCGGGGTGGTTTATATATAGAATAACAGATACCCGGGCGTGAGTTACAGGCTGGAATCTAATCGAGGGGTTCGGGGGGTTGATATATAGAATAACAGATACCCGGGCGTGAGTTACAGGCTGGAATCTAATCGAGGGGTTCGGGGGGGTTTATATATAGAATAACGGATACCCGGGAGTGAGTTACAGGCTGGAATCTAATCGAGGGGTTCGGGGGGTTGATATATAGAATAACGGATACCCGGGAGTGAGTTACAGGCTGGAATCTAATCGAGGGGTTCGGGGGGTTGATATATTGAATAACAGATACCCGGGCGTGAGTTACAGGCTGGAATCTAATCGAGGGGTTCGGGGGGGTTTATATATAGAATAACGGATACCCGGGAGTGAGTTACAGGCTGGAATCTAATCGAGGGGTTCGGGGGGTTTATATATAGAATAACGGATACCCGGGAGTGAGTTACAGGCTGGAATCTAATCGAGGGGTTCGGGGGGTTTATATATAGAATAACAGATCCCCGGGAGTGAGTTACAGGCTGGAATCTAATCGAGGGGTTCGGGGGGTTTATATATAGAATAACGGATACCCGGGAGTGAGTTACAGGCTGGAATCTAATCGAGGGTTCGGGCGGGTTTATATATAGAATATCAGATACCTGGGAGTGAGTTACAGGCTGGAATCTGATCGAGGGGTTCGGGGTGGTTTATATATAGAATAACAGATAACTGGGAGTGAGTTACAGGCTGGAATCTAATCGAGGGGTTCAGAGGGTTTATATATAGAATAACGGATACCCGGGAGTGAGTTACAGGCTGGAATCTAATCGAGGGGTTCAGAGGGTTTATATATAGAATAACAGATACCCGGGAGAGAGTTACAGGCTAGAAACTAATCGAGTGGTTCGGGGAGGTTTATATATAGAATAACGGATACCTGGGAGTGAGTTACAGGCTGGAATCTAATCGAGGGGTTCGGGTTGTTTATATATCGAATAATGGATACCCAGGAGTGAGTTACAGGCTGGAATCTAATCGAGGAGTTCGGGGGGTTTATATATAGAATAACGGATACCCAGGAGTGAGTTACAGGCTGGAATCTAATCGAGGGGTTCGGGGGGTTGATATATAGAATAACAGATACCCGGGCGTGAGTTACAGGCTGGAATCTAATCGAGGGGTTCGGGGGGTTTATATATAGAATAACAGATACCCGGGAGTGAGTTACAGGCTGGAATCTAATCGAGGGGTTCAGGGGGTTTATATATAGAATAACGGATACCCGGGAGTGAGTTACAGGCTGGAATCTAATCGAGGGGTTCGGGGGGTTTATATATAGAATAACAGATACCCGGGAGTGAGTTACAGGCTGGAATCTAATCGGGAGTTTCGGGGATGTTTATATATAGAATAACAGATACCCAGGAGTGAGTTACAGGCTGGAATCTAATCGAGGGGTTCGGGGGGGTTTATATATAGAATAACAGATACCCGGGAGTGAGTTACAGGCTGGAATCTAATCGAGGGTTTGGGCGGGTTTATGTATAGAATATCTGATACCTGGGAGTGAGTTACAGGCTGGAATCTAATCGAGGGGTTCGGGGTGGTTTATATATAGAATAACGGATACCCGGGAGTGTGTTACAGGCTGGAATCTAATCGAGGGGTTCGGGTGGTTTATATGTAGAATAACGGATACCCGGGAGTGAGTTACAGGCTGGAATCTAATCGGGTGGTTCGGGGGGTTTATATATAAAATAACGGATACCTGGGAGTGAGTTGCAGGCTGGAATCTAATCGAGGGGTTCGGGGTGGTTTATATAAAGAATAACGGATACCCGGGAGTGTGTTACAGGCTGGAATCTAATCGAGGGGTTTGGGTGGTTTATATATAGAATAACGGATACCCGGGAGTGAGTTACAGGCTGGAATCTAATCGAGAGGTTCGGGGGGTTTATATATAGAATAACGGATACCCGGGAGTGAGTTACAGGCTGGAATCTAATCGAGGGGTTCGGGGGGGTTTATATATAGAATAACGGATACCCGGGAGTGAGTTAACGCGGTTGGTTCAGATGCTGGTTTATGCCCGGTGAGGCCTGGTGAGCTTTGACTGCGTGTGATACAGCCATGATACAGGTACGGCCCTCACAGCTCCGTCGGGCAGTGCGCTGTGCAGTGAGATATGAACCCTGCACAGCAGGCAAGGCCTAGGTTCGAACTGAACCGATCTGAGCCAGGCCAAAAGTGAATCGCAGAACAGTACAGCACAGAAGGAGGCCATTCGGCCCATCGAGTCTGCGCCGGCTCTTTCGAAGAGCAATCCAGTTAGTCCCACGGCCCCCCCCCCCCGACCCCCGCTCTTCCCCCCTGTCTCTGCAATTTCTTCTCCTTCAACTATTTATCCAATTCCCTTTTGAAGGCGACTGTTGAATCTGTATCCACCTCCCTATCGGGCAGCGCAGTCCAAATCCTCACCACTCGTTGCGTTGAAAAGTTTTTGCTCATGTCGCCTCTGGTTCTTTTGCCAATCGTTTTAAATCTGTGCCCTCTGGTTATCGACCCTCCCGCCACTTGTCGCGCGGGGGGAAAGCCGGGGATTGGCTCGCGCAGGCCTCAGCTGATTCTCACTGCGATGGGAAGCGAGAGGCAGTCGGCCCCCTCCGCCCCAGGAGCAAAGCCAAGGCTGGAGGGAATCAGCCCCGCTTCCCTACCCGTCCGGAGCGGTGGGAGGTAGAATCATAGAAGATAGGAGCAGGAGTAGGCCATTCGGCCCCTCGAGCCTGCTCCGCCAGTCGATGCGATCATAGCTGATCATCCAAACTCAGTACCCTGTACCTGCCTTCTCCCCATATCCCTTGATCCCTTTAGCTTTAAGAAATATATCTAACTCATTCTTGAATATATTTAATGAATTGGCCTCAACTACCTTCTGTGGTAGAGAATTCCACAGGTTCACCACTCTCTGGGTGAAGAAATTCTTCCTCATTTCTGTCCTAAATGGCTTACCCCTTATCCTTAGATTATGACCCCTGGTTCTGGACTCTCCGACCATCGGGAACATTCTTCCTGCATCTAGTTTGTCCAGGCCTGTCAGAATTTTATATGTTTCGATGAGATCCCCTCTCATTCTTCTATACTCCAGCGAGTATAAGCCCAATCGACCCAATCTCTCCTCATACGTCATTCCTGCCATCCCAGGTATCAGCCTTGTGAATCTTCGCTGAAGTCCTTCCATGGCAAGAACATCCTTCCTCAGATAAGGCGACCAAAACTGCACACAGTACTCAAGGTGTGGTCTCGCCAAGGCCCTGTACAACTGCAGCAGGACATCCTTGTGGCTGCTTGGTGACCTTGGCCTCGGGGGTTGGGTATGGAGGGGGGCCAGGTGGGTGGGCACCCCTTCAGCCCTCTTCTCCTCCCCCCCAACCCCCCGCACAGTCAGTCAAGGCATCGGCCATTTTTAACCACCATTTCGTCAATATTGGGGAGGCCCGTCCTGCTTTGGGATCTTCCCCTGCTTCAATGCCATCCAGGCACCGGATTCCCTGGCTGATTGTCCCTCCCTAGCCCAAGACGCTCCTTCTCTTAACAAACTTCCCAACGAACAACAGCTGGAGTATCGTGGACCATTCTGTGCACCGTACTTTGGGAAGCAGTGTAGGCCTTGGAGACGGTGCGGAGGAGATTGACCAGAATGGTTCCAGGGGGATGACGGCCTTCAGTGATGTGGAGAGACTGGGGAAGCTGGGCTTGTTCTCCTTGGAGCACAGAAGGTTAAGAGGAGATTTAATCGATGCGTTCGAAAATCATGAGGGGTTTTGATCGAGTAACTAAAAGATTCCAGTGGCAGGAGGGTCGGTAACCAGAGGACACGGATTGAAGATAATTGGCAAAAGAACCAGAGGGGGAGATGAGGAGAATGTTTTTAACGCAGCGAGTTGTTGTGATCTGGAATGCGCTGCCTGAAAGGGCGGTGGAAGCAGATTCAATAGTGACTTTCAAAAGGGGAATTGGGACTAATTGGAGAGCTCTTTCAAAGAGCCGGCACAGGCATGATGGGCCGATTGGCCTCCTCCTGTGCTGTATCATTCTATGATTCTATGGCTCTCTGACCAAATGCAGCATCACATATCCCTGCGTCATCAAGGGCGGAATGTGTCTGCAAAAGAATTATTGAAATGACTCATCCTTAGTGATGGTCAAGATCAAGGTGTTAGCCGAGGCTCAGTGGGTGGCTCTAACTCTCTCTCTCTCTCGCCTCTGAGTCAGAAGGTTGTGGGTTTGAGTCCCGCTGCAGAGACTCGAGCACAAAAACCCAGGCCAGACACTCCCAGTGCAGTACTGAGATGGCGCCGCACTGTCGGAGGGGCAGTACTGAGGGAGCACCGCACTGTCGGAGGGGCGGTACTAAGGGAGCGCCGCACTGTCGGAGGGGCAGTACTGAGGGAGTGCCGCACTGTCGGAGGGGCAGTACTGAGGGAGCGCCGCACTGTCGGAGGGGCGGTACTAAGGGAGCGCCGCACTGTCGGAGGGGCTGTACTGAGAGAGCGCTGCACTGTCGGAGGGGCAGTACTGAGGGAGCGCCGCACTGTCGGAGGGGCGGTACTAAGGGAGCGCCGCACTGTCGGAGGGGCGGTACTGAGGGAGCGCCGCACTGTCGGAGGGGCGGTACTGAGGGAGCACCGCACTGTCGGAGGGTCAGTACTGAGGGAGCGCTGCACTGTCGGAGGGGCAGTACTGAGGGAGCGCCGCACTGTCAGAGGGGCAGGACTGAGGGAGCGCCGCACTGTCGGAGGGGCAGTACTGAGGGAGCGCCGCACTCTCGGAGGGGCGGTACTGAGGGAGCGCCGCACTGTCAGAGGGGCGGTACTGAGGGAGCGCCGCACGGTCGGAGGGGCGGTACTGAGGGAGCGCCGCACTGTCGGAGGGGCGGTACTGAAGGAGCGCTGCACTGTCGGAGGGGCGGTACTGAGGGAGCGCCGCACTGTCAGAGGGGCAGTACTGAGGGAGCGCCGCACTGTCGGAGGGACGGTACTGAGGGAGCGCCGCACTGTCGGAGGGGCGGTACTGAGGGAGCGCCGCACTGTCGGAGGGGCGGTACTGAGGGAGCGCCGCACTGTCGGAGGGGCGGTACTGAGGGAGCGCCGCACTGTCGGAGGGGCGGTACTGAGGGAGCGCCGCACTGTTGGAGGGGCGGTACTGAGGGAGCGCCGCACTGTCGGAGGTGCCATCTTTCGGATGAAACGTTAAACCGAGGCCCCCATCTGCCCTCTCGGGTGGATGTAAAAGATCCCACGGCCACTATTGGAAGAAGAGCAGGGGGAGTTCTCCCCGGTGTCCTGGGGCCAATATTTATCCCTCAATCAACATCACTAAAAAAAACAGATGATCCGGTCATTATCACATCGCCGTTTGTTGGATCTTGCTGTGCGCAAATTGGCGGCCGCCTTTCCTACATTACAAATCCACTTCACCGAAGTACTTCCATCGGTTGTAAAGCGCTTTGGGATGGCCTGAGGATGTGAAAGGTGCTGTCGAAATGCAAGATCTTACTTTATCTGCCTCGCACTCTAATGAAGTTCTGATGGAGACTGGATATCGATGGGCCAGCGGTCTCGAGATTGATTTGCAGCGCTGCCATGAATCAGAGCTTCATTACTGCGAGGCCTGACAGTGATTATTTTAGTGATTTCGGAAAAAAGGCCCGGAGTTTTGGAAAGACAATGAAACTCCAGCAGAACTGCTCCCCCCCTGAAGGGCCTGAATGTCAAGTCAACGTCTGCGGATTGGAATCGATTCTTCAAAGCCCTTTCCCTCACCTCCTGACTCGGAAGGCGAGCGTGGTGTCACTGGGCCATGGCTCCTGACCCCGCTGACCTTTCCACAGGTTCAGTTCCATGACAACAATCACCTGCATTTATCTAGCGCCTGTAACGTAGTAAAACGTCCCAAGTCACTTCTTCACAGGAGCGATTATCAGACAAAATTTCACACTGAGCCACCTAAGGAGATATTAGGGACAGGTGACCAAAAGCTTGGTCAAAGAGGTCGGTTTTAAGGAGCGTCTTAATGGAGGAGAGAGAGGCGGAGAGGTTTAGGGAGGGAATTCCAGAGCTCGGGGCCCAGGCGGCGACGGCGCGGTCGCCAATGGTGGAGCGATGGAAATCGGGGGATGCACGAGAGGCCGGAATTGGAGGAGCGCAGAGATCTGGGAGGGTTGTGGGGGCTGGAGGAGGTTACAGAGATAGGGAGGGGGGCGCGAGGGCCATGGAGGGGTTTGAACACAAGGACCGGGAGCCAATGTAGGTCAGCGAGCACACGGGGTGATGGGTGAACGGGACTTGGTGTGAGTTAGGACACGGGGCAGCAGGAGTTTGGGATGAGCTGAAGTTTACAAAGGGCGCAATCCGTCAGAATCTTGACCGTTTAGCACGTGCACTGAAATGATACCTTGTCGTTGTCAGCTTGGCTCAGTCAGTATTACTCTTTTTTTTTCCTACGGTCATTCTCAGGATGTGGGTGTCACTGGCAAGGCTGGCATTTATTGGCCATCCCCTCATTGCCCAAGTGTCAGCTGTGGCCCAGTGGGTAGCACCCTCGCCTCTCAGTCAGAAGGTTGTGGGTTCAAGTCCCACTCCAGAGACTTGAGCACATAAAGCTAGGCTGACACTCCCAGTGAAGTACTGAGGGAGCGCCGCACTGTTGGAGGGGCGGTGCTGAGGGAGCGCCGCACTGTCGGAGGGGCGGTACTGAGGGAGCGCCGCACTGTCGGAGGGGCAGTACTGAGGGAGCGCCGCACTGTCGGAGGGGCGGTACTGAGGGAGCGCCGCACTGTCGGCGGGGCAGTACTGAGGGAGCGCCGCACTGTCGGAGGGGCGGTACTGAGGGAGTGCCGCACTGTCGGAGGGGCCGTCTTTCGGATGAGACGTTAAACCGAGGCCCCGTCTGCCCTGTCAGGTGGATGTAAAAGATCCCACGGCCACTATTGGAAGAAGAGCAGGGGGAGTTCTCCCCGGTGTCCTGGGGCCAATATTTATCCCTCAACCAACATCACTAAAAACAGATGATCCGGTCATTATCACATTGCTGTTTGTGGGAGTTTGCTGTGCGCAAATTGGCTGCCGCATTTCCCACATTAACACAGTGACCACACTTCAAAAAGTACTTCATTGGCTGTTAAGCGCTTTGAGACGTCCGGTGGTCGTGAAAGGCGCGATATAAATGCAAGAGGTTAGTGTGCAAAATTAAAGCACATGGGATTGGGGGTAATATACTGGCATGGATTGAAAATTGGTTAACAGACAGGAAACAGAGAGTAGGAATAAATGGGTCTTTTTCAGGGTGGCAGGCGGTGACTAGTGGGGTACCGCAGGGATCAGTGCTTGGGCCCCAGCTATTCACAATATGTATCAATGATTTGGATGAGGGATCAAATGTAATATTTCCAAGTTTGCTGACGACACAAAACTAGGTGGGATTGTGAGTTGTGAGGAGGATGCAAAGAGGCTTCAAGGTGATTTAGACAAGTTGAGTGAGTGGGCAAATACATGGCAGATGCAGTATAACGTGGATAAATGTGAAGTTATCCACTTCGGTAGGAAAAACAGAAAGGCAGAGTATTATTTAAATGGTGATAGATTGGGAAATGCTGATGTACAAAGGGACCTGGGTGTCCTTGTACACCAGTCACTGAAAGCAAACCTGCAGATGCAGCAAGCAGTTAGGAAGGCAAACAGTATGTTGGCCTTCCTTGCAAGATGATTTAAGTACAGGAGCAAAGATGTCTTACGACAGTTGTACAGGGCCTTGGTGAGACCACACCTGGAGTACTGTGTGCAGTTTTGGTCTCCTTACCTAAGAAAGGATATACTTGCCATAGAGGGAGTGCAGCGAAGGTTCACCAGACTGATTCCTGGGATGGCAGGACTGTCGTATGAAAAGATTGGGTCGACTGGGCCTGTATTCACTCGAGTTTAGAAGAATGAGAGGGGGATCTCATTGAAACGTATAAAGTTCTGACAGGGCGAGACAGACTGGATGCAGGGAGGATGTTTCCCCTGGCTGGGGGGGTCTAGAACGAGGGATCACAGTCTCAGGATACGGGGCAGGACATTTAGGACTGAGATGAGGAGAAATTTCTTCACTCAGAGGGTGGTGAACCTGTGGAATTCTCTACCACAGATGGCTGTGGAGGCCAAGTCACTGAATATATTTAAGAAGGAGATAGATAGATTTCTAGACACAAAAGGCATCAAGGGGTATGGGGAGAGAGTGGGAATATGGTATTGAGATAGAGGATCAGCCATGATCATATTGAATGGTGGAGCAGGCTCAAAGGGCCGAATGGCCCACTCCTGCTCCTATTTTTCTATGATTCTAAGGGGTAAAAATTCAGTTGGTTGCGCCTCCCGTTAGCGCCTTAAGAGGGCGCTAATGGGGCGTTAAGGCGCTAACGCCCGGGCGCAGCGCTGTTTGCGCCGCTCGAGAACTTAACTTGAGATTGTGCGGCGGCGCTAAAACTTACCGCTGCGACCACCTGCGCGCGCAGATTGTGACGTCATTCCGTGGTGCAACGCCCTTGGGGCGCCCCGGAGCGGAAATTGAGTGGCGCCCCCTGCCTTACCGCCTGGCGCTTCCAACGACCGGAAGACTGGAACGTTATCAATCGGTGTGGGGCTGGGGGGGCGCTATTTAAAGGGGGCCTCTTCCTGTCTTTTTCTGTCGTCGACATTTATGCACCACTCGTTCTGAGAGAGAGAGAGAGATTCGGAGAGAGAGAGAGAGAGACTTCTACATTGACTCAACGCTTTGTGAGGTAGTTTTGCCTAGTTCATCCTAACTTTGCTGCTACTTTCGTTGCTGTACCTCATTACTTTTCTGGCAAAGAGAATATGGGGGCTGCAATGATTGGGGGCGTCGTCCTGCTCCAGCTCAATCGGAGGATAGTGAGACGCAGACAGAGAGTGGCAATGATGGCCAGACGGAGGAGGGCCATCAGGCGCATGTACAGGAGAGCTTACCCTCCCAGGGTATATCGTGAACAGCTCTCCTACATCCACATGTCCGAGGAGCTGTGTTTGCGAAGGCTGCGATTCAGCAAGGAGGTGGTCACTGAGCTCTGCCACCTGCTGCAGCCAGATCTGCAGCCTCAGCTGAGGTCCAGGACGTCTCTGTCGGTGGCAGTGAAGGTCACAGTGGCTTTGAACTTCTACGCCACTGGCTCATTCCAAGCTGCTGTTGGGGACCTCGCCAATATCTCCCAGTTTGCGGTGCATCGCTGCATCCGGCAGGTCACCAATGCCCTCTTCACAAGGAGACGAGACTTCATCTCCTTCCCTATGACCCCAGACAAGCAGCATGACCGTGCTATGGGCTTTGCGAGGGTAGCGGGCTTCCCCATGGTGCAGGGCGCCATTGACTGCACGCATGTGGCTTTGCGTGCTCCGCGAGAGAATGCAGAGGAGTTCCGGAACAGAAAGGGGTTCCATTCCTTGAATGTGCAGTTGGTCTGTGACCACAGACAGGTGATTCTCGCTGTCAATGCCCACTATCCGGGCAGCTGCCACGATGCTTTCATCCTGCGCCAGAGTACTGTGGCAGAAATTTTCGAGGCACCGCATCAGCCAGTTGGTTGGCTTCTGGGGGACAAGGGGTACGCATTGAGCACCTGGCTGATGACACCGCTCCGTGCGCCAAACACCCCTGCTGAGCTGCGGTACCAGGAAAGCCAACAAGCAACCAGGAACATTATTGAGCGCACAATCGGCGTGCTGAAACAACGGTTCCGCTGTCTGGACCATTCCGGAGGAGCCCTGCAGTACTCGCCTGAGCAAGTTTCGAACTTCGTAGTCGTGTGCTGCATGTTGCACAACATGGCAATCCTCAGGACGCAGCCAATGCCACCAGGCCTTGCAGCACCACAAGAGGAGGAGGAGGAAGAGGAGGAACAGGCCGAGGACGATGATCAGCAGCAGCACCAAGGCAGGAGGGCGGCCCACAATGGTCAAACTGCAAGGGCCGTCCGTCAACGACTAATAGCAAGCCGCTTCTAGGGCCCCTGCCATTGCTACAAACACGAATCAACCCAGCACGCAACCCCTAAGCCGGCCAAGGCACCAATAATTCCAACCACCAGCCATGTATATTTTGAATACAGAAACTTATTTATTGTACAAACTCTGTGTGTGTCAATTCCTCATGACAAACTCATAGAAATAAACACAAAAAAACAGTCAATAACATAACTGGTTCTCACAACCTGGAGATAATGTCCAAAACACTAAACAAAAGTTGGGCCATGAACCTCGGCCTTTAATAAAAAAATGACCAGCATTTTGGCACACCTCCTACTTTTTGCCCTTCGAGGGTGATCTTCCCTTGCGCACTTCCCCCCTTCTAACCCTACTGCTCCTCCGTAATGGGACCTCAGTGGCTGCAGCAAGGCTGGTGGAAGGCTGCTGCTTGTCAGACCCTGACACTGCAGATGCCCCTGAAGGACGGCCTCGACCAGTTCTGGGCCTGGAGGGCCCGGCTGCAGACTGCACCAACTCTGCATGGGCGGCAGCAGTCTGTCCTACAGGCGGTGGCAAGTGCAGTGGAGAAGTGACAGTGTTGGCAGCAGGAATGCTGTCATCGTGAGAGAGGACAGCAACTCCCTGCTCGCCCGACACACTGGCACTCCCACGGGGCAGCACTTCAGCATCCGGAGCAATTTGCCGGAGAACAGATTGCTGGCCTGCTGCGGCGCGGTGACAGCCCCGGGGACATGTGCACGAACCATCGAGGATGGCAGCAGTCAGTGCTCGCGTGGCCTCAATCTGAGTCTGCATGAGAGCAGTCAGAGATGGGTTCCTGGCAGCCAGTGACTGAATTGCAGCACTAAGCTTTAGTGTGGCATCCGCCTGTGCTACAGCGAAGTGCTCCACACTCCTTGCCAGTGCCTCAATGCATTCGGGCACCCTTCCCACTGCACCCATGAGCTCAGTGTGCATGCCCACCGCCTGGCTGTTCATTTCTGCAATCAGCCGCTCCTCCTCTGCGTCCATTGCATTAGGAGTGTCTGGCATACTCTCCCTCTGGGGAGAAGGCTCCCGTTCTTCCCTCCCCCCCCCATGGCGTGGCTGCAGCCCGCTGGGTCCTGGAGCTTCACCATCATCAGCCCCTTCCCCCCTGCTCCCCTCCGGGGAAGGCGTGTTCCCAGTGTGGCCATGGGCTTCCTCGGGAGAGGGTGGCACTAATGCTCCGGCTTCCTCTTCCTCCTCAGCTGCAGCATCACTCCCAGTGGCAGCTTCAGGGACCATCTCCTCAGCTGGTGAATCACCATCTGAAAGCAGGGAGGTACAAGAGTGGCTTTAGCGTGAGGACAGGGTGGCAGTAAGGGAGGAATAAGTGCAGCGAGTTAGCAAGTTGGATTGAAAGTGTCAAAGGCTGGTATTGTGAGGGACAAGTGGAAGGACAGAGGACAAAAAGGTGATGACCTTACCATTGCTGTCCACAACGGGGTCGGCGTCCCCAGTGGCGACGGGACCGATCACCCGGCTTGCCACAATCCTGTGGACGCGCTCCTCCAGATCGCTGAGGGGTTGCAGCTGAAGCCGCCCTCCACCCGTCCGTTGCTGCTGTCTCCGATTATGAGCCAGCTTAGCCTGCAAGAAAAAGGACAGCATCTGAGTCAATATACAGCCATGGTCTTGCCTGATGTGCCTCCCATAGGTGAATAGCCCTTACAATATGCAGCCATGGTCTTGCCTGATGTGCCTCCCATAGGTGAATAGCCCTTACTGTATGCAAAGTGTGGAATGTGTGTGTGTGTTTGATGAAAGGGCCATAGGTGTTGCATGAGTGTTGTGCATTGGGGTTTTAAGACCCTCTGGCCATATAGTGAGGTTGAGATGGAGGGATGGAGAGGTATTGAGAAAAAGCCACTCACCCTGACGACCCGAGTGAGGTCGTTGAATTTTTTGCGGCACTGAACATGGGTCCTGGGCACCATGCTCCTGGAGGAGACGCTCTGAGCCACCTCCCTCCACACTCTTCTGAACTCGCGTGGCAAAGGCCTCCTGCCACTCTCCGGGAACAGCATGCATCGTCTGCGCTCCACTGCGCCAACCAGAGCATCCAAGGCCCGCTCGGTGAAGCGATGAGCGCGTTCTCTCACCCTCTCCATGCTTGGCAGCAAAATGGATTACAGGTCTCTCCAGGCTGAGATTCAAGGCTGCAATGAGCAGGGTGTGGCTGGGGAGCAAGTGGCCCCCCGGCGCTTTAAGAAGTGTCCGGCGCCAGTGTGTCTGTGTTCCCTCGCTAACTGGCAGCAGCTGCGCTGCGCTCGTGCGCTGAGGTAGCGCCTCACTCCTAGGCCTTTGCGCCTTAAGAGAGGTGTGCAGCGCCTAATTTAGCGCTCCACTCACCTCCCGGGGCGGTAAAAGTGAAGTTTCCTGTCAGTGCCGATAATTAGCGCTAGGCGCTAATATTTGCGCGCGGACGATATTTGCGCCCCAAATGGGGCGCGACCTAATTTCTACCCCTAAGTCTTTCTTTCTTTTTGAGAAGGTGGTGGTGAGCCGCCTTCTTGAACCACTGCAGTCCATGTGGTGAAGGTACTCCCACAGTGCTGTTAGGGAGGGAGTTCCAGGATTTTGACCCAGCGACGATGAAGGATCGGCCGATATATTTCCAAGTCAGGATGGTGTGTGACTTGGGGGGGAACTTGGAGGTGGTGGTGTTCCCATGCGCCTGCTGCCCTTGTCCTTCTAGGTGGAAGAGGTCGCGGGTTTGGGAGGTGCTGCCGAAGAAGCCTTGGCGAGTTGCTGCAGTGCATCTTGTAGATGGTGCTCACTGCAGCCACGGTACGCCGGTGGTGGAGGGAGTGAATGTTTAAGGTGGTGGATGGGGTGCCAATCAAGCGGGCTGCTTTGTCCTGGATGGTGTCGAGCTTCTTGAGTGTTGTTGGAGCTGCACTCATCCAGGCAAGTGGAGAGTATTCCATCACACTCCTGACTTGTGCCTTGTAGATGGTGGAAAGGCTTTGGGGAGTCAGGAGGTGAGACACTCGCCGCAGAATACCCAGCCTCTGACCTGCTCTTGTAGCCACAGTATTTATGTGGCTGGTCCAGTTAAATTTGGATTTTACCATTTCACCATTACGGATATTAGCTTTTCATTCCAGGTCTATTTAATTAACTAAATTCATATTCACGAACTGCCATGGTGGGATTTGAACTCATATCTAATGAACTGGATTATTAGTCCAAGTTTCTGAAGGACTAGTCCAGGAATAGAACCCCTGGACGAACGAATCTGTCTCTCAGCCTGCAGTAGATGTTGACACTTCATTCTCTCTGAAGTGGCCCATTCAGGTCAAGTAGGGACGGGCAATATGTGAGGCCTAGAGAACAAATTTTTAAAAATGGCCATGTGTAAGCCGAGAAGAGAGTGTTGGATATTCGACTGTGCCAGGCATCACATTTTTCTTCATTGCCCGACATCCAGACACACACCGGAGATTTCTGACAGGCGCCACTGGGCAGTGCGCAGGATTGAGGGCCCCTCACTGGCATATCCATCGCTCAGGTGTGCTGCCCATCTCCTGTCTCTCAAAAAGACACATTCAAAGGGTTTATTTACGCAGCGAGTTGTTGTGATCTGGAACGCGCTGCCTGAAAGGGCGGTGGAAGCAGATTCAACAGTAACTTTCAAAAGGGGAATCGGATAAATACTTGAAGGGGAAAAATTCACAGGGCTGTGGGGAAAGAGCAAGGGGGAGTGGGACTAATTGGAGAGCTCTTTCAAAGAGCCGGCACAGTCACGATGGGCCAAATGGCCTCCTCCTGTGCTGCGAGATTCTAGAAGGGACTAAGGGGGCAGCTCTCTCAGAGAGAGGGGACGGAGGGCAGATGGGGCCTGGGATTAACGTCCCATCCTGAAAGACGGCACCTCCGACAGTGCGGCACTATCTAAGTACTGTCCCTCCGACAGTGCGGCGCTCCCTCAGTACCGCCCCTCCGACAATGCGGGCCTGCCTCAGTACTGCGCCTCTGACAGTGCGGCGCTCCCTCAGTACCGTCCCTCCGACAGTGCGGGCCTGCCTCAGTACTGCGCCTCTGACAGTGTGGCGCTCTCTCAGTACTGCCCCTCCGACAGTGCGGCGCCCCCTCAGTACTGCTCCTCCGACAGTGTGGCACTCCCTCAGTACTGCCCCTCCGACAGTGCGGCGTCCCTCAGTACTGCTCCTCCGACAGTGCGGCGCTACCTCAGCACATCCCCTCCGACAGTGCGGCGCTACCTCAGCACAGCCCCTCCGACAGTGCGGCGCTCCCTCAGTACTGCCCCTCCGACAGTGCGGTGCTCCCTCAGTACCGCCCCTCCGACAGTACGGCGGTCCCTCAGTACTGCCCCTCCGACAGTGCGGCGCTCCCTCAGTACCTCCCCTCCGAAAGTGCGGCGCTCCCTCAGTACCGCCCCTCCGACAGTGCGGCACTCCCTCAGTACGGCCCCTCCGACAGTGCGGCGCTACCTCAGTACGGCCCCTCCGACAGTGCGGCGCTCCCTCAGTGCTGCCCCGCCGACAGTGCGGCGCTGCCTCAGTACTGTCCCTCCGACAGTGCGGCGCTCCCTCAGTACGGCCCCTCCGAGAGTGCGGCGCTCCCTCAGTACTGCCCCTCCAACAGTGTAGCACTACCTCAGTGCTGCCCCTCCCTCAGTACTGCCCCTTCCTCAGTACTACCCCTCCGACAGTGCGGCGCTCCCTCAGTACTGCCCCTCCGACAGTGCGGCGCTCCCTCCGTACCGCCCCTCCGATAGTGCGGCGCTCCCTCAGTACTGTCCCTCCGACAGTGCGGCGCTCCCTCACTACCGCCCCTCCGACAGTGCGGCGCTCCCTCAGTACTGCCCCTCCGACAGTGCGGCGCTCCCTTAGTACTGCCCCTCCGACAGTGCGGCGCTCCCTCAGTACAGCCCCTCTGACAGTGCGGCGCTCCCTCAGTACCGCCCCTCCGACAGTGCGGCGCTCCCTCAGTACCGCCCCTCCGACAGTGCGGCGCTCCCTCAGTACCGCCCCTACGACAGTGCGGCGCTCCCTCAGTACTGCCCCTCCGACAGTACGGCGGTCCCTCAGTATTGCCCCTCCGACAGTGTGGCGCTCCCTCAGTACTGCCCCTCCGACAGTGCGGCGCTCCCTCAGTATCGCCCCTCCGACAGTGCGGCGCTCCCTCAGTACGGCACCTCCGATAGTGCGGCGCTACCTCAGTACGGCCCCTCCGACAGTGCGGCGCTCCCTCAGTACTGCCCCTCCGACAGTGCGGCGCTCCCTCAGTACTGTCCCTCCGACAGTGCGGCGCTCCCTCAGTACGGCCCCTCCGAGAGTGCGGCGCTCCCTCAGTACTGCCCCTCCAACAGTGCAGCACTACCTCAGTGTTGCCCCTCCCTCAGTACTGCCCCTTCCTCAGTACTACCCCTCCGACAATGCGGCGCTCCCTCAGTACTGCCCCTCCGACAGTGCGGCGCTCCCTCAGTACCGCCCCTCCGACAGTGCGGTGCTCCCTCAGTACTGCCCCTCCGACAGTGCAGCGCTCCCTCAGTACGGCCCCTACGAGAGTGCGGCACTCCCCCAGTACCGCCCCTCCGACAGTGCGGCGCTCCCTCAGTACTGCCCCTCCGAGAGTGCGGCGCTCCCTCAGTACTGTCCCTCCGACAGTGCGGCGCTCCCTCAGTACGGCACCTCCGATAGTGCGGCGCTACCTCAGTACGGCCCCTCCGACAGTGCGGCGCTCCCTCAGTACTGCCCCTCCGACAGTGCGGCGCTCCCTCAGTACTGTGCCTCCGACAGTGCGGCGCTCCCTCAGTACGGCCCCTCCGAGAGTGCGGCGCTCCCTCAGTACTGCCCCTCCAACAGTGCAGCACTACCTCAGTGCTGCCCCTCCCTCAGTACTGCCCCTTCCTCAGTACTACCCCTCCGACAATGCGGCGCTCCCTCAGTACTGCCCCTCCGACAGTGCGGCGCTCCCTCAGTACCGCCCCTCCGACAGTGCGGCGCTCCCTCAGTACTGCCCCTCCGACAGTGCAGCGCTCCCTCAGTACGGCCCCTACGAGAGTGCGGCACTCCCCCAGTACCGCCCCTCCGACAGTGCGGCGCTCCCTCAGTACTGCCCCTCCGAGAGTGCGGCGCTCCCTCAGTACTGCCCCTCCGACATTGCGGCGCTCCCTCAGTACAGGCCCTCCGACAGTGCGGCGCTCCCTCAGTACCGCCCCTCCGACAGTGCGGCGCTCCCTCAGTCTGCCCCTCCGACAGTGCGGTACTCCCTCAGTACCGCCCCTCCGACAGTGCAGCGCTCCCTCAGTGCCGCCCCTCCGACAGTGCGCCGCTCCCTCAGTACCGCCCCTCCGACAGTGCAGCGCTCCCTCAGTACCGCCCCTCCGACAGTGCGGTGCTCCCTCAGTACCGCACCGGGAGAGTCGGCCTGGATTATGGGCTCAAGTGTCTGGAGCGGGACTCGAACCCACGAACTTCGGAACTCCATTTTCTCCAGCCAAGTAAAAAGAGTTCCTCTTCTCAATTAGTTTGCTGGCCCTTTAAAAAGAAAAGGCTGAGGCTCTTCCATCAAAGAGGTCTTCGGCTGTCTGGGGAGCTGGGGTTGCTAGGCTTGCCTAGCAACCGGTCTCCAAGTGGGATGCCGAAAGAGGAACATCTTGACGTTATAATGGATGGCACAGGGTGGTTGGAAATCTGCCTCGCGGTGCGAAAAATTCTAATTGCCAACAAGAACAGTGCCTGCAGGCCCCGATCCAACCAAAGGTCACTGCCCGCTCAAGGCCCCGAGAGCTTCCAACGCAGCCTCACTTTCATATGACGCCATCAAACACTCCCAGGGCAGGTACAGCACGGGGTTAGATACAGAGTAAAGCACCCTCTACACTGTCCCATCAAACACTCCCAGGGCAGGTACAGCACGGGTTAGATACAGAGTAAAGCTCCCTCTACACTGTCCCATCAAACACTCCCAGGGCAGGTACAGCACGGGTTAGCTACAGAGTAAAGCTCCCTCTACACTGTCCCATCAAACACTCCCAGGGCTGGTACAGCACGGGTTAGATACAGAGTAAAGCTCCCTCTACACTGTCCCAACAAACACTCCCAGGGCAGGTACAGCACGGGTTAGATACAGAGTAAAGCTCCCTCTACACTGTCCCAACAAACACTCCCAGGGCAGGTACAGCACGGGTTAGATACAGAGTAAAGCTCCCTCTACACTGTCCCATCAAACACTCCCAGGGCAGGTACAGCACGGGTTAGATACAGAGTAAAGCTCTACACTTTCCCATCAAACACTCCCAGGGCAGGTACAGCACGGGTTAGATACAGAATAAAGCTCCCTCTACACTGTCCCCATCAAACACTCCCAGGGCAGGTACAGCACGGGTTACATACAGAGTAAAGCTCCCTCTACACTGTCCCATCAAACACTCCCAGGGCAGGTACAGCACGGGTTAGGTACAGAGTAAAGCTCCCTCTGCAATGTCCCATCAAACACTCCCAGGGCAGGTGCAGCACGGGGTTAGATACAGAGTAAAGCTCCCTCTACACTGTCCCATCAAACACTCCCAGGGCAGGTACAGCACGGGTTAGATACAGAGTAAAGTTCCCTCTACACTGTCCCATCAAACACTCCCAGGGCAGGTACAGCACGGGTTAGATACAGAGTAAAGCTCCACACTGTCCCATCAAACTCTCCCAGGGCAGGTACAGCACGGGTTAGATACAGAATAAAGCTCCCTCTACACTGTCCCCATCAAACACTCCCAGGGCAGGTACAGCACGGGTTACATACAGAGTAAAACTCCCTCTACACTGTCCCCATCAAACACACCCAGGGCAGGTACAGGACGGGTTAGATACAGAGTAAAGCTCCCTCTACACTGTCCCCATCAAACACTCCCAGGGCAGGTACAGCACGGGTTAGATACAGAGTAAAGCTCCCTCTACACTGTCCCCATCAAACACTCCCAGGGCAGGTACAGCACGGGTTAGATACAGAGTAAAGCTCCCTCTACACTGTCCCCATCAAACACTCCCAGGGCAGGTACAGCACGGGTTAGATACAGAGTAAAGCTCCCTCTACACTGTCCCATTAAACACTCCCAATATTTATCCCTCAACCAACATCACTAAAAACAGATGATCTGGTCAATATCACATTGCTGTTTGTGGGATCTTGCTGTGCGCAAATTGTCTGCCGCGTTTCCCACATTACAACAGTGACCACACTTCAGAAGTGGTTCATTGGCTGTGAAGCGCTTTGGGATGTCCCGAGGTGGTGAAAGGAGCTGTAGAATTGCAAGTTCTTTGTTTTATAACTCATTTATGACAGGACCGTTCGCCTGCACCCTGGTTAATTTGTCAGATTGTTTCCTGTGATTTCGCCGTGTCAGCCCATTTCCTTCTCCGCTAATGCTTCTCTGCGAAGGAATCTGCTGCAGCTTTTAATTAAAAGCGGAATCTAATCACTGGAAGTTGCAAAAACGGCAATTAAAACCGTCAAGTCCTTAAACCCAATGGCCTGCCGCTACTGACTGGGACAGAACGTAAAGCCCGTGTCCTGGATCTGCTGAGGGCGCACAAATGGTTCTTGCTCAGGCTCTTCTGCCCAGCACCTCCAAGGACAAGGACAAGGGCAGCAATTGTATGGGAGCACCATCACCTCCAAGGTCCCAGCCGTGGCTCACTGGGTAGCACCCTCGCCTCCAAGTCAGAAGGTCATGGGTTCGAGTCCCACTCCATGAGACTTGAGCACAAAATCCAGGCCGACACTCCCAGTGTCAGTACTGAGGGAGCGCCGCACTGTCGGAGGGGCAGTACTGAGGGAGCGCCGCACTGTCGGAGGGACAGTACTGAGGGAGCGCCGCACTGTCGGAGGGGCGGTACTGAGGGAGCGCCGCACTGTCGGAGGGGCGGTACTGAGGGAGCACCGCACTGTCGGAGGGGCGGTACTGAGGGAGTGCGGCACTGTCGGAGGGTCAGTAGTGAGGGAGCGCAGCACTGTCGGAGGGTCAGTACTGAGGGAGCGCCGCACTGTCGGAGGGGCGGTACTGAGGGAGCGCCGCACTGTCGGAGGGGCGGTTTGAGGGAGCGCCGCACTGTCGGAGGTGGCGTCTTTCGGATGAGACGTTAAACTGCGGCTCCGTCTGCCGTCTCGGGTGGACGTAAAAGATCCCACAGCCTGTATTGGAAAGAGACTAGCAGCCCCTGTGTATATTAAAGGGAACAGCAGCCCCTGTGTATATTATAGAGAATAGCAGTCCCTGTGTATATTAAAGGGAATAGCAGGCCCTGTGTATATTATAGAGAATAGCAGTCCCTGTGTATATTATAGAGAATAGCAGCCCCTGTGTATATTATATAGAACAGCAGCCCCTGTGTATATTATAGGGAATAGCAGCCCCTGTGTATATTATAGAGAATAGCAGCCCCTGTGTATATTATATAGAATAGCAACCCCTGTGTATATTATATAGAATAGCAGCCCCTGTGTATATTATAGTGAATAGCAGCCCCTGTGTATATTACAGAGAATAGCAGCCCCTGTGTATATTATAGGGAATAGCAGCCCCTGTGTATATTATAGAGAATAGCAGCCCCTGTGTATATTATATAGAATAGCAGCCCCTGTGTATATTATATAGAATAGCAGCCCCTGTGTATATTATAGTGAATAGCAGCCCCTGTGTATATTACAGAGAATAGCAGCCCCTGTGTATATTATAGAGAATAGCAGCCCCTGTGTATATTATAGGAAATAGCAGCCCCTGTGTATATTACAGAGAATAGCAGCCCCTGTGTATATTATAGAGAATTGCAGCCCCTGTGTATATTATAGAGAATAGCAGCCCCTGTGTATATTATAGAGAATAACAGCCCCTGTATATATTATAGTGAATAGCAGCCCCTGTGTATATTATAGAGAATAGCAGCCCCTTGTATATTATAGAGAATAGCAGCCCCTGTGTATATTATAGAGAATAGCAGCCTCTGTGTATATTATAGGGAATAGCAGCCCCTGTGTATATTATAGAGAATAGCAGCCCCTGTGTATATTATAGAGAATTGCAGCCCCTGTGTATATTATAGAGAATAGCAGCCCCTGTGTATATTATAGAGAATAACAGCCCCTGTGTATATTATAGTGAATAGCAGCCCCTGTGTATATTATAGAGAATAGCAGCCCCTGTGTATATTATAGGGAATAGCAGCCCCTGTGTATATTATAGAGAATAGCAGCCCCTGTGTATATTATAGGGAATAGCAGCCCCTGTGTATATTATAGAGAATAGCAGCTCCTGTGTATATTATATAGAATAGCAGCCCCTGTGTATATTATAGGGAATAGCAGCCCCTGTGTATATTATAGAGAATAGCAGCCCCTGTGTATATTAGAGAATAGCAGCCCCTGTGTATATTATAGAGAATAGCAGCCCCTGTGTATATTATATAGAATAGCAGCCCCTGTGTATATTATAGAGAATAGCAGCCCCTGTGTATATTATAGGGAATAGCAGCCCCTGTGTATATTATAGAGAATAGCAGCCCCTGTGTATATTATAGGGAATAGCAGCCCCTGTGTATATTATAGAGAATAGCAGCTCCTGTGTATATTATATAGAATAGCAGCCCCTGTGTATATTATAGAGAATAGCAGCCCCTGTGTATATTATAGGGAATAGCAGCCCCTGTGTATATTATAGAGAATAGCAGCCCCTGTGTATATTATAGGGAATAGCAGCCCCTGTGTATATTATAGAGAATAGCAGCCCCTGTGTATATTAGAGAATAGCAGCCCCTGTGTATATTATAGAGAATAGCAGCCCCTGTGTATATTATATAGAATAGCAGCCCCTGTGTATATTATAGAGAATAGCAGCCCCTGTGTATATTATAGGGAATAGCAGGCCCTGTGTATATTATAGTGAATAGCAGCCCCTGTGTATATTATAGGGAATAGCAGCCCCTGTGTATATTATAGAGAATAGCAGCTCCTGTGTATATTATATAGAATAGCAGCCCCTGTGTATATTATAGAAAATAGCAGCCCCTGTGTATATTATAGAGAATAGCAGCCCCTGTGTATATTATAGAGAATAGCAGCCCCTGTGTATATTATAGAGAATAGGAGCCCCTGTGTATATTATAGAGAATAGCAGCTCCTGTGTAAATTATATAGAATAGCAGCCCCTGTGTATATTATAGAGAATAGCAGCCCCTGTGTATATTATAGAGAATAGCAGCCCCTGTGTAAATTATAGAGAATAGCAGCCCCTGTGTATATTATAGAGAATAGCAGCCCCTGTGTATATTATAGGGAATAGCAGCCCCTGTGTATATTATAGAGAATAGCAGCCCCTGTGTATATTATAGAGAATAGCAGCCCCTGTGTATATTATAGAGAATAGCAGCCCCTGTGTATATTATAGGGAATAGCAGCCCCTGTGTATATTATAGTGAATAGCAGCCCCTGTGTATATTATAGAGAATAGCAGCCCCTGTGTATATTATAGTGAATAGCAGCCCCTGTGTATATTATAGAGAATAGCAGCCCCTGTGTATATTATAGGGAATAGCAGCCCCTGTGTATATTATATAGAATAGCAGCCCCTGTGTATATTATAGAGAATAGCAGCCCCTGTGTATATTATATAGAATAGCAGCCCCTGTGTATATTATATAGAATAGCAGCCCCTGTGTATATTATAGAGAATAGCAGCCCCTGTGTATATTATAGAGAATAGCAGCCCCTGTGTATATTATAGAGAATAGCAGCCCCTGTGTATATTATATAGAATAGCAGCCCCTGTCTATATTATAGTGAATAGCAGCCCCTGTGTATATTATAGAGAATAGCAGCCCCTGTGTATATTATATAGAATAGCAGCCCCTGTGTATATTATATAGAATAGCAGCCCCTGTGTATATTATAGAGAATAGCAGCCCCTGTGTATATTATAGAGAATAGCAGCCCCTGTGTATATTATAGAGAATAGCAGCACCTGTGTATATTATTTAGAATAGCAGCCCCTGTGTACATTATAGTGAATAGCAGCCCCTGTGTATATTATAGAGAATAGCAGCCCCTGTGTATATTATAGAGAATAGCAGCCCCTGTGTATATTATAGAGAATAGCAGCCCCTGTGTATATTATAGGGAATAGCAGCCCCTGTGTATATTATAGGGAATAGCAGCCCCTGTGTATATTATAGTGAATAGCAGCCGCTGTGTATATTATATAGAATAGCAGCCCCTGTGTATATTATATAGAATAGCAGCCCCTGTGTATATTATTTAGAATAGCAGCCCCTGTGTACATTATAGTGAATAGCAGCCCCTGTGTATATTATAGAGAATAGCAGCCCCTGTGTATATTATAGAGAATAGCAGCCCCTGTGTATATTATAGAGAATAGCAGCCCCTGTGTATATTATAGTGAATAGCAGCCCCTTGTATATTATAGAGAATAGCAGCCCCTGTGTATATTATAGTGAATAGCAGCCCCTGTGTATATTATAGAGAATAGCAGCCCCTGTGTATATTATAGGGAATAGCAGCCCCTGTGTATATTATAGTGAATAGCTGCCCCTGTGTATATTATAGAGAATAGCAGCCCCTGTGTATATTATAGAGAATAGCAGCCCCTGTGTATATTATATAGAATAGCAGCCCCTGTGTATATTATAGTGAATAGCAGCCCCTGTGTATATTATAGAGAATAGCAGCCCCTGTGTATATTATAGGGAATAGCAGCCCCTGTGTACATTATAGTGAATAGCAGCCCCTGTGTATATTATAGAGAATAGCAGCCCCTGTGTATATTATAGAGAATAGCAGCCCCTGTGTATATTATAGGGAATAGCAGCCCCTGTGTATATTATAGTGAATAGCAGCCCCTGTGTATATTATAGGGAATAGCAGCCCCTGTGTATATTATAGTGAATAGCAGCCCCTATGTATATTATAGAGAATAGCAGCCCCTGTGTATATTATATAGAATAGCAGCCCCCGTGTATATTATAGGGAATAGCAGCCCCTGTGTATATTATAGGGAATAGCAGCCCCTGTCTATATTATAGAGAATAGCAGCCCCTGTGTATATTATATAGAATAGCAGCCCCTGTCTATATTATAGTGAATAGCAGCCCCTGTGTATATTATATAGAATAACAGCCCCTGTGTATATTATATAGAATAGCAGCCCCTGTGTATATTATAGGGAATAGCAGCCCCTGTATATATTATAGGGAATAGCAGCCCCTGTCTATATTATAGAGAATAGCAGCCCCTGTGTATATTATATAGAATAGCAGCCCCTGTCTATATTATAGTGAATAGCAGCCCCTGTGTATATTATATAGAATAACAGCCCCTGTGTATATTATATAGAATAGCAGCCCCTGTGTATATTATAGAGAATAGCAGCCCCTGTGTATATTATAGAGAATAGCAGCCCCTGTGTATATTATAGAGATTAGCAGCTCCTGTGTATATTATATAGAATAGCAGCCCCTGTGTATATTATAGAGAATAGCAGCCCCTGTGTATATTATAGGGAATAGCAGCCCCTGTGTATATTATAGAGAATAGCAGCCCCTGTGTACATTATAGAGAATAGCAGCCCCTGTGTATATTATAGGGAATAGCAGCCCCTGTGTATATTATAGAGAATAGCAGCCCCTGTGTATATTATAGGGAATAGCAGCCCCTGTGTATATTATAGAGAATAGCAGCCCCTGTGTATATTATAGGGAATAGCAGCCCCTGTGTATATTATAGTGAATAGCAGCCCCTGTGTATATTATAGAGAATAGCAGCCCCTGTGTATATTATAGGGAATAGCAGCCCCTGTGTATGTTATAGAGAATAGCAGCCCCTGTGTATATTATATAGAATAGCAGCCCCTGTGTATATTATAGAGAATAGCAGCCCCTGTGTATATTATATAGAATACCAGCCCCTGTGTATATTATATAGAATAGCAGCCCCTGTGTATATTATAGAGAATAGCAGCCCCTGTGTATATTATATAGAATAGCAGCCCCTGTGTATATTATGGAGAATAGCAGCCCCTGTGTATATTATAGGGAATAGCAACCCCTGTGTATATTATAGGGAATAGCAGCCCCTGTGTATATTATAGAGAATAGCAGCCCGTGTATATTATAGAGAATAGCAGCCCCTGTGTATATTATAGAGAATAGCAGCCCCTGTGTATATTATAGAGAATAGCAGCCCCTGTGTATATTATAGCGAATAGCAGCCCCTGTGTATATTATAGGGAATAGCAGCCCCTGTGTATATTATAGGGAATAGCAGCCCCTGTGTATATTATAGAGAATAGCAGCCCCTGTGTATATTATAGAGAATAGCAGCCCCTGTGTATATTATAGAGAATAGCAGCCCCTGTGTATATTATAGAGAATAGCAGCCCCTGTGTCTATTATAGGGAATAGCAGCCCCTGTGTATAATATAGGGAATAGCAGCCCCTGTGTATATTATAGGGAATAGCAGCCCCTGTGTATATTATAGAGAATAGCAGCCCGTGTATATTATAGAGAATAGCAGCCCCTGTGTATATTATAGAGAATAGCAGCCCCTGTGTATATTATAGAGAATAGCAGCCCCTGTGTATATTATAGATAATAGCAGCCCCTGTGTATATTATAGAGAATAGCAGCCCCTGTGTATATTATAGGGAATAGCAGCCCCTGTGTATATTATAGGGAATAGCAGCCCCTGTGTATATTATAGAGAATAGCAGCTCCTGTGTATATTATATAGAATAGCAGCCCCTGTGTATATTATAGAGAATAGCAGCTCCTGTGTATATTATAGAGAATAGCAGCCCCTGTGTATATTATAGAGAATAGCAACCCCTGTGTACATTATAGGGAATAGCAGCCCCTGTGTATATTATGGAGAATAGCAACTCCTGTGTATATTATAGGGAATAGCAGCCCCTGTGTATATTATAGGGAATAGCAGCCCCTGTGTATATTATAGAGAATAGCAGCCCCTGTGTATATTATAGAGAATAGCAGCCCCTGTGTATATTATAGAGAATAGCAGCCCCTGTGTATATTATAGGGAATAGCAGCCCCTGTGTATATTATAGGGAATAGCAGCTCCTGTGTATATTATAGAGAATAGCAGCCCCTGTGTATATTATAGAGAATAGCAGCCCCTGTTTATATTATAGTGAATAGCAGCCCCTGTGTATATTATAGGGAATAGCAGTCCCTGTGTATATTAGAGAGAATAGCTGCCCCTGTGTATATTATAGAGAATAGCAGCCCCTGTGTATATTATAGAGAATAGCAACCCCTGTGTATATTATAGTGAATAGCAGCCCCTGTGTATATTATAGAGAATAGCACCCCCTGTGTATATTATAGGGAATAGCAGCCCCTATATTATAGAGAATAGCAGCCCCTGTGTATATTATAGAGAATAGCAGCCCCTGTGTATATTATAGTGAATAGCAGCCCCTGTGTATATTATAGAGAATAGCAGCCCCTGTGTATATTATATAGAATAGCAGCCCCTGTGTATATTATAGAGAATAGCAGCCCCTGTGTATATTATAGAGAATAGCAGCCCCTGTGTATATTATAGTGAATAGCAGCCCCTGTGTATATTATATAGAATAGCAGCCCCTGTGTATATTATAGTGAATAGCAGCCCCTGTGTATATTATATAGAATAGCAGCCCCTGTCTATATTATAGTGAATAGCAGCCCCTGTGTATATTATATAGAATAGCAGCCCCTGTGTATATTATATAGAATAGCAGCCCCTGTGTATATTATATAGAAAAGCAGCCCCTGTCTATATTATAGTGAATAGCAGCCCCTGTGTATATTATAGAGAATAGCAGCTCCTGTGTATATTATATAGAATAGCAGCCCCTGTGTATATTATAGAGAATAGCAGCCCCTGTGTATATTATAGGGAATAGCAGCCCCTGTGTATATTATAGAGAATAGCAGCTCCTGTGTATATTATATAGAATAGCAGCCCCTGTGTATATTATATAGAATAGCAGCCCTGTGTATATTATAGAGAATAGCAGCCCCTGTGTATATTATATAGAATAGCAGCCCCTGTGTATATTATAGAGAATAGCAGCCCCTGTGTATATTATGGAGAATAGCAGCCCCTGTGTATATTATAGGGAATAGCAGCCCCTGTGTATATTATAGGGAATAGCAGCCCCTGTGTATATTATAGAGAATAGCAGCCCGTGTATATTATAGAGAACAGCAGCCCCTGTGTATATTATAGAGAATAGCAGCTCCTGTGTATATTATAGAGAATAGCAGCCCCTGTGTATATTATAGAGAATAGCAGCCCCTGTGTATATTAGAGAGAATAGCAGCCCCTGTGTATATTATAGAGAATAGCAGCCCCTGTGTATATTATAGGGAATAGCAGCCCCTGTGTAAATTATAGAGAATAGCAGCTCCTGTGTATATTATAGAGAATAGCAGCCCCTGTGTACATTATAGAGAATAGCAACCCCTGTGTACATTATAGGGAATAGCAGCCCCTGTGTATATTATAGAGAATAGCAGGCCCTGTGTATATTATAGGGAATAGCAGCCACTGTGTATATTATAGAGAATAGCAACTCCTGTGTATATTATAGGGAATAGCAGCCCCTGTGTATATTATAGAGAATAGCAGCCCCTTGTATATTATAGGGAATAGCAGCCCCTGTGTATATTATAGAGAATAGCAACTCCTGTGTATATTATAGGGAATAGCAGCCCCTGTGTATATTATAGAGAATAGCAGCCCCTGTGTATATTATAGAGAATAGCAGCCCCTGTGTACATTATAGGGAATAGCAGCCCCTGTGTATATTATAGAGAATAGCAACTCCTGTGTATATTATAGGGAATAGCAGCCCCTGTGTATATTATAGAGAATAGCAGCCCCTGTGTATATTAGAGAATAGCAGCCCCTGTGTATATTATAGGGAATAGCAGCCCCTGTGTATATTATAGGGAATAGCAGCCCCTGTGTATGTTATAGAGAATAGCAGCCCCTGTGTATATTATAGAGAATAGCAGCCCCTGTGTATATTATAGGGAATAGCAGCCCCTGTGTATATTATAGAGAATAGCAGCCCCTGTGTATATTATAGAGAATAGCAGCCCCTGTGTACATTATAGGGAATAGCAGCCCCTGTGTATATTATAGAGAATAGCAACTCCTGTGTATATTATAGGGAATAGCAGCCCCTGTGTATATTATAGAGAATAGCAGCCCCTGTGTATATTAGAGAATAGCAGCCCCTGTGTATATTATAGGGAATAGCAGCCCCTGTGTATATTATAGAGAATAGCAGGCCCTGTGTATATTATAGGGAATAGCAGCCACTGTGTATATTATAGAGAATAGCAACTCCTGTGTATATTATAGGGAATAGCAGCCCCTGTGTATATTATAGAGAATAGCAGCCCCTGTGTATATTATAGAGAATAGCAGCCCCTGTGTATATTATAGGGAATAGCAGCCCCTGTGTATATTATAGAGAATAGCAGCCCCTGTGTATATTATAGAGAATAGCAGCCCCTTGTATATTATAGGGAATAGCAGCCCCTGTGTATATTATAGAGAATAGCAACTCCTGTGTATATTATAGGGAATAGCAGCCCCTGTGTATAAGAACATAAGAAATAGGAGCAGGAGTAGGCCAATCGGCCCATCGAGCCTGCTCCGCCATTCAATAAGATCATGGCTGATCTGATCCTAACCGCCAATCTACTATCTATCACAGAAACATCTCCTGCATCTAACAGAATTGCACACACGAAATAGGAGCAGAATCAGGCTACACAGTCCCTGGGCCCGCTCCACTACCCACAGGGCCATGACCGATCCGAACCTAGACTCATGTCCAAATTCCTGCCCGCTCCCCGTAACCCTTAATGCCCTTTACTTCTAGGAAACTGTCTATTTCTGTTTTAAATTTAATTAATGTTGTAGCTTCTACAGCTTTTTGTGGCAGCATATTCCATGGACCTACCACCCTCTGAGTGAAGTAGTTCCTCCTCATCTCAGTTTTGAAAGAGCAGCCCCTTATTCTAAGACTATGTCCCTTAGTTCTCGTCTCACCCGTCATCGGGAACATCCTCCCCGCATCCACCCGATCCAACCCCTTCACAATCTTATATGTTTCAATAAGATCGCCTCTCATTCTTCTGAACTCCAATGAGTAGAGTCCCAATCTACCCAACCTCTCCTCATATGACCACCCCCTCATCTCCGGGATTAACCGAGTGAACCTTTTTTGCACTGCCTCGAGAGCAAGGATGTCTTTCCTTAAGTAAGGACACCAAAACTGTATGCAGTATTCCAGGTGCGGTCTCACCAATACCTTGTACAACTGAAGCAATACCTCCCTATTTTTATATTCTATCCCCCTAGCAATGAAAGCCAACATTCCATTTGCCTTCTTAATCACTTGCTGCACCTGCATACTAACCTTTTGAGTTTCGTGCACCAGGACCCCCAGATCCCTTTGCACTTCAGTACTCTCCAGTTTCTTGCCATTAAGATAATAAATTGCTCTAGGATTTTTCCTGCCAAAGTGCATCACCTCACACTTTCCAGTGCTGTATTCCATCTGCCAAATCTCTGCCCACTTACTTAGCCTGTCTATGTCCCCTTGCAGGTTTTTTATGTCCTCCTCACTCACTACTTTCCCTCCCATCTTTGTATCATCTGCAAATTTTGATATGTTACACTTGGTCCCTTCCTCCAAATCGTTAATATAGATTGTGAAGAGTTGGGGACCCAGCACTGACCCCTGTGGAACACCACTAGTTACTGATTGCCAGTCTGAGAATGAACCATTTATCCCAACTCTTTGCTTTCTGTTAGATAGCCAATCCTCTATCCATGCCAGAATATTACCCCCAATCCCGTGATTTTTTACCTTAAGCAATAATCTTTTGTGTGGCACCTTGTCAAATGCCTTTTGGAAGTCTAAATACACTACGTCCACTGGTTCCCCTTTATCCACTCTATATGTTACTTCCTCAAAGAACTCCAGCAAATTTGTCAAACATGACTTCCCCTTCGTAAAACCATGCTGACTTTGTCCTATTAAATTATGATTATCCAAATGTCTTGTTACTGTTTCCTTAATAATGGACTCCAAAATTTTACCTACCACAGATGTTAGGCTAACCGGTCTATAGTTACCAGCCTTCTGTCTACTGCCCTTTTTAAATAAGGGTGTTACATTAGCAGTTTTCCAGTCTGCCGGGACCTTAGCGGAATCCAGGGAGTTTTGAAAAATTATTACCAATGCATCTACAATCCCTACCGCCACTTCCTTCAAGACTCTAGGATGTAAGCCATCAGGTCCAGGTGATTTATCCGCCTTGAGTCCCATTATTTTACCGAGTACCACTTCCTTAGTGATTTTGATCGTGTTTAGCTCCTCTCCCCCTATAGCCCCCTGTTTGTCCAGTGTTGGGATATTCTTAGTGTCCTCTACTGTAAAGACTGATACAAAATATTCATTCAGTGTTTTTGCCATCTCCATATTTCCCACCATTAATTTCCCGGTCTCATCCTCTAAGGGACCAACATTTACTTTAGCCACCCTTTTTCTTTTTATATAACTATAAAAACTCTTACTATCTGTTTTTATATTTTTTGCTAATTTACTTTCATAATCTATCTTCCCTTTCTTAATCAATCTTTTTGTTATTTTTTGCTGCCTTTTAAAGTTTTCCCAATCCTCTGTCCTCCCACTAGATTTCGCTACCTTATATGCCCTTGTTTTTAGTCGAATACTATCCTTAATTTCTTTACTTAGCCACGGATGACTGTCCTTTCTTTTACACCCTTTTCTTTTCAGTGGAATATATTTTTTTTGGAAGTTGTAAAATAACTCCTTGAATGTACACCACTGATCATGTGTCGTCTTACCCTTTAATCTATTTTCCCAATCCACTCTACTCAATTCCGCTCGCATACCTTCATAGTCTCCTTTATTCAAGCTTAGCACGCTTGTTTGAGATCCAACCTTCTCACCCTCTAATTGAATATGGAATTCAACCATGTTATGGTCACTCATTCCAAGGGGATCCTTTACTAGGACATTTTTAATTAATCCTGTCTCGTTACACAGGACCAGATCTAAGGTTGCTTGCCCCCTGGTCGGTTCAGTTACATACTGCTCAAGAAACCCATCCCTAATACACTCAATGAACTCATCCTCAAGGCAGCCCTGCCCCATTTGATTTGTCCAATTAATATGATAGTTAAAATCCCCCATAATTATAGATGTTCCCTTATTACATGCCTCAACTATTTCCTGATTGATACTCCGTCCAATAGAGTTGCAACTGTTCGGAGGCCTATAGACTACGCCCACTAATGTTTTTTTCCCCTTATTATTCCTTATCTCCACCCAAACTGTTTCATTATCATGATTTTTTGACCCAATATCATTACTCTGTATTACAGTGATTCCTTCCTTTATTAACATAGCCACCCCACCTCCCCTTCCTTCCTGCCTGTCCTTCCTGATCGTTAAATAACCTGGTATGTTTAATTCCCAGGCATTGTCACCCTGCAGCCATGTTTCTGTAATGGCCACAATATCATAACCATATGTAGTTATTTGTGCCATTAACTCGTCTATTTTGTTACGAATGCTACGTGCATTCAGATAGAGAACTTTCAAATATGCTTTGTGGCACTTAGTTCCTGCTTTTTCACTTTTTACCAGTTTACCTTTTACTCCACACACTCTGTCCCTTCCTGCCACGCTCTGATTTGTGATTCCCCTACTGCTACCTATGTCTATGACCCTCTCTGTTGTCATTTTTATTTTTTGCTCTCTTGAAACCTCCCCCCCACTAATTAGTTTAAAGCCCTCTCCACAGCCCTAGTTATTCGATTCGCCAGGACACTAGTCCCAGCACTGGCCAAGTGAAGTCCGTCCCAACGGAACAGCTCTCTCCTGCCCCAGTACTGGTGCCAGTGTCCCAAGAAGCAAAACCCATTTTTCCCACACCAGTCTTTGAGCCACGCATTCAACTCCCTGATTTTATTTACCCTAGCCAAATTTGCTCGTGGCTCAGGTAGTAATCCAGAGATTATTACCCTCGAGGTTCTGCTTTTTAATTTGGCCCCTAGCTGCTCAAACTCCCTCAGCAGAACCTCTTTCCTTGTCCTATCTATGTCATTGGTACCAACATGGACCACTACAACTGGATCCTCCCCCTCCCACTCCAAGTTTCTCTCCAGCCCAGAGGAGATGTCCTTAACCCTGGCACCGGGCAGGCAACACAGCCTTCGGGACTCTCGCTCTTGGCTGCAAAGAACCCTATCTATCCCCCTAATGATACTATCCCCTACCACTACAACATTTCTTTTTACTCCCCCCACTTGAATGGCCCCCCTTACCACGGTGCTGTGGCCAGGTTGCTCATCCTCCCTGCAGTCCCCGCTCCTATCCACACAGGGAGTAAGAGCCTCGAACCTGTTGGACAAGAGCAAGGGCTGCGGCTCCTCCAACACTACCTCCTGGATCCCTGTACCTGCCTCACTCGTAGTCACACCTTCCTGTCCCTGACCACGGGCTACTTCTGAATTAGTTACTCTAATTGGTGTGACTACCTCCTGAAACATGGAGTCCAGGTAACTCTCCCCCTCCCTGATGTGTCGCAGTGTTTGAAGCTCGGACTCCAGCTCATCAACACGGAGCCGGAGTTCCTCGAGCAGCCAACACTTACTGCAAATGTGTTCACCGTGAACATCAATGGTGTCCACCAGCTCCCACATATTGCAGCAGTAACACATCACCTGCTCTCCCATTCTATGTAATTAATTAAAAATGTATTATTTACTGTTCAGTTAATTTATGCCAGCAGTCTCTGCTACACCACAGATACCCGAGAAACAATAAAATTGAAGTTTTGTATAAAAAAAAAGAGAAATACTCACCAACCAATCACTTACCTGCTTTCTGGTGATGTCACACTTCGATTATTTTTTACCTCTCTCCTGCTCTCGGCTTGGTGAAAGCCTACCTGGTCGCTGCCGCCTTTTACCGCCGCCGCCTCGCCGCTGTTGCTCCACCCAGGTCCGCCTCACTCTCTGTCCTGTGGCAGTTTGTTCTGAGTCTCCTCACTCTGTCCTGTGACAGTTTGTTCTGAGTCTCCTCACTCTCTGTCCTGTGGCAGTTTGTTCTGAGTCTCCTCACTCTGTCCTGTGACAGTTTGTTCTGAGTCTCCTCACTCTCCGTCCTGTGGCAGTTTGTTCTGAGTCTCCTCACTCTCTGTCCTGTGGCAGTTTGTTCTGAGTCTCCTCACTCTCTGTCCTGTGGCAGTTTGTTCTGAGTCTCCTCACTCTCTGTCCTGTGGCAGTTTGTTCTGAGTCTCCTCACTCTGTCCTGTGGCAGAATATTATAGAGAATAGCAGCCCCTGTGTATATTATAGAGAATAGCAGCCCCTGTGTATATTATAGGGAATAGCAGCCCCTGTGTATATTATAGAGAATAGCAGCCCCTGTGTATATTATAGAGAATAGCAGCCCCTTGTATATTATAGGGAATAGCAGCCCCTGTGTATATTATAGAGAATAGCAACTCCTGTGTATATTATAGGGAATAGCAGCCCCTGTGTATATTATAGAGAATAGCAGCCCCTGTGTATATTATAGAGAATAGCAGCCCCTGTGTACATTATAGGGAATAGCAGCCCCTGTGTATATTATAGAGAATAGCAACTCCTGTGTATATTATAGGGAATAGCAGCCCCTGTGTATATTATAGAGAATAGCAGCCCCTGTGTATATTATAGGGAATAGCAGTCCCTGTGTATATTAGAGAGAATAGCAGCCCCTGTGTATATTATAGGGAATAGCAGCCCCTGTGTATATTATAGAGAATAGCAGCGCCTGTGTATATTATAGAGAATAGCAGCCCCTGTGTATATTATATAGAATAGCAGCCCCTGTGTATATTACAGAGAATAGCAGCCCCTGTGTATATTATAGAGAATAGCAGCCCCTGTGTATATTATAGAGAATAGTAGCCCCTGTGTATATTATAGGGAATAGCAGCCCCTGTGTATATTATAGAGAATAGCAGCCCCTGTGTACATTATAGAGAATAGCAGCCCCTGTGTATATTATAGGGAATAGCAGCCCCTGTGTATATTATAGAGAATAGCAGCCCCTGTGTACATTATAGGGAATAGCAACCCCTGTGTATATTATAGAGAATAGCAACTCCTGTGTATATTATAGGGAATAGCAGCCCCTGTGTATATTATAGAGAATAGCAGCCCCTGTGTATATTAGAGAATAGCAGCCCCTCTGTATATTATAGGGAATAGCAGACCCTGTGTATATTATAGAGAATAGCAGCCCCTGTGTATATTAGAGAGAATAGCAGCCCCTGTGTATATTATAGGGAAGAGCAGCCCCTGTGTACATTATAGGGAATAGCAGCCCCTGTGTATATTATATAGAATAGCAGCCCCTGTCTATATTATAGTGAATAGCAGCCCTGTGTATATTATAGAGAATAGCAGCCCCTGTGTATATTATAGAGAATAGCAGCTCCTGTGCATATTATATAGAATAGCAGCCCCTGTGTATATTATAGAGAATAGCAGCCCCTGTGTATATTATGGAGAATAGCAGCCCCTGTGTATATTATAGAGAATAGCAGCTCCTGTGTATATTATATAGTATAGCAGCCCCTGTGTATATTATATAGAATAGCAGCCCTGTGTATATTATAGAGAATAGCAGCCCCTGTGTATATTATAGAGAATAGCAGCCCCTGTGTATATTATAGAGAATAACAGCCCCTGTGTATATTATAGGGAATAGCAGCCCCTGTGTATATTATAGAGATTAGCAGCCCCTGTGTATATTATAGAGAATAGCAGCCCCTGTGTATATTATAGGGAATAGCAGCCCCTGTGTATATTATATAGAATAGCAGCCCCTGTGTACATTATAGGGAATAGCAGCCCCTGTGTATGTTATAGAGAATAGCAGCCCCTGTGTATATTATAGAGAATAGCAGACCTGTGTATATTATAGAGAATAGCAGCCCCTGTGTATATTATAGGGAATAGCAGCCCCTGTGTATATTATAGAGAATAGCAGCCCCTGTGTATATTATAGGGAATAGCAGCCCCTGTGTATATTATAGAGAATAGCAGGCCCTGTGTATATTATAGGGAATAGCAGCCACTGTGTATATTATAGAGAATAGCAACTCCTGTGTATATTATAGGGAATAGCAGCCCCTGTGTATATTATAGAGAATAGCAGCCCCTTGTATATTATAGGGAATAGCAGCCCCTGTGTATATTATAGAGAATAGCAACTCCTGTGTATATTATAGGGAATAGCAGCCCCTGTGTATATTATAGAGAATAGCAGCCCCTGTGTATATTATAGAGAATAGCAGCCCCTGTGTACATTATAGGGAATAGCAGCCCCTGTGTATATTATAGAGAATAGCAACTCCTGTGTATATTATAGGGAATAGCAGCCCCTGTGTATATTATAGAGAATAGCAGCCCCTGTGTATATTAGAGAATAGCAGCCCCTGTGTATATTATAGGGAATAGCAGCCCCTGTGTATATTATAGGGAATAGCAGCCCCTGTGTATGTTATAGAGAATAGCAGCCCCTGTGTATATTATAGAGAATAGCAGCCCCTGTGTATATTATAGGGAATAGCAGCCCCTGTGTATATTATAGAGAATAGCAGCCCCTGTGTATATTATAGAGAATAGCAGCCCCTGTGTACATTATAGGGAATAGCAGCCCCTGTGTATATTATAGAGAATAGCAACTCCTGTGTATATTATAGGGAATAGCAGCCCCTGTGTATATTATAGAGAATAGCAGCCCCTGTGTATATTAGAGAATAGCAGCCCCTGTGTATATTATAGGGAATAGCAGCCCCTGTGTATATTATAGAGAATAGCAGGCCCTGTGTATATTATAGGGAATAGCAGCCACTGTGTATATTATAGAGAATAGCAACTCCTGTGTATATTATAGGGAATAGCAGCCCCTGTGTATATTATAGAGAATAGCAGCCCCTGTGTATATTATAGAGAATAGCAGCCCCTGTGTATATTATAGGGAATAGCAGCCCCTGTGTATATTATAGAGAATAGCAGCCCCTGTGTATATTATAGAGAATAGCAGCCCCTTGTATATTATAGGGAATAGCAGCCCCTGTGTATATTATAGAGAATAGCAACTCCTGTGTATATTATAGGGAATAGCAGCCCCTGTGTATATTATAGAGAATAGCAGCCCCTGTGTATATTATAGAGAATAGCAGCCCCTGTGTATATTATAGGGAATAGCAGCCCCTGTGTATATTATAGAGAATAGCAGCCCCTGTGTATATTATAGAGAATAGCAGCCCCTTGTATATTATAGGGAATAGCAGCCCCTGTGTATATTATAGAGAATAGCAACTCCTGTGTATATTATAGGGAATAGCAGCCCCTGTGTATATTATAGAGAATAGCAGCCCCTGTGTATATTATAGAGAATAGCAGCCCCTGTGTACATTATAGGGAATAGCAGCCCCTGTGTATATTATAGAGAATAGCAACTCCTGTGTATATTATAGGGAATAGCAGCCCCTGTGTATATTATAGAGAATAGCAGCCCCTGTGTATATTAGAGAATAGCAGCCCCTGTGTATATTATAGGGAATAGCAGCCCCTGTGTATATTATAGGGAATAGCAGCCCCTGTGTATGTTATAGAGAATAGCAGCCCCTGTGTATATTATAGAGAATAGCAGCCCCTGTGTATATTATAGGGAATAGCAGCCCCTGTGTATATTATAGGGAATAGCAGTCCCTGTGTATATTAGAGAGAATAGCAGCCCCTGTGTATATTATAGGGAATAGCAGCCCCTGTGTATATTATAGAGAATAGCAGCGCCTGTGTATATTATAGAGAATAGCAGCCCCTGTGTATATTATATAGAATAGCAGCCCCTGTGTATATTATAGAGAATAGCAGCCCCTGTGTACATTATAGGGAATAGCAGCCCCTGTGTATATTATAGAGAATAGCAACTCCTGTGTATATTATAGGGAATAGCAGCCCCTGTGTATATTATAGAGAATAGCAGCCCCTGTGTATATTAGAGAATAGCAGCCCCTCTGTATATTATAGGGAATAGCAGACCCTGTGTATATTATAGAGAATAGCAGCCCCTGTGTATATTAGAGAGAATAGCAGCCCCTGTGTATATTATAGGGAAGAGCAGCCCCTGTGTACATTATAGGGAATAGCAGCCCCTGTGTATATTATATAGAATAGCAGCCCCTGTCTATATTATAGTGAATAGCAGCCCTGTGTATATTATAGAGAATAGCAGCCCCTGTGTATATTATAGAGAATAGCAGCTCCTGTGCATATTATATAGAATAGCAGCCCCTGTGTATATTATAGAGAATAGCAGCCCCTGTGTATATTATGGAGAATAGCAGCCCCTGTGTATATTATAGAGAATAGCAGCTCCTGTGTATATTATATAGTATAGCAGCCCCTGTGTATATTATATAGAATAGCAGCCCTGTGTATATTATAGAGAATAGCAGCCCCTGTGTATATTATAGAGAATAGCAGCCCCTGTGTATATTATAGAGAATAACAGCCCCTGTGTATATTATAGGGAATAGCAGCCCCTGTGTATATTATAGAGATTAGCAGCCCCTGTGTATATTATAGAGAATAGCAGCCCCTGTGTATATTATAGGGAATAGCAGCCCCTGTGTATATTATATAGAATAGCAGCCCCTGTGTACATTATAGGGAATAGCAGCCCCTGTGTATGTTATAGAGAATAGCAGCCCCTGTGTATATTATAGAGAATAGCAGACCTGTGTATATTATAGAGAATAGCAGCCCCTGTGTATATTATAGGGAATAGCAGCCCCTGTGTATATTATAGAGAATAGCAGCCCCTGTGTATATTATAGGGAATAGCAGCCCCTGTGTATATTATAGAGAATAGCAAACCCTATGTATATTATAGGGAATAGCAGCCCCTGTGTATATTATAGAGAATAGCAGCCCCTGTGTATATTATAGAGAATAGCAGCCCCTGTGTATATTATAGGGAATAGCAGCCCCAGGGTATATTATAGAGAATAGCAGCCCCTGTGTATATTATAGGGAATAGCAGCCCCTGTGTATATTATAGAGAATAGCAGACCCTGTGTATATTATAGGGAATAGCAGCCCCTGTGTATATTATAGGGAATAGCAGCCCCTGTGTATATTACAGAGAATAGCAGCCCCTGTGTATATTATAGAGAATAGCAGCCCCTGTGTATATTATAGAGAATAGCAGCCCCTGTGTATATTGCAGAGAATAGCAGCCCCTGTGTATATTATAGAGAATAGCAGCCCCTGTGTATATTACAGAGAATAGCAGCCCCTGTGTATATTATAGAGAATAGCAGACCCTGTGTATATTATAGGGAATAGCAGCCCCTGTGTATATTATAGGGAATAGCAGCCCCTGTGTATATTATAGAGAATAGCAGCCCCTGTGTATATTACAGAGAATAGCAGCCCCTGTGTATATTATAGAGAATAGCAGCCCCTGTGTATATTATAGAGAATAGCAGCCCCTGTGTATATTACAGAGAATAGCAGCCCCTGTGTATATTATAGAGAATAGCAGCCCCTGTGTATATTATAGGGAATAGCAGCCCCTGTGTATATTATAGGGAATAGCAGCCCCTGTGTATATTATAGAGAATAGCAGCCCCTGTGTATATTACAGAGAATAGCAGCCCCTGTGTATATTATAGGGAATAGCAGCCCCTGTGTATATTAAAGGGAATAGCAGCCCCTGTGTATATTATAGAGAATAGCAGCCCCTGTGTATATTACAGAGAATAGCAGCCCCTGTGTATATTATAGGGAATAGCAGAACCTGTGTATATTACAGAGAATAGCAGCCCCTGTGTACATTATAGGGAATAGCAGCCCCTGTGTATATTATAGAGAATAGCAGCCCCTGTGTATATTATAGGGAATAGCAGCCCCTGTGTATATTATAGGGAATAGCAGCCCCTGTGTACATTATAGAGAATAGCAGCCCCTGTGTATATTATAGGGAATAGCAGCCCCTGTGTATATTATAGGGAATAGCAGCCCCTGTGTATATTATAGAGAATAGCAGCCTGTGTATATTATAGGGAATAGCAGCTCCTGTGTATATTATAGAGAATAGCAGCCCCTATGTATATTATAGGGAATAGCAGCCCCTGTGTATATTATAGGGAATAGCAGCCCCTGTGTATATTATTGAGAATAGCAGCCCCTGTGTATATTATAGAGAATAGCAGCCCCTGTGTATATTATAGGGAATAGCAGCCCCTGTGTATATTATAGGGAATAGCAGCCCCTGTGTATATTATAGAGAATAGCAGCCCCTGTGTATATTATAGGAATAGCAGCCCCTGTGTATATTACAGAGAATAGCAGCCCCTGTGTATATTATAGAGAATAGCAGCCCCTGTGTATATTAAAGGGAATAGCAGCCCCTGTGTATATTATAGAGAATAGCAGCCCCTGTGTATATTACAGAGAATAGCAGCCCCTGTGTATATTATAGAGAATAGCAGCCCCTGTGTATATTATAGGGAATAGCAGCCCCTGTGTATATTACAGAGAATAGCAGCCCCTGTGTATATTGTAGAGAATAGCAGCCCCTGTGTATATTATATGGAATAGCAGCCCCTGTGTATATTGTAGAGAATAGCAGCCCCTGTGTATATTATAGGGAATAGCAGCCCCAGTGTATATTATAGAGAATAGCAGCCCCTGTGTATATTATAGGGAATAGCAGCCCCTGTGTATATTATAGGGAATAGCAGCCCCTGTGTATATGAGGGAATAGCAGCCCCTGTGTATATTATAGGGAATAGCAGCCCCTGTGTATATTATAGGGAATAGCAGCCCCAGTGTATATTATAGAGAATAGCAGCCCCTGTGTATATTATAGGGAATAGCAGCCCCTGTGTATATTATAGAGAATAGCAGTCCCTGTGTATATTATAGAGAATAGCAGCCCCTGTGTATATTACAGAGAATAGCAGCCCCTGTGTATATTATAGGGAATAGCAGCCCCTGTGTATATTAAAGGGAATAGCAGCCCCTGTGTATATTATAGAGAATAGCAGCCCCTGTGTATATTACAGAGAATAGCAGCCCCTGTGTATATTATAGGGAATAGCAGAACCTGTGTATATTACAGAGAATAGCAGCCCCTGTGTACATTATAGGGAATAGCAGCCCCTGTGTATATTATAGAGAATAGCAGCCCCTGTGTATATTATAGGGAATAGCAGCCCCTGTGTATATTATAGGGAATAGCAGCCCCTGTGTACATTATAGAGAATAGCAGCCCCTGTGTATATTATAGGGAATAGCAGCCCCTGTGTATATTATAGGGAATAGCAGCCCCTGTGTATATTATAGAGAATAGCAGCCTGTGTATATTATAGGGAATAGCAGCTCCTGTGTATATTATAGAGAATAGCAGCCCCTATGTATATTATAGGGAATAGCAGCCCCTGTGTATATTATAGGGAATAGCAGCCCCTGTGTATATTATTGAGAATAGCAGCCCCTGTGTATATTATAGAGAATAGCAGCCCCTGTGTATATTATAGGGAATAGCAGCCCCTGTGTATATTATAGGGAATAGCAGCCCCTGTGTATATTATAGAGAATAGCAGCCCCTGTGTATATTACAGAGAATAGCAGCCCCTGTGTATATTACAGAGAATAGCAGCCCCTGTGTATATTATAGAGAATAGCAGCCCCTGTGTATATTAAAGGGAATAGCAGCCCCTGTGTATATTATAGAGAATAGCAGCCCCTGTGTATATTACAGAGAATAGCAGCCCCTGTGTATATTATAGAGAATAGCAGCCCCTGTGTATATTATAGGGAATAGCAGCCCCTGTGTATATTACAGAGAATAGCAGCCCCTGTGTATATTGTAGAGAATAGCAGCCCCTGTGTATATTATATGGAATAGCAGCCCCTGTGTATATTGTAGAGAATAGCAGCCCCTGTGTATATTATAGGGAATAGCAGCCCCAGTGTATATTATAGAGAATAGCAGCCCCTGTGTATATTATAGGGAATAGCAGCCCCTGTGTATATTATAGGGAATAGCAGCCCCTGTGTATATGAGGGAATAGCAGCCCCTGTGTATATTATAGGGAATAGCAGCCCCTGTGTATATTATAGGGAATAGCAGCCCCAGTGTATATTATAGAGAATAGCAGCCCCTGTGTATATTATAGGGAATAGCAGCCCCTGTGTATATTATAGAGAATAGCAGTCCCTGTGTATATTATAGAGAATAGCAGTCCCTGTGTATATTATAGAGAATAGCAGCCCCTGTGTATATTATAGGGAATAGCAGCCCCTGTGTATATTATAGAGAATAGCAGTCCCTGTGTATATTATAGAGAATAGCAGTCCCTGTGTATATTATAGAGAATAGCAGCCCCTGTGTATATTATAGAGAATAGCAGCCCCTGTGTATATTATAGAGAATAGCAGCCCCTGTGTATATTATAGGGAATAGCAGCCCCTGTGTATATTATAGAGAATAGCAGCCCCTGTGTATATTAGAGAATAGCAGCCCCTGTGTACATTATAGAGAATAGCAGCCCCTGTGTATATTATAGGGAATAGCAGCCCCAGTGTATATTATAGGGAATAGCAGCCCCAGTGTATATTATAGAGAATAGCAGCCCCTGTGTATATTATAGGGAATAGCAGCCCCTGTGTATATTATAGAGAATAGCAGCCCCTGTGTATATTATAGAGAATAGCAGCCCCTGTGTATATTATAGGGAATAGCAGCCCCTGTGTATATTATAGAGAATAGCAGCCCCTGTGTATATTATAGTGAATAGCAGCCCCTGTGTATATTATAGGGAATAGCAGCCCCTGTGTATATTATAGGGAATAGCAGCCCCTGTGTATATTATAGAGAATAGCAGCCCCTGTGTATATTATAGGATTGACAGCGCCTGTGTATATTATGGGATTGATTGGCCCTTGTCTATATTATGGGATTGATTGTCCCTGTGTATATTATGGAATTTATCGTCCCTTGTCTATTTTATGGGATTGACTGGCGCTGTGTATATTATGGGATGGATATTACTCCCCCCCCCCCCCCCCGCCGCCCCCACCGTGTCTCTTAAAGAAAAGGAAATCTCTGGACTGCGGAAGCAATTTGAAGTTAGCCTGTAACTCATGCCACAGCCGAGCATTGTATTGATGCGGTGACTGAAGGGAGTTAACGATTTCTGCCCTCGAAGCCTGGCCTGTCTGAGTGGAAATCATTCGCTGGGGGAATTGTTTTTAGCGAACTGAAGGCTTGTAAAATAAATTGGAGCCAATGCGAGGGCACGGGGAGCCCTGTGTTAGTGAAGATAAAAGCTCCACCATTTATCTCGGAGGAAATGACATTGTGGCCAGACAAGCCCCTTCCATTTTTCATGATTGACCCCCCCCCCCGGCTAAGAATGCAATGTGGTTCGCATCGACCGACTTTCCGCGAGGTTGCTTCAGACGACGAGGCCCTTCTTGCCCACTTCATCCGTTTCTCCCCAGCCCTACCAGCTCCCTCTTCACCCATCCCGCTGTGACCTGGTCTCGACCATCCCTCTGTATATTTAATGGGAGAAGTCGCACAACACCAGGTTATAGTCCAACAGCTTTATTTGAAATCACAAGCTTTCGGAGCGCTGCTCCTTCGTCAGGTGAAGTGAAGAGATGCATATAGACACAGCATATATAGTCAGAGAACACTGCCAGGTGATTACAGTTAATCTTTCCAGCTGCCCTTTATCACACCTCGGCAGAGAGATAATCACAGCAATCAGAGGTGTGGATGGTGTCCAAACCGGTCAGTCAGGAAAACATTCCATCAAAGACAATGAGGTGGGGTCACAAGGGGTCAATGTGGCAGATGCTGGGGTCTGGATGGAAAACAAAAAACTTTTTTTGCTGGAAATCACAGCAGGTCCGGCCGCATCTGTGTAGAGAGAACAAGCCAACGACGACTCGAGTCTGGATGACTCTACGTCAGGTGGGGTTACATGTAGCGTGACATGAACCCAAGATCCCGGTTGAGGCCGTCCTCATGGGTGCGGTACTTGGCTATCAGTTTCTGCTCGACGATTTTGCATTGTCGTGTGTCTCGAAGGCCGTCTTGGAGAACGCTGTATATTTAAGTAAGGATATATTTGCATTGGAGGCAGTTCAGAGACGATTCACTCGGTTGATTCCAGAGATGAGGGGGTTGACTTATGAGGACAGGTTGAGCAGGTTGGGCCTATACTAATTGGAGTTTGGAAGAATGAGCGGGGATCTTATCGAAACATACAAGATACTGAGGGGGCTCGAGAAGGTAGATGCAGAGAGGATGTTTCCCCTCGTGGGGAAATCTAGAACTCGGGGGCACAGTCTCAGAATAAAGGGTCGCCCTTTTAGAACTGAGATGAGGAGGAATTTCTTCTCTCTGAGGGTCGTAAATCTGTGGAATTCTCTGCCCCAGAGAGCTGTGGAGGGCCGGGTCATTAAATACATTTAAGGTGGAGATAGACAGATTTTTGCAAGATAAGGGAGTGAAGGTTTATGGGGAGCGGGCGGGGAAGTGGCTTTGAGCCCCAAGATCAGCCATGATCTTGAATGGCGGAGCAGGCTCAAGGGGCCGAGGGGCCTATTCCTGCTCCTAATTCTTATGTTCTTATGTATCGGCTTCCTCCGTAACATCGCCCGTCTCCGCCCCCCTGCCTCAGCCCGTCTCCTGCTGAAACCCTCCTCCCTGCCTTTTGTGACCACCAGACTCACGTCAATCCCAACGCTCTCCTCTCCGGCCTCCCATCTTCCACCCTCCGTAAACTCCAGCTCATCCCAAACTCCTGCTGCCCCCGTGTCCTAACTCGCCCCGAGTCCCCGTTCACCCATCACCCACCCTGTGCTCGCTGACCTACATTGGCTCCCGGTCCGGCAACGCCTCAATTTTAAAATCCCCATCCTTGTTTTCAAATCCCCTCCATGACCTCCTCGCCCCCCCTCCCTATCTCTGTAACCTCCTCCTCTTGTCCATCCCCCGATTTCCATCGCTCCACCATTGGCGGCCGTGCCTTCAGCCGCCTGGGCCCCGAGCTCTGGAATTCCCTCCCTAAACCTCTCCGCCTCTCTCTCCTCCTTTAAGACGCTCCTTAAAACCGACCTCTTTGGCCAAGCTTTTGGTCACCTGTCCGAATATCTCCTTATGTGGCTCGGGGTCAAATTTTGTCTGATTTACGCTCCTGTGAAGCGCGCTGGGACGTTTTACTACGTTAAAGGCAGCTGTATAAATGCACGTTGTTGTCGATTAAAGATAAATATTGGGCCCAGGACACCGGGGAGAACTCCCCCTGCTCTTCTTCCAATAGTGGCCGTGGGATCTTTTACACCCACCTGAGAGAGTAGACGGGGCCTCGGTTTAACCTCTCATCCGAAACACGGCACCTCCGACAGTGCGCCGCTCCCTCAGTAATGCCCCTCCGACAGTGCGGCGCTCCCTCAGTACCGCCCCTCCGACAGTGCGCCGCTCCCTCAGTACCGCCCCTCCGATAGTGCGGCGCTCCCTCAGTACCTCCCCTCCGACAGTGCGGCGCTCCCTCAGTACTGACCCTCCGACAGTGCGGCGCTCCCTCAGTACCTCCCCTCCGACAGTGCGGTGCTCCCTCAGTACTGCCCCTCCGACAGTGCGGCGCTCCCTCAGTACCGCCCCTCCGACAGTGCGCCGCTCCCTCAGTACCGCCCCTCCGACAGTGCGCCGCTCCCTCAGTACCGCCCCTCCGACAGTGCGGCGCTCCCTCAGTACCGACCCTCCGACAGTGCGGCGCTCCCTCAGTACCGCCCCTCCGACAGTGCGGCGCTCCCTCAGTACCGCCCCTCCGACAGTGCGGCGCTCCCTCAGTACCGCCCCTCCGACAGTGCGGCGCTCCCTCAGTACTGCCCCTCCGACAGTGCGCCGCTCCCTCAGTACCGCCCCTCCGACAGTGCGGCGCTCCCTCAGTACTGGCACTGGGAGTGTCGGCCTGGATTATGGGCTCAAGTCTCTGGAGTGGGACTTGAACCCACAACCTTTATTGACCAATCAGTGTGATTTTACACTGAACAGCGCGGCCTAGCTCCGATTGGATTGACCTCCACCCTGAACCGGGCACGACCTCAGCCCGGGTCGCCGGCTATAAGAGTCCACAGTTTTGGAAATATCTCAAATGTTGACGCAGACGGCAAGGAACAGAAATCCATTTTTTTTTGCTCCCCTGCTTTTACCAGGCGTAAGGGTTTGGTGGGCATTCGCTGGGCAGTAGTCGGGCAAATAGCCTCTGCCCCGCCCCTACCTCCCTCTGCCCCGCCCCTACCTCTCTCTGCCCCGCCCCTACCTCCCTCTGCCCCGCCCCTACCTCCCTCTGCCCCGCCCCTACCTCTCTCTGCCCCGCCCCTACCTCCCTCCGCTCCGCCCCTACCTGCCTCTGCCCCGCCCCTACCTGCTTCTGCCCCGCCCCTACCTCCCTCTGCCCCGCCCCTACCTCCCTCTGCCCCGCCCCTACCTCCCTCTGTCCAATATTGGGCACTCAGTGTAAAATCACACTGATTGGTCAATAAAGGTCGTGGGTTCGAGTCCCCACTCCAGAGACTCGAGCCCATAATCCAGGCCGACACTCCCAGTGCCAGTACTGAGGGAGCGCCGCACTGTCGGAGGGGCAGTACTGAGGGAGCGCCGCACTGTCAGAGGGACAGTACTGAGGGAGCGCCGCACTGTCGGAGGGGCAGTACTGAGGGAGCGCCGCACTGTCGGAGGGGCGGTACTGAGGGAGCGCCGCACTGTCGGAGGGACAGTACTGAGGGAGCGCCGCACTGTCGGAGGGGCAGTACTGAGGGAGCGGCGCACTGTCGGAGGGGCACTACTGAGGGAGCGCCGCACTGTCGGAGGGGCAGTACTGAGGGAGCGCCGCACTGTCGGAGGGGCAGTACTGAGGGAGCGCTGCACTGTCGGAGGGGCAGTACTGAGGGCGCGCCGCACTGTCGGATGTTCAGTACTGAGGGAGCGCCGCACTGTCGGAGGGGCGGTACTGAGGGAGCGCCGCACTGTCGGAGGGGCGGTACTGAGGGAGCGCCGCACTGTCGGAGGGGCGGTACTGAGGGAGCGCCGCACTGTCGGAGGGGCGGTACTGAGGGAGCGCCGCACTGTCGGAGGGGCGGTACTGAGGGAGCTCCGCACTGTCGGAGGGGCAGTACTGAGGGAGCGCCGCACTGTCGGAGGGGCAGTACTGAGGGAGATGCCAACCCTGATCATTAGTTGCCACCCACACTGAGCGTGGGCAGCCGGGCGTGTGCCCGCATTCGGAGACCATCTTGCGGCAGACATCTTGCCCTCAATTTCAGGAACTTAGCTCGAGGTTTGTTTTTTTCTCTCCTCCGATGTTCTGAATTAGGAGCTCGGTCAGTTCACCGTGACTAATGCAGCTGACCATCAATTATTCAACAGATGCAGCTGTTTTTAGCTTCAAAACTTGCCTGAAAATTCTTTTGCTCTCGGGCCAGGACTTTCACCAGACCAACCAACGGCGCTGACCCCCTCCATCCGATTTACACACACACACACACACGTGGGGAACCGCAGCTTGGGCTTGACCTGTGTCCCATCGGGGTCGCCAAAATCCCCGGATAGGGTCTGGATCCGTCCGTATACCCGTTCTCTTAGACAAATAAACACTTGCCCTTATGACAGACCCCGTTCCGTAGGGAACACTGTCATATCATTGGAACGTTAGGACGGGGGTCTCCACCAGTGTTACCGGGGCGGGGGGTGGGCGGTCTTCGAGATAGGGTCGCCAACTCTGGTAGGAGATTACGATCGCGTGGCGGTTCTGGCCGTGTGACGCCTGATCACCTGACATCCGAGCGGGTGACATTCGATCACGTGACATTTGCTCACGTGACTTCTATATCAGAGACCCCCCCCCCCATATATCAGACCCCCATATGTCAGAGACCCCTCTTGGAACTCTCCCCCCCCCAAAAAAAAGCTGTTGAGGCTGGGAGGGGGGGTCAATTGAAAATGTCAAGACTGAGATTGATAGATTTTTGTTGGGTAAGGGGATTAAGGGTTACGGAACCAAGGCGGGTAGATGGAGTTAAGATACAGATCAGCCATGATCTGATTGAATGGGCTGTGCTCTGGTGTGTCTTTGATGTAATGCCTCCCTGACAAATTGCTTTCTGTGTTTATATACTGTGTAATACTGTAGATTCCCTCATTGTACCTTTACCTGACGAAGGGGCAGCGCTCTGAAAGCTTGTAATTTTAAATAAATCTGTTGGACTATAACCTGGTGTTGTGCGACTTCTCATGATTGAATAATGGAACAGGCTCGAGGGGCTGAATGGCCTCCTCCTGGTCCTACGCGCCTAAGAGCTCTGTGGGCGAAAATCTGAGAAAACGGGCCCCAGAACCACATTAACTACAGCGTCGAGCCTGATGGTTTATTGAGAAGATGTGCCTTGTTGACTGCACACTGCCCACCCTGCCACTTCCTCCCCCATATCTGTTGACGCGAGCTTACTGTTGCTGTTTTAGCGGAGACCTTTCTCGAGGCAAGGATTCCTGCGCGGTCCCATTGGGGGACCAGGATGAGGCCGAGAGCCTCGCAAGAGCAGGGGAAAGGAGTGGGAATCATGGGCTCTTACATGATCGGAGCTGACACCCCTGTGAATTATTGAACTGGGAGAACTTGCCGGCTGCCACGGCACTGTCTCACAGCCGTGCCGGGCAGAAGGCAGACAAGTCGTGCTCAGTCTCTGACGCAGTCTGGCCTCCTGGCCTCTTTGCTCGGCTCGCAACAGGCCCCTTTCTTTAAAGGGGACGGGGAGCAGTAGGGTCGAGACATCCGGTTTGGACGGTATGCCTGTGGGTGGGCGGGGGGGGGGTGGTGTTTGTCGCCACTTGAACTTCGGCCTCCGCCTGCACACTCTCCCCCCATTGGCCGACCGTCATCGCCGCCCCCGCCCCCCCCCCCCCCATGGCCAATCGGAGAGCAGACAGACTCTTTTTAAAATTAATATTGAACAATTTATTTACAGTTAATGACATGACAGAGCCCAGGTCTCAGCACTTTTTACAAAGTCACAAGCCATCATTCCCTACAAGGCAGGGGTCTCGCACACAATCATAGAAACATAGAAGATAGGAGCAGGAGTAGGCCATTCGGCCCCTCGAGCCTGCTCCGCCATTTAATGCGATCATGGCTGATCATCCAAATTCAGTACCCTGTCCCTGCTTTCTGCCCATATCCCTTGATCCCTTTAGCCTTAAGAAATATATCCAACTCCTTCTTGAATCTATTTAACGAATTGGCCTCAACTGCCTTCTGTGGTAGAGAATTCCACAGGTTCACCACTCTCTGGGTGAAGAAATTCCTCCTCATCTCAGTCCTAAATGGCTTACCCCTTATCCTTAATGTGAGAAGTCGCACAACACCAGGTTATAGTCCGACAGCTTTATTTGAAATCACAAGCTTTCGGAGCGCTGCTCCTTCATCAGGTGAAGTGAAGAGATGCATATAGGCACAGCATATATAGTCAGAGAACACTGCCAGATGACTACAGTTAATCTTTCTAACTGCCCTTTATCACACCTCGGCAGAGAGATAATCTCGGCAATCAAAGGTGTGGATGGTGTCCAAACAGGTCAGTCAGGAAAACATTACCTCAAAGACAATGAGTTGGGGTCACAGGGGTCAAATGTGTGATAAAGGGCAGTTAGAAAGATTAACTGTAATCACCTGACAGTGTTCTCTGACTATATATGCTGTGCCTATATGCATCTCTTCACTTCACCTGACGAAGGAGCAGCGCTCCGAAAGCTTGTGATTTCAAATAAAGCTGTTGGACTATAACCTGGTGTTGTGCGACTTCTCAAATTTGTCCACCCCAGTCCAACACCGGCATCTCCGCATCATGGCCCTTATCCTTAGACTGTGACCCGAGTACTAAACACAATCAGCTTGATCCCTGTAAGCGCACTCTCTCTCCCAGAGTGAGTTTGTCAAACAGATACCCTCCCACGCCATTCTCAGGGGTTCCCAGTCTCTTCAAGTTGTTGATGTGATCTCCAGGCTTCATTGATCATCTTCACTTGTTCAATCCAGATGGTGGGTCTCCAGGAAGTCACACAAATGAGGGTCGGTGCTCCCAGTGGAGACACGAGCTCCCTCGAGCAGGAATTAAACGAGCAACCTAAGGATGACTTTGCTTTGTATTCCACCGCAGTCCTCCGCTCTCCCAGCTGAGCTATCGAAGGTCAGCGGCCAAACAGACTCTTCAGTTCCCGATTGAATGACCGCCAGTCACATGGTCCTTTCTTGGCCGCATGTCCGCTTATTTTAATCACGAATAAACAAAAGTGTTCAGAGAAAATGGACTCCAACTTTTTTTGTAAGGCCCCGATTATTTTTTTTATTCATTCATGGGATGTGGGCGTCGCTGGCATGGCCGGCATTTATTGCCCATCCCCTAATTGCCCTTGAGAAGGTGGTGGTGAGCCTCCTTCTTGAACCGCTGCAGTCCGTGTGGTGAAGGTGCTCCCACAGTGCTGTTCGGGAGGGAGTTCCAGGATTTTGACCCAGCGACGATGAAGGAACAGCCCGACACATGTCCAAGTCAGGATGGTGTGTTTGTAATTTGTTGGGGAACGTGGAGGTGGTGGTGTTCCCATGCACCTGCTGCCCTTGTCCTTCTAGGTGGTAGAGGTCACGGGTTTGGGAGGCGCTGCCGAAGAAGCCTTGGCGAGTTGCTGCTGTGCCTCTTTCTCCCGTGTGTTCCTGTCCCCCATCCCCGCTCCCTATCTCCCCCTCGACAGCATAAGAAATAGGAGCAGGAGGAGGCCATTCGGCCCCTCGAGCCTGCTCCGCCATTCAATAAGCTCATGGCTGATCTTCGACCTCATCTCCACTTTGCTGCACTATCCCTATCCAGCATCCAGTCACAAATATCAAGGGCTGGGTTTTGATACTGGGGCAGGTTGGGGTCGTGTCATCCACTTTTCGTGTTATCCACCCGACTGCAATTGGATGTGGGAGATTGATGGAATTTTCACCTAATTGGGCAATTGAGTTCCAGCATGTGGGAACCCATGAACCAATTAGTGTTTTCAGTCTGAAAGTCGCCTCTGATGATGTCATCATTGCTGCTGCATTGAAGGTCAGAGACTGCCTGGCCTTTGCTGTGAGAGGACCTGGATTCTACTGAGAGAGAGATTTGCATCCAGGTCCTCTCACATCAAAGGCCTGGCAGTCTCCAAATACCTTCAATGCAGCAGCATCAGAGGCGACTTTCAGACCGAATACTACTACTACCTTCATCACATCTCCGTTGTAATAGTGGACCTGCAGCTGATAGTCAGCTATCCACTTGTGCTCCCACCGGGTTTCACAATCGTGGTTCAGAACAGGCGTGCTTCACGTAGAACAAGGGTTAAAATCACAAAGGCCTTTCAAAATGGCATTATAGAGCCAATTTAGTGCTTGTTAAGGGCCTTAACAGCCTATCCCGCCTCTTAGAGGCGGGACGGAGTCAGGACCAGCAGACACGATTTAATGAAAATTGCGTGGAGGCGGGATGGAGGCGGACTTGTGCCCACCCGCCAGTTTTCGCAATTTTAACCCCCCACACGCCTCCAAACCCGCCTCCACGGGTCAATGAAAATCCAGCCCCAAGTGTTAACCGTTCCCAGCTCGCAGGGTTCTGGAGTGACGGGGGTGTGGAGCGACGGGAGTGGAGTCCCCGGCAGGGGGGCAGTGTTGAAGTCTCTGGCCTTCCATTACTTGGGCTGGTTTAACGTAGAATGACGGAGAATGTACAGCACGGAAACAGGCCGTTCGGCCCAGCCAGTCCATGCCGGCGTTTATGCTCCACTCGAGTGTCGTTCAGCGAGCTTTCAGGGAAGTCAGCCGTTAAATGTTAAGAGACAGGAGCATGGCGGTCAAGAATAGCTCCCAGTAATGGGCCTGTAACAATGGACTCGAATGACAGCACTCTCCAATCAGGCTCAGGAGGGGCCTGGCTCTGCATTGTAACTCAGGATCCAGCTCAAAAACACTGCAACAATAGACCGCACAATTCCCTCTCTGCATGCCCACTTCTTCACAGAACGTCTTGGATTTGGAAAGAAAGCCCTCTGTCACTCTCCTTCTCTCATGTCCTTTCACCCTCTCTCTCTCTCTCGCTCTGTGCGTCTCTCTCTCACCGTCTCCCTGTTTCAATGCGTGCACATCTCCCTCGCAACAATTTGTCTGTCTCACGTTTGTGTTCTTTCTCTCCGTGTCGGTCTGTCTCTTGCCCTCTGACGGTGAATGTATCTCTCAGTTTGTGTGTGTGTCTCTCACACATTCGGCTTGTCTGTCTCTCTGATCCTGTGTCTTTCTGTCTCTAACCCAGTGTCTCTCTCTCAGTAACTCAGTGTCTCTCTCTCTTTTTCCTGTGTCTATCTCTCTCTTTCTCTAACTCTTGTCTATCTCTAAACCAGTCTCTCTCTCTCATGAATCTTGTCTCTTTCTCTCTAACCCCGTTCCGCTCTCTCTCTCCCCATCTCTCTATCTAACCCTCTCCCTCTAACCCTCTCTCTCCCCATCTCTCTCTCTAACCCTCTCTCCCCATCTCTCTCTCTCTCTAACCCTCTCTCTCCCCATCTCTCTCTCTCTAACCCTCTCTCCCCATCTCTCTCTCTCTCTCTAACCCTCTCTCTCCCCATCTCTCTCTCTCTAACCCTCTCTCTCCCTATCTCTCTCTCTCTCTCTAACCCTCTCTCTCTAACCCTTTCTCTCCCCATCTCTCTCTCTCTAACCCTCTCTCTCCCCATCTCTCTCTCTCTAACCCTCTCTCTCTCCATCTCTCTCTCTCTAACCCTCTCTCTCTCCATCTCTCTCTCTCTCTAACCCTCTCTCTCCCCATCTCTCTCTCCCCATCTCTCTCTCTAACCCTCTCTCTCCCCATCTCTCTCGCCCCATCTCTCTCTCTCTAACCCTCTCTCTCTCCATCTCTCTCTCTAACCCTCTCTTTCCCCATCTCTCTCTCTCTAACCCACTCTCTCCCCATCTCTCTCTCTCTAATCCTCTTTCTCCCCATCTCTCTCTCTCTCTAACCTTCTCTCTCCCCATCTCTCTCTCTCTAACCCTCTTTCCCTATCTCTCTCTCTCTAACCCTCTCTCCATCTCTCTCTCTAACCCTCTCTCTCCTCATCTCTCTCTCTCTCTCTAACCCTCTCTCTCACCATCTCTCTCTCTCTAACCCTCTCTCTCCCCATCTCTCTCTCTCTCTCTCCCCATCTCTCTCTCTAACCCTCTCTCTCCCCATCTCTCTCTCTAACCCTCTCTCTCCCCATCTCTCTCTCTCTAACCCTCTCTTTCCCAATCTCTCTCTCTCTCTAACCCTCTCTCTCCATCTCTCTCTCTCTCTAACCCTCTCTCTCTCTAACCCTCTCTCTCCCCATCTCTCTCTCTCACACCCTCTCTCTCCCCATCTCTCTCTCTCTAACACTATCTCTCTCTCTAACCCTCTCTCTCCCCATCTCTCTCTCTCTCTCTCCAACCCTCTCTCTCTCTCTAACCCTCCCTCTCTCCATCTCTCACTCTCTAACCCCCCTCTCCCCCTCTCTCTATCCCCTCTCTCTCACTCTCTCTGTGCCTAAATCCAATTCCTTATCCCAACATCAAAATTCTGCTCATACACCTTCGGCCTCAAGAAGACCCTTTCCCCTCCCTGTGCTCTCGGTAGAATAGTCACGAGTTGCTTTAGAAATAAGAAGCAGAGTGATATTGAATGAATGTTGCATGTTTTGAATTCCGCCCCCCACCCCTCACTCCACCCCAGAAGGTGCTGTGGGGGTGGGGGAGCGAGTTCCATGGCCTCCAGAGCCTCTCTCCAGTGAGCACTGTTCACGAATGAGCTCTGAAAGGGCGAGCTGTTCCACTATGCGAGGCCTCGCGCCTGACGCACGGCCATCCCAGCAGTGGGATCTGCTGAGATCCGGAGCAGAAACTCCAGGGGATGCTTTTTTCCCCCCTTTCCTGAATCCCGGGGAGAGGGGGGCGGAAATAAATCGTCCAGGGTTCACGCTCCAGGGTTCCATCCCTAAATGTCACCGTGCTCCCACGACAACCACAATCCCCTGCTGTAGTCCAGTGAACCCAGCACAGACCAGACATCGAACCAGGGGTGCAGGGAGGGGCCGGGGTGGGGGGGTCTCTAGTTAGCTCAGGGACAGCGCCATCACCTCAAACCGATCTGGGACAGTTTCGCTTTGTGTGAATGGCTCCTTTGAAAATAACAATTTGTATTTATATAGCGCCTTTAACATAGTAAAATGTCCCAGGGCGCTTCACAGGAGCGATTATCAGACAAAATTTGACCCCGAGCCACATAAGGAGATATTAGGACAGGCGACCAAAAGCTTGGTCAAAGAGGTCGGTTTTAAGGGCCGTCTTAAAGGAGGAGAGAGAGGCGGAGAGGTTTAGGGAGGGAATTCCAGAGCTTGGGGCCCAGGCGGCTGAAGGCACGGCCGCCAATGGTGGCGCGATGGAAATCGGGGGATGCGCGAGAGGCCAGAATTGGAGGAGCGCCGAGATCTCGGAGGGGGGGGGGGGTGGAGGAGGTTACAGAGATAGGGAGGGGGGGTGGAGGGATTTGAACAGGAGGGCAGAGAGGATGATTCAACCATTAATATCACTGACGGTGAGAGGGGAGAGGGTCACTTTGTGTGAGATAAAGGATGGCCGCCACCCCCCTCCCTATCTCTGTAACCTCCTCCAGTCCTACAACCCTCCGAGATCTCTGCTCTCCTCCGATTCTGGCCTCTCGCGCATCCCCCGATTTCCATCGCTCCACCATTGGCGGCCGTGCCTTCAGCCGCCTGGGCCCCGAGCTCTGGAATTCCCTCCCTAAACCTCTCCGCCTCTCTCTCTCCTCCTTTAAGATGCTCCTTAAAACCGACCTCTTTGACCAAGCTTTTGGTCACCTGTCCTAATATCTCCTTATGTGACTCAGTGTCAAATTTCTGCTTGATCGCCGCTCCGGTGATGCGCCTTTCGTGCAGGATTTTATTCAAGTGACAAAGGTACCATTTACCATTCTGACATCCCAGGGATATAATTAGGGATTCAATGTGTTGGAAAATGTATAAATCACCTCGACAAAAGTCACTGGGGTGCGACTGTGTGAAGATGCCGACCGCCTGATTAAGCAGTAAACAGCACAGAATTAGACACAATTCTTCCCTTCCCTGTGTACAAGCCATTAGATGCGCTCCAAAACATACCGCCCCGCCCCGCCCCCGGAACCTTCCGGAATCCGAATTCACTTCGCCAGTCCTTAAACCGACGCCCGGCCAACTCCGGGGCGAGCGCCAATTCGAACGGTGGAGACGGCTGCCTCCGATCGAACCTCGATACCAGGCCCATCGGTGGCTCCGGGCCTGCTGGTTGCCTTGGCAACGCCCAGGCCTTCTGGGGAGTGTTAACATAGAAACATAGAAGATAGGAGGAGGAGTAGGCCATTCGGCCCCTCTAGCCTGCTCCATCATTCAATGAGATCATGGCTGATCATCCAAATTCAGTACCCTGTCCCTGCTTTCTCCCCATATCCCTCGATCCCTTTAGCCTTAAGAAATATATCCAACTCTTTCTTGAATATATTTAATGAATTGGCCTCAGCTGCATTCTGTGGTAGAGAATTCCACAGGTTCACCACTCTCTGGGTGAAGAAATTCCTCCTCATCTCAGTCCTAAATGGCTTACCCCTTATCCTTAGACTGTGACCCCTGGTTCTGGACTCCCCCACCATCGGGAACATCCTTCCTGCATCTAGTCTGTCTCGTCCTGTTAGAATTTTATGGGGGAGAAATTCAGTATCGCCCCATTTGGGGCGCAATTATCGGCCGGGCGCAAAGATTAGCGCCTGGTGCTAATTATCGCCTCCGACTGCAAACTTGACTTTTATCGCCGCTGGAGGTGAGTGGAGCGCTAAATCAGGCGCTTCACACCTGTCTTAAGGCGCAAAGGCCGAGGAGCGAGGCGCTACCTCAGAGCGCTGGCGAAGCTCATGTGATGTCAGTCAGCAATGGAACACACACACAATGACACGGGCCAGTTCTTAAAGGGGATGGTTAATCTCACTTTCCATCCACATCCTGCTAATTGCAGCCTTGAATCTCGGCCTGGAGAGCCCTGCACATCAAATCTGCTGGAAAGAACAATGGAGAGTACCAGGCAAAGAGCTCAGAGTGCAGCCCCCACAGTCCCTGCTAAATCGATACAAGGAATGGCAAATCAAAATGAACCTGCAAAGTGCTGCTCAGTACCCAAAACTCCTTCACACAACGTTGAATCTCTCCAGAAGTCTCTCTCTCTCTCTCTCAGAATGCGTAGTTCAAAAATGGCACCAACAATAAAAGGCAGGAAGCGGTCACCTTTAAATAGCGCTCCCCCTTTCCCTTCATGACTGCAGAACGCTCCCCTCAACCTGTCATTGCTAGCGTCAGGCGGTAAGGCAGGGGGCGCCACTCAATATCCGCTCCGGGGCGATACCGGGGCGTTGCGCACTCGACTGACGTCACGATCTGCCGTCGCAGGAGATCGTGGTGGTAGTGTTTAGCGCCGCCACAAAATGTCTAGTTAATTTCGCGAGCGGCGCAAACTTCGCCGCGCCTGGGCGCTAGTTGCTTTGCACCCCATTAGCGCCCACTTAAGGCGCTAACGGGAGGCGCAACCAACTGAATTTTTCCCCCTATAAGTTTCAATGAGATCCCCTCTCATTCTTCTAAACTCTGGCGAATACAAGCCTAATCGACCCAATCTCTCTTCATACGTCATTCCTGCCATCCAAGGTCTGGTGAATCTTCGCTGCACTTCCTCCATGGCAAGAACATCATTCCTCAGATAAGGCGACCAAAACTGCACACAATACTCAAGGTGTGGTCTCACCAAGGCCCTGTACAACTGCAGCAAGACATCCTTGTTCCTGTACTCAAACCCTCTCGCTATGAAGGCCAACGTACCATTTGCCTTCTTAACCGCCTGCTGCACCTGCATGCTTAACAGCGGACGTATTCCAGGTGGACGGTTTTTCCATCTGTCTGAGGCGGGAGCCTCAGTCGTCTGGGCCACAGGGAACGGCCGAATGGCCAATGTGTTCATCTTCTCTCCTCATTCTTTCTCCCGTCTTTTGCTCTTTTTTTTCCCCCCTCTCTCCCGTTTTCCCGGCTAACCTCTTGCTTGTGTTCTTTGTATCGCCGGGATTGAGGGCGTTGGAAGTGGTGGAAAAAAGCTAAAGGTTGAATCGTGGGACTTAACTCATGCTGTGCATGCTGGGACAACGAAAACAACATGCGTTTATATAGCACCTTTCATTTAATAAAACGTCCCAAGGCGCTTCACAGGTGCGTTATCCAAATAAACTCGACAGCGAGCCACATAAGGAGATATTGGGACAGGCGACCAAAAGCTTGGTCAAAGAGGTCGGTTTTAAGGAGCGTCTTAAAGGAGGAGAGAGAGGCGGAGAGGTTTAGGGAGGGAATTCCAGAGCTCGGGGCCCAGGCGGCTGAAGGCACGGCCGCCAATGGTGGAGCGATGGAAATCGGGGGATGCGCAAGAGGCCAGAATTGGAGGAGCGCAGAGATCTCGAAGGGTTGTGGGGCTGGAGGAGGTTACAGAGATAGGGAGGGGCAAGGAGGCCATGGAGGGATTTGAAAACAAGGAGAATTAGCCAGAGAAATAGCAAAGCAGAGTTTTACAGTGAGGGGTGTGGGGTATATCAGAGTGTTACAGTGAGGGGTGTGGGGTATATCAGAGTGTTACAGTGTGGGGTGTGGGGTATATCAGAGAGTTGCAGTGAGGGGTGTGGGGTATATCAGAGTGTTACAGTGAGGGGTGTGGGGTATATCAGAGTGTTACAGTGTGGGGTGTGGGGTATATCAGAGAGTTACAGTGAGGGGTGTGGGGTATATCAGTGTGTTACAGTGAGGGGTGTGGGGTATATCAGAGTGTTACAGTGAGGGGTGTGGGGTATATCAGAGAGTTACAGTGAGGGGTGTGGGGTATATCAGAGTGTTACAGTGAGGGGTATGGGGTATATCAGAGTGTTACAATGAGGGGTGTGGGGTATATCAGAGTGTTACAGTGAGGGGTGTGGGGTATATCAGTGTGTTACAGTGAGTGGTGTTGGGTATATCAGTGTTACAGTGACGGTCGTGGAAGATATCAGAGTGTTACAGTGAGGGGTGTGGAAGATATGAGAGTGTTATAAATTCACACCGTCAATCCCTGTCCATTGACTCCCGGTAGAAAGTGAGGGGTCACTGACTGAGAACTGGGTGAGATTTGGCCATGATCCCCTCTGCCCCTAGGGATGAAACACTGGAACATCACCGTATGGACTCACTCATGAGGAACGAAGACATCTCTATCTTAATATTCCTATCCTCGTGTTCAAACCTCTCCGTGGCCTCCTCGCCCCCTCCCTATCTCTGTAACCTCCTCCAGCCCCACAACCCTCCGAGATCTCTGCGCTCCCCCAATTCTGACCTCTTGTTCATCCCCCGATTTCCATCGCTCCACCATTGGCGGCCGTGCCTTCAGCCGCCTGGGCCCCGAGCTCTGGAATTCCCTCCCTAAACCTCTCCGCCTCTCTCTCCTCCTTTAAGACGCTCCTTAAAACCGACCTCTTTGACCAAGCTTTTGGTCGCCTGTCCTGATATCTCCTTATGTGGCTCGGTGTCAAATTCTTGTTAACGCTCCTGTGAAGCGCCTTGGAACGCTTTATGTCGAAACACTCACGAATTTTACCACAAATTATGGATGCTAAAATTTGTCCAGAACTGAGGTTGAACTAACTGGTCTTCAGTTATCCCTTCTCCCTCTTCTTGAACAAAGCTGTTCAAAGAAAACAGCATGGATTTACTCTGACAGAAAGGGGCCTCAAACAGGTGTTAGACCCCGGATTTCTGCATCCAAAGTTAGAAGACGACTCGTTTGTCCGCACCCAACATGGCGGGCAGCGCACCTCCGGATGGCCAACTGCACGGGTGAACCGATCACCCGATCTGTGTTTGGTCTCCGCAGTACAGAGGAGACTGTATGGCGATTCGCAAATACAGTGCTATAAATTCAAAGGTGTGGGCAAAGATTTGGCAAGTGGAGTATAATGTGGGAAAATGTGAAGTTGTCCATTTTGGCAGGAAGAATAAAAAAGAAGCATATTATCTAAATGGTGAGAGATTGCAGAGCTCTGAGACGCAGAGGGATCTGGGTGTCCGAGTGCATGAATCGCAAAAGGTTAATATGCAGGTACAGCAAGTAATTAGGAAAGCTAATAGAATGTTATCATTTATTGCGAGGGGAATTGAATACAAAAGTAGGGACGTTATGCTTCAGTTGTACAGGGCATTGGTGAGACCACATCTGGAGTACTGTGTACAGTATTGGTCTCCTTATTTAAGGAAGGATGTAAATGCGTTGGAAGCAGTTCAGAGAAGGTTTACTAGACTAATACCTGGAATGGGTGGGTTGTCTTATGAGGAAAGGTTGGACAGGCTGGGCTTGTATCCGCTGGAGTTTAGAAGAGTAAGAGGTGACTTGATTGAAACATACAAGATCCTGAGGGGTCTGGACAGGGTGGATGTGGAGAGGATGTTTCCTCTTGTGGGAGAATCTAGAACTAGGGGGTCACTGTTTAAAAATAAGGGGTCGCCCATTTAAGACAGAGATGAGGAGACATTTTTTCTCACAGAGGGTGGTGAGTCTTTGGAACTCTCTTCCTCAGAGGGCGGTGGAAGCAGAGTCTTTGAATATTTTTAAGGCAGAGGTAGCTCGATTCTTGGTAAGCAAGGGGGTGAAAGGTTATTGGGGGTAGGCGGGAATGTGGAGTAATCAGATCAGCCATGATCTTATTGAATGGCGGAGCAGGCTCGAGGGGCCGAGTGGCCGACTCCTGCTCCTAATTCGTATGTTCATAGAAACATAGGAAATAGGAGCAGGAGTCGGCCATTCGGCCCTTCGAGCCTGCTCTGCCATTCAATATGATCATGGCTGATCCTCTATCTCAATACCATATTCCCCCCGCTCTCTCCCCATACCCCTTGACGCCCTTTGTGTCTAGAAATCTATCTATCTCCTTCTTAAATATATTCAGTGACTTGGTCTCCACAGCCTTCTGTGGTAGAGAATTCCACAGGTTCACCACCCTCTGAGTGAAGAAATTTCTCCTCATCTCAGTCCTAAATGTCCTACCCCGTATCCTGAGACTGTGACCCCTCGTTCTAGACCCCCCAGCCAGGGGAAACATCCTCCCTGCATCCAGTCTGTCTCGCCCTGTCAGAATTTTATATGTTTCCACAAGATCCCCTCTCATTCTTCTAAACTCTAGTGAATACAGGCCTAGTCAACCCAATCTCAAGTCATACGACAGTCCTGTCATTCGCATGTACAAGTAAATCACTGTTTCACTTGGAAGCGGTGCTTGGGGCCCTGGACAGCGGGAGGTGGGGAGATAAAGGAAAGGTGCTGTGGGGAAGGGAAGCAGTTGTGGAGAACGATTGAAGAGTGGACCAGGGTGTCGCGGAGTGAATGGTCCCCTTCGCAATGCAATCTCGTTGAAACGTATAAAATTATCTCATTGAAACTTAGAAAAATTCTGACAGAGCTAGACAGACTGGATGCAGGGAGGATGTTTCCCCTGGCTGGGCTGGGGGTGTCTAGAACGAGGGGTCACAGTCTCAGGATACAGGGTAGGACATTTAGGACAGAGATGAGGAGAAATTTCTTCACCCAGAGGGTGGTGAACCTGTGGAATTCTCCACCACAGAAGGCTGTGGAGGCCAAGTCACTGAATATATTTAAGAAGGAGATAGATAGATTTCTAGACACAAAAGGCATCAAGGGGTATGGGGAGAGAGCGGGAATATGGTATTGAGATAGAGGATCAGCCATGATCATATTGAATGGCGGAGCAGGCTCGAAGGGCCGAATGGCCTACTCCTGCTCCTATTTTTCGATGTTTCTATGAATGGGGAGAGGGAGGGTCCATATTCATAATTCAATCCAAGTTGCGGTTGCTTCTGTGAGTTTGCAGCAACAACTATAAGCCACGTGTCCCCTCTATAACACCGTTCCCTGTCACACGGCGAAGCTATCGATTCCAGCCCGCTCCGATTGTGGCACACTGCGGGTGGTTGCAATAAGGGATTATCACGTCAAGTATATAGGCTTGGCTTGGTTGAGTTAATGGAACTTTGAGGACTATCTATCCATTAGCATGGATCATTTGTTTCAACCAAGTGTCAGTGTAATGGAGCACACGTTTAGTCTGAACTGAATGAATAATGCTTTCTCCTGGCTTTTGGACCTCTCATGTTTTTCGATTAAGCTTAGATTGGTGTCACAGCCCAGCTGGAAAGCGTTTTTTAGATCATTCTTCAGGGTCTCTGGCAAGGCCGGCATTTATTGCCCATCCCATGTTGCCCTTGAGAAGGTTGTGGTGAGCCGCCTTCTTGAACCGTTGCAGTCCGTGTGGTGAAGGTGCTCCCACAGTGCTGTTAGAGAGGGAGTTCCCGTATCTTGGCCCAGCGACGATGAAGGAACGGCCCGATATATTTCCAAGTTGGGATGGTGCGTGAGACTGGGAGGGGAACCTAGAGGTGATGGTGTTCTTTGAGCTATTCAATTACTCACACTCTCCCTCTGCTCCCCATCTCTCTCCAGTTTCTCTCCGATCTCCGCGCTCATCTTGTCCGTGAGACCCACTTCCTTCTCCCTCGACACTATTCCCACCAAACTGCTGACCACCCAACTTCCTTTTCTGGCTCCCGTGTTAGCTGATATTGTTAACGGTTCTCTCTCCTCGGGTACTGTCCCCCTCTCCCTCAAATCTGCTGTCATCACCCCTCTCCTCAAAAAACCAACCCTTGACCCCTCCGTCCTTGCAAACTATCGCCCCATCTCCAACCTCCCTTTCCTCTCCAAAGTCCTTGAACGTTATCACCTCCCAAATCCGTAACTCCATGTTTGAATCCCTCCAATCAGGTTTCCGCCCTTGCCACAGTACCGAAATGGCTCTCATCAAAGTCACAAATGACATCCTTTGTGACTGTGACAAAGGTAAACTGTCCCTCCTCGTCCTTCTTGACTTGTCTGCAGCCTTTGACACGGTTGACCACTCCATCCTTCTCCAACGCCTCTCCACCGTCGTCCAGCTGGGAGGGACTGCACTCGCCTGGTTCCATTCTTATCTATCTAATCGTAGCCAGAGAATCACCTGCAACGGCTTCTCTTCCCGCTCCTGCATTGTTACCTCTGGTGTCCCCCAAGGATCTATCCTTGGCCCCCTCCTATTTCTCATCTACATGTTGCCCCTTGGAGACATCATCCGAAAACACAGCGTCAGTTTCCACATGTATGCTGACGACACCCAGCTCTACCTCACTACCACCTCTCTCAACCCCCTCCACAGTCTCTAAATTGTCAGACTGCTTGTCCGACATCCAGTTCTGGATGAGCAGAAATTTTCTCCAATTAAATATTGGGAAGATCGAAGCCATTGTTTTCGGTTCCCGCCACAAACTCCGTTCCCTAGACACTGACTCCATCCCTCTCCCTAACATCTGTCTGAGGCTGAACCAGACTGTTCGCAACCTTGGTGTCATATTTGACCCTGAAATGAGCTTCCGACCACATATCCGCAGCATAACTAAGACCGCCTACTTCCACCTCCGTAACATCACCCGTCTCCGCCCTTGCCTCAGCTCATCTGCTGCTGAAACCCCCATCCCTGCCTTTGTTACCTCTAGACTAGACTATTCCAACACACTCCTGGCTGGCCTCCCACATTCCACCCTACGTAAACTTGAGGTGATCGTAAACTCGGCTGCCCCGTGTCCTAACTCACGCCAAGACCCGTTCGCCCATCACCCCTGTGCTCGCTGACCTACATTGGCTCCCGGTTAAGCAGCGCCTCGATTTCAAAATTCTCATCCTTGTTTTCAAAGCCCTCCATGGCCCTTGCCCCCCCCAATCTCTGTAATCTCCTTCAGCCCCACAACCCTCCGAGATATCTGCGCTCCTCTAATTCTGCCCTCTTGAGCATCCCTGATTATAATCGCTCAACCTTTGGTTGCTGTGTCATCTATTGCTTAGCCCTAAGTTCTGGAATTCCCTCCCTAAACCTCTCCGCCTCACTACTTCTCTCTCCTCTTTTAAGACGCTCCTTAAAACCGACCTCTTTGACCAAGCTTTTGGTCACCTGCCCTAATTTCTCCTTATGTGGCTCGGTGTCAAATTTTTTGTCTTACAATACTCTTGTGAAGCGCCTTGGAACATTTTACTACGTTAAAGGCGTTATATAAATACAAGTTGTTGTTGTTATTGCTGTTTCCCCATAGCCCTGCAAATATTTCCTTTTCAAGTATTAGGGGTTGTTCTCCTTGGAGCAGAGAAGGTTGAGCGGAGATTTGATAGAGGTGTTCAAAATCATGAGGGGTCTGGACAGAGTAGATAGAGAGAAACTGTTCCCATTGGCGGAAGGGTCGAGAACCAGAGGACACAGATTTAAGGTGATTGGCAGAAGAACCAAAGGCGACATGAGGAAAAACTTTTTTACGCAGCGAGTGGTGAGGATCTGGAATGCACTGCCTGAAAGGGTGGTGGAGGCAGACTCAATCGTGGCTTTCAAAAGGGAATTGGATAAATACTTGAAGGAGAAAAAGATTGAAGAGATATGATTTTTTTTTATTCATGGAATGTGGGCGTCGCTATCAAGGCCAGCATTTATTGCCCATCCCTAATTGCCCTTGAGAAGGTGGTGGTGAGCCGCCTTCTTGAACCGCTGCAGTCCGTGTGGTGAAGGTGCTCCCACAGTGCTGTTAGGGAGGGCGTTCCAGGATTTTGACCCAGCGACGATGAAGGAACGGCTCGATATATTTCCAAGTCAGGATGGTGTGTGGCTTGGAGGGGAACTTGGAGGTAGTGGTGTTCCCATGCGCCTGCTGCCTTCGTCCTTCTAGGTGGAAGAGGTCGCGGGTTTGGGAGGTGCTGCCGAAGAAGCCTTGGCGAGTTGCTGCAGTGCATCTTGTAGATGGTACACACTGCAGCCACGGTGCGCCGGTGGTGGAGGGAGTGAATGTTTAAGGGGGTGGATGGGGTGCCAATCAAGCGGTCTGCTTTGTCCTGGATGGAGTCAAGCTTCTTGAATGTTGTTGGAGCTGCACTCATCCAGGCAAGTGGAGAGTATTCCTTCTGTGCTGTGCTATTCTATGATTCTATGATTATCCAATTCCCTTTTGAAAGTCACTACTGAATCTGCTTCCACCGCCCTTTCAGGCAGCGCATTCCAGATCACAACAACTTGCTGCGTTAAAAAACATTCTCCTCCTCTCCCCCTCTGGTTCTTTTGCCAATTATCTTAAATCTGTGTCCCCTGGTTACCGACCCTCCTGCCACTGGAAACAGTTCCTCCTTATTTACTCCATCAAAAGCCTTCATGATTTTGAACGCCTCGATTAAATCTCCCCTTAACCTTCTCTGCTCTAATGAGAACAATCCCAGCTTCTCCAGTCTCCCCACACAACTGAAGTCCCTCATCCCTGGAAACAGTTTCTCCTTGAAAGGGTATAGGGATTCAGAGGGTTAAATTACGAGGACAGGTTGCACAGACTGGGCTTGTATTCCCTCGAGTTTAGAAGATTAAGGGGTGATCTAATCGAGGTGTTTAAGATGATTAAAGGAGTTGATCGGGTAGAGAGAGAGAAACTATTTCCTCTGGTGGGGGGAGTCCAGAACAAGGGGGGCATCACCTTAAAATTAGAGCCAGGCCGTTCAGGGGTGATGTCAGGAAGCACTTCTTCACACAAAGGGTGGTGCAGATCGGGAACTCTCCCCCCAAAAAGCTGTCGAGGCTGGGGGTCAATTGGAGCTTTCAAAACTGAGATTGGTGGATCTTTGTTGGACAAGGGTATTAAGGGTCACGGAACCAAGGCGGGTAGATAGAGTTAAGATACAGATCAGCCGTGATCTGATTGAATGGCAGAACAGCCTCGAGGGGGCTGAATGGCCTCCTTCTGTTCCTGTGTTATTTAGGGGAAGTCGCACAACACCAGGTTATAGTCCAACAGCTTTATTTGAAATCACAAGCTTTCGGAGCGCTGCTCCTTCGTCAGGTGAAGTGAAGAGATGCATATAGGCACAGCATATATAGTCAGAGAACACTGCCAGGTGACTACAGTTAATCTTTCCAGCTGCCCTTTATCACACCTCGGCAGAGAGATAATCACGGCAATCAAAGGTGTGGATGGTGTCCAAACAGGTCAGTCAGGAAAACATTCCATCAAAGACAATGAGGTGGGGGTCACGAGGGGTCGATGTGGCAGATGCTGGGGGTCTGTATGGAAAACAAAAAACTGTTTTTGCTGGAAATCACAGCGGGTCCGGTCGCATCTGTGTAGAGAGAACAAGCCAACGACGACTCGAGTCTGGATGACTCTACGTCAGGTGGGGTTACATGTAGCGTGACATGAACCCAAGATCCCGGTCGAGGCCGTCCTCATGGGTGCGGAACTTGGCTATCAGTTTCTGCTCGACGATTTTGCGTTGTCGTGTGTCTCGAAGGCCGCCTTGGAGAACCGGGACTGACTGACCTGTTTGGACACCATCCACACCTTTGATTGCCGTGATTATCTCTCTGCCGAGGTGTGATAAAGGGCAGTGAGAAAGATTAACTGTAGTCGTCTGGCAGTGTTCTCTGACTATATATGCTGTGCCTATATGCATCTCTTCACTTCACCTGACGAAGGAGCAGCGCTCTGAAAGCTTGTGATTTCAAATAAAGCTGTTGGACTATAACCTGGTGTTGTGCGACTTCTCACATTTGTCCACCCCAGTCCAACACCGGCATCTCCACATCATGTGTTATTTAGGCTATCGGATCGACCTCATAATTTCGAACACTTCTATTAAATCTCCCCGTCCCCCTCCCTGCAATCCCAGCTTCTCCAGCCTCTCCTCGATCGATGATTATTCAGCCTCCAGGCTTGTCTCGGTTGTCCCAGTGGACCTGAGGCCCAGGCCCCTTCGCACTGCCTCACTCACAGCCCCATCAGCACTGGACAAACACCCTTTACAACGCTCGATCGATCGCAGTCGTTCTGAGAGATTCACTCGGCGAGCCATCCGCTTTCCCTTCCGCCATCAAGAGCAACATGTCAAAATAAAATTGACAAGCGTCAGCGATAAGCCCGGTCTCTAATGGCCGACACCCCAGAGCCCAGGAAAGGCTTGAATGGCCACAGATTTGAAAAGGGAGGTTTTAACTTCACTTTATCAGATTTCATTATCAACTCTCCACACTTGAAGAGTCAGATGCGATTCGAAGAATGTCCCTGGACTTCAGGAAGAGAGAAAATGTAACAAGAACAGAGAGGCAGAGAAAAAAAAGCCATTTTTAAATTTCTGAACCTTAGCGACTGTGATAGTTCCAAGTTATTAGTAAGCCTGCCTCTTGAAGGGGGAAATATCTATTTGGGTTTTTTTTGTATTAAGACAGGAGGAGGCCATTCAGCCCCTTAATCTTCGATACTGGAGGGATTACAAGCCTAGTCGATGCAACCAGTCCTCATAATTTAACCCTTTAAGCCCCGGTTCAGTCTGAGGTTGACACAGACACTCCCAGTGCCAGTACTGAGGGAGCGCCGCACTGTCGGAGGGGTGGTACTGAGGGAGCGCCGCACTGTCGGAGGGGCGGTACTGAGGGAGCCCCGCACTGTCGGAGGGGCGGTACTGAGGGAGCGCCGCACTGTCGGAGGGGCGGTACTGAGGGAGCGCCGCACTGTCGGAGGGGCGGTACTGAGGGAGCGCCGCACTGTCGGAGGGGCAGCACTGAGGGAGCGCCGCACTGTCGGAGGGGCGGTACTGAGGGAGCGCCGCACTGTAGGAGGGGCAGTACTTAGGGAGCGCCACGCTGTCGGAATGGCGGTACTGAGGGAGCGTCGCACTGTCGGAGGGGCAGTACTGAGGGAGCGCTGCACTGTGGGAGGGGCGGTACTGAGGGAGCGCCGCACTGTCGGAGGGGCAGTACTGAGGGAGCCCCGCACTGTCGGAGGGGCGGTACTGAGAGAGCACCGCACTGTCGGAGGGGCAGTACTGAGGGAGCGGCGCACTGTCGGAGGGGCGGTACTGAGGGAGCGCCGCACTGTCGGAGGGACGGTACTGAGGGAGCGCCGCACTGTCAGAGGGGCGGTACTGAGGGAGTGCCGCACTGTCGGAGGGGCGGTACTGAGGGAGCGCCGCACTGTCGGAGGGGCGGTACTGAGGGAGCGCCGCACTGTCGGATGGGCAGTACTGAGGGAGCGCCGCACTGTCGGAGGGGCGGTACTGAGGGAGCGCCGCACTTTTGGAGGGGCAGTACTGAGGGAGCGCCGCACTGTCAGAGGGGCGGTACTGAGGGAGCGCCGCACTGTCAGAGGGGCAGTACTGAGGGAGCGCCGCACTTTCGGAGGGGCAGTGCTGAGGGAGCGCCGCGCTGTCGGAGGGTCAGTACTGAGGGAGCGCCGCACTGTTGGAGGGGCAGTACTGAGGGAGCGCCGCACTGTCGGAGGGGCAGTACTGAGGGAGCGCCGCACTGTCGGAGGGGCGGTGCTGAGGGAGCGCCGCACTGTCGGAGGGGCGGTACTGAGGGAGCACCGCATTGTCAGAGGGGAAATACTGAGGGAGCGCCGCACTGTCGGAGGGGCGGTGCTGAGGGAGCGCCGCACTGTCGGAGGGGCGGTACTGAGGGAGCACCGCATTGTCAGAGGGGAAATACTGAGGGAGCGCCGCACTGTCGGAGGGGCGGTACTGAGGGAGCGCCGCGCTGTCGGAGGGTCAGTACTGAGGGAGCGCCGCACTGTCGGAGGGGCAGTACTGAGGAAGCGCCGCACTGTCGGAGGGGCAGTACTGAGGGAGCGCCACACTGTCGGAGGGGCAGTACTGAGGGAGCGCCACACTGTCGGAGGGGCAGTACTGAGGGAGCGCCGCACTGTCGGAGGGGCGGTGCTGAGGGAGCGCCGCACTGTCGGAGGGGCGGTACTGAGGGAACACCGCATTGTCAGAGGGGAAATACTGAGGGAGCCCCGCACTGTCGGAGGGACAGTACTGAGGGAGCACCGCACTGTTGGAGGGGCAGTACTGAGGGAGCGGCGCACTGTCGGAGGGGCGGTACTGAGGGAGCGCCGCACTGTCGGAGGGGCGGCACTGAGGGAGCCTCCGCACTGTCGGAGGGGCAGTACTGAGGGAGCGCCGCACTGTCGGAGGGGCGGTACTGAGGGAGCGCGCACTGTCAGAGGGGCGGTACTGAGGGAGTGCCGCACTGTCGGAGGGGCGGTACTGAGGGAGCGCCGCACTGTCGGAGGGGCAGTACTGAGGGAGCGCTGCACTGTCGGAGGGGCGGTACTGAGGGAGCGCCGCACTGTCGGATGGGCAGTACTGAGGGAGCGCCTCACTGTCGGAGGAGCGGCACTGAGGGAGCCTCCGCACTGTCGGAGGGGCAGTACTGAGGGAGCGCCGCACTGTCGGAGGGGCGGTACTGAGGGAGCACCGCATTGTCAGAGGGGAAATACTGAGGGAGCGCCGCACTGTCGGAGGGGCGGTGCTGAGGGAGCGCCGCACTGTCGGAGGGGCGGTACTGAGGGAGCACCGCATTGTCAGAGGGGAAATACTGAGGGAGCGCCGCACTGTCGGAGGGGCGGTACTGAGGGAGCGCCGCGCTGTCGGAGGGTCAGTACTGAGGGAGCGCCGCACTGTCGGAGGGGCAGTACTGAGGAAGCGCCGCACTGTCGGAGGGGCAGTACTGAGGGAGCGCCACACTGTCGGAGGGGCAGTACTGAGGGAGCGCCACACTGTCGGAGGGGCAGTACTGAGGGAGCGCCGCACTGTCGGAGGGGCGGTGCTGAGGGAGCGCCGCACTGTCGGAGGGGCGGTACTGAGGGAACACCGCATTGTCAGAGGGGAAATACTGAGGGAGCCCCGCACTGTCGGAGGGACAGTACTGAGGGAGCACCGCACTGTTGGAGGGGCAGTACTGAGGGAGCGGCGCACTGTCGGAGGGGCGGTACTGAGGGAGCGCCGCACTGTCGGAGGGGCGGCACTGAGGGAGCCTCCGCACTGTCGGAGGGGCAGTACTGAGGGAGCGCCGCACTGTCGGAGGGGCGGTACTGAGGGAGCGCGCACTGTCAGAGGGGCGGTACTGAGGGAGTGCCGCACTGTCGGAGGGGCGGTACTGAGGGAGCGCCGCACTGTCGGAGGGGCAGTACTGAGGGAGCGCTGCACTGTCGGAGGGGCGGTACTGAGGGAGCGCCGCACTGTCGGATGGGCAGTACTGAGGGAGCGCCTCACTGTCGGAGGAGCGGCACTGAGGGAGCCTCCGCACTGTCGGAGGGGCAGTACTGAGGGAGCGCCGCACTGTCGGAGGGGCGGTACTGAGGGAGCGCCGCACTGTCAGAGGGGCGGTACTGAGGGAGCGCCGCACTGTCGGAGGGGCGGTACTGAGGGAGCGCCGCACTGTCGGAGGGGCAGTACTGAGGGAGCGCTGCACTGTCGGAGGGGCGGTACTGAGGGAGCGCCGCACTGTCGGATGGGCAGTACTGAGGGAGCGCCTCACTGTCGGAGGGGCGGTACCGAGGGAGCGCCGCACTTTTGGAGGGGCAGTACTGAGGGAGCGCCGCACTGTCAGAGGGGCGGTACTGAGGGAGCGCCGCACTATCAGAGGGGCAGTACTGAGGGAGCGCCGCACTGTCGGAGGGGCAGTGCTGAGGGAGCGCCGCGCTGTCGGAGGGTCAGTACTGAGGGAGCGCCGCACTGTCGGAGGGGCAGTGCTGAGGGAGCGCCGCACTATCGGAGGGGCAGTACTGAGGGAGCGCCGCACTGTCGGAGGGGCGGTACTGAGGGAGCGGCGCACTGTCGGCGGGGCGGTGCTGAGGGAGCGCCGCACTTTCGGAGGGGCGGTACTGAGGGAGCGCCGCACTGTCGGAGGGGCGGTTCTGAGGGAGCGCCGCACTGTCGGAGGGGCAGTACTGAGGGAGCGCCGCACTGTCGGAGGGGCAGTGCTGAGGGAGCGCCACACTGTCGCAGGGGCGTTACTGAGGGAGCGCCGCACTGTCGGAGGGGCGGTGCTGAGGGAGCGCCACACTGTCGGAGGGGCAGTACTGAGGGAGTGCCACACTGTCGGAGGGGCAGTACTGAGGGAGCGCCGCACTGTCAGAGGGGCAGTACTGAGGGAGCGCCGCACTGTCGGAGTGGCGGTACTGAGGGAGCGCCACACTGTCGGAGGGGCAGTACTGAGGGAGTGCCACACTGTCGGAGGGGCAGTACTGAGGGAGCGCCGCACTGTCAGAGGGGCAGTACTGAGGGAGCGCCGCACTGTCGGAGTGGCGGTACTGAGGGAGCGCCGAACTGTTGGAGGGGCAGTACTTAGGGAGCGCCGCACTGTCAGAGGGGCGGTACTGAGGGAGCGCCGCACTATCAGAGGGGCAGTACTGAGGGAGCGCCGCACTGTCGGAGGGGCAGTGCTGAGGGAGCGCCGCGCTGTCGGAGGGTCAGTACTGAGGGAGCGCCGCACTGTCGGAGGGGCAGTGCTGAGGGAGCGCCGCACTATCGGAGGGGCAGTACTGAGGGAGCGCCGCACTGTCGGAGGGGCGGTACTGAGGGAGCGGCGCACTGTCGGCGGGGCGGTGCTGAGGGAGCGCCGCACTTTCGGAGGGGCGGTACTGAGGGAGCGCCGCACTGTCGGAGGGGCGGTTCTGAGGGAGCGCCGCACTGTCGGAGGGGCAGTACTGAGGGAGCGCCGCACTGTCGGAGGGGCAGTGCTGAGGGAGCGCCACACTGTCGCAGGGGCGTTACTGAGGGAGCGCCGCACTGTCGGAGGGGCGGTGCTGAGGGAGCGCCACACTGTCGGAGGGGCAGTACTGAGGGAGTGCCACACTGTCGGAGGGGCAGTACTGAGGGAGCGCCGCACTGTCAGAGGGGCAGTACTGAGGGAGCGCCGCACTGTCGGAGTGGCGGTACTGAGGGAGCGCCACACTGTCGGAGGGGCAGTACTGAGGGAGTGCCACACTGTCGGAGGGGCAGTACTGAGGGAGCGCCGCACTGTCAGAGGGGCAGTACTGAGGGAGCGCCGCACTGTCGGAGTGGCGGTACTGAGGGAGCGCCGAACTGTTGGAGGGGCAGTACTTAGGGAGCGCCACGCTGTCGGAGGGGTGGTACTGAGGGAGCGTCGCACTGTCGGAGGGGCAGTACTAAGGGGGCGCCGCACTGTCGGAGGGGCAGTACTGAGGGAGCGCCGCACTGTGGGAGGGGCGGTACTGAGGGAGCGCCGCACTGTCGGAGGGGCGGTACTGAGAGAGCACCGCACTGTCGGAGGGGCAGTACTGAGGGAGCGGCGCACTGTCGGAGGGGCGGTACTGAGGGAGCGCCGCACTGTCGGATGGGCAGTACTGAGGGAGCGCCGCACTGTCGGAGGGGCGGTACTGAGGGAGCGCCGCACTTTTGGAGGGGCAGTACTGAGGAAGCGCCGCACTGTCAGAGGGGCGGTACTGAGGGAGCGCCGCACTGTCAGAGGGGCAGTACTGAGGGAGCGCCGCACTTTCGGAGGGGCAGTGCTGAGGGAGCGCCGCGCTGTCGGAGGGTCAGTACTGAGGGAGCGCCGCACTGTCGGAGGGGCAGTACTGAGGGAGCGCCGCACTGTCGGAGGGGCAGTACTGAGGGAGCGCCGCACTGTCGGAGGGGCGGTGCTGAGGGAGCGCCGCACTGTCGGAGGGGCGGTACTGAGGGAGCACCGCATTGTCAGAGGGGAAATACTGAGGGAGCGCCGCACTGTCGGAGGGGCGGTGCTGAGGGAGCGCCGCACTGTCGGAGGGGCGGTACTGAGGGAGCACCGCATTGTCAGAGGGGAAATACTGAGGGAGCGCCGCACTGTCGGAGGGGCGGTACTGAGGGAGCGCCGTGCTGTCGGAGGGTCAGTACTGAGGGAGCGCCGCACTGTCGGAGGGGCAGTACTGAGGAAGCGCCGCACTGTCGGAGGGGCAGTGCTGAGGGAGCGCCACACTGTCGGAGGGGCAGTACTGAGGGAGCGCCACACTGTCGGAGGGGCAGTACTGAGGGAGCGCCGCACTGTCGGAGGGGCGGTGCTGAGGGAGCGCCGCACTGTCGGAGGGGCGGTACTGAGGGAGCACCGCATTGTCAGAGGGGAAATACTGAGGGAGCCCCGCACTGTCGGAGGGACAGTACTGAGGGAGCACCGCACTGTTGGAGGGGCAGTACTGAGGGAGCGGCGCACTGTCGGAGGGGCGGTACTGAGGGAGCGCCGCACTGTCGGAGGGGCGGCACTGAGGGAGCCTCCGCACTGTCGGAGGGGCGGTACTGAGGGAGCGCCGCACTGTCGGAGGGGCGGTACTGAGGGAGCGCGCACTGTCAGAGGGGCGGTACTGAGGGAGTGCCGCACTGTCGGAGGGGCGGTACTGAGGGAGCGCCGCACTGTCGGAGGGGCAGTACTGAGGGAGCGCTGCACTGTCGGAGGGGCGGTACTGAGGGAGCGCCGCACTGTCGGATGGGCAGTACTGAGGGAGCGCCTCACTGTCGGAGGGGCGGCACTGAGGGAGCCTCCGCACTGTCGGAGGGGCAGTACTGAGGGAGCGCCGCACTGTCGGAGGGGCGGTACTGAGGGAGCGCCGCACTGTCAGAGGGGCGGTACTGAGGGAGTGCCGCACTGTCGGAGGGGCGGTACTGAGGGAGCGCCGCACTGTCGGAGGGGCAGTACTGAGGGAGCGCTGCACTGTCGGAGGGGCGGTACTGAGGGAGCGCCGCACTGTCGGATGGGCAGTACTGAGGGAGCGCCTCACTGTCGGAGGGGCGGTACCGAGGGAGCGCCGCACTTTTGGAGGGGCAGTACTGAGGGAGCGCCGCACTGTCAGAGGGGCGGTACTGAGGGAGCGCCGCACTATCAGAGGGGCAGTACTGAGGGAGCGCCGCACTGTCGGAGGGGCAGTGCTGAGGGAGCGCCGCACTGTCGGAGGGTCAGTACTGAGGGAGCGCCGCACTGTCGGAGGGGCAGTGCTGAGGGAGCGCCGCACTATCGGAGGGGCAGTACTGAGGGAGCGCCGCACTGTCGGAGGGGCGGTACTGAGGGAGCGGCGCACTGTCGGCGGGGCGGTGCTGAGGGAGCGCCGCACTTTCGGAGGGGCGGTACTGAGGGAGCGCCGCACTGTCGGAGGGGCGGTTCTGAGGGAGCGCCGCACTGTCGGAGGGGCAGTACTGAGGGAGCGCCGCACTGTCGGAGGGGCAGTGCTGAGGGAGCGCCACACTGTCGCAGGGGCGTTACTGAAGGAGCGCCGCACTGTCGGAGGGGCGGTGCTGAGGGAGCGCCACACTGTCGGAGGGGCAGTACTGAGGGAGTGCCACACTGTCGGAGGGGCAGTACTGAGGGAGCGCCGCACTGTCAGAGGGGCAGTACTGAGGGAGCGCCGCACTGTCGGAGTGGCGGTACTGAGGGAGCGCCGCACTGTTGGAGGGGCAGTACTTAGGGAGCGCCACGCTGTCGGAGGGGTGGTACTGAGGGAGCGTCGCACTGTCGGAGGGGCAGTACTGAGGGGGCGCCGCACTGTCGGAGGGGCAGTACTGAGGGAGCGCCGCACTGTGGGAGGGGCGGTACTGAGGGAGCGCCGCACTGTCTGAGGGGCAGTACTGAGGGAGTGCTGCACTGTCGGAGGGTCAGTACTACGGGAGCGCCGCACAGTCGGAGGGGCCGTCTTTCAGATGAGACGTTAAACCGAGGCCCCGTCTGCCCTCTCAGGTGGATGTAAAAGATCCCACGGCCACTATTGGAAGAAGAGCAGGGGGAGTTCTCCCCGGTGTCCTGGGGCCAATATTTATCCCTCAACCAACATCACTAAAAGCAGATGATCTGGTCATTATCACATTGCTGTTTGTGGGAGCTTGCTGTGCGCAAATTGGCTGCCGCATTTCCTACATTACAACAGTGACCACACTTCAAAAAAAGTACTTCATTGGCTGTGAAGCGCTTTGGGACGTCCTGAGGTGGTGAAAGGCGCTGGAGAAATGAATTCTTTCTGCCTTGTACTATAAAGAGATCGTCACACTGAGATCTCCCAACGAACAGAGCTGGCGTTCTGGAAAAAAAAATATCTCGCCAGCCCATCTTCTCTGCTATATTCACCTGCGAGTGTCACCCAAACTCACAATTAGTTGCACAGTGTTGAGACACAGATGCCCGGCAGATTAACAGCTTTTAGTTTGAGTGAAGGAGATGTAATGTAATATGCTAAGCAGGTCATGAATGATTCATGTCTCCAGGAAGGAGGTTATGTTAATCAGTTGGTGTCTTTTTCTTATTCGCGCATTCTCGGGATCTTGGCATCGCTGGCAAGGCCGGCATTTATTGCCCATTCCCTAGTTGCCCCTTGAGAAGGTGGTGGTGAGCCGCCTTCTTGAACCGCTGCAGTCCTAAGAGGTTTTGAGACAAGCGAGTGGCTCGCAAGGCGTACAACAAAACAACTTGTATTTATATGGGGAGACCAAATGCAGATTGGGTGACCGCTTTGCGGAACACCTCCGTTCAGTCCGTAAGGGGGACCCCGAGCTCCCGGTGGCCTGTCACTTTAATTCACCGCTTCACTCCCACTCTGACCTCACCGTCCTCGGCCTAATACACTGTTCCACGGAAGCTCAGCGTAAGCTCGAGGAACAGCACCTCATCTTTCGTTTAGGCACGCTACAGCCCTCTGGACTCAATATCGAGTTCAACAATTTTAGATCATAACCTCAGCTCCAATCACATTTATATTTTATTTTATCCACCCTTTTATTTGTCCCCCCCACCTTTTTTTTCCTCCTAGAAGCTGGCAGCTGTCCTTCATTCTGCCAGTAGATTTCACACTTCATTCAGCCTTAATCTGTCACATTAACACCACCTCTAGCCTTGCATATCTCTTAATGTCTCTTAATGTCTCTTCATCTCCTCCTTTGTTCCTTTATCCCCTCCCCCTTTTCCCAGCTTTACCCTGGCCTTAAATCTATTTGATTTCCAGCTCTTCCCAGTTCTGATGAAAGGTCATCGACCTGAAACGTCAACTCTCTTTCTCTCTCCACGGATGCTGCCTGGCCTGCTGAGTTTTTCCAGCGTTTTCTGTTGTTATTTTGTATTTATATAGCGCCTTTAATGTAGTAAAACGTCACAGGAGCGATTATGAAACAGAATTTGACACCGAGCCACATAAGGAGATATTAGGGACAGGTGACCAAAAGCTTGGTCAAAGAGGGAGGTTTTAAGGAGCGTCTTAAAGGAGGAGAGAGAGGCGGAGAGGTTTAGGGAGGGAATTCCAGAGCTTGGGCCCCAGGCGGCTGAAGGCACGGCCGCCAATGGCGGAGCGATGGAAATCGGGGGATGCTCAAGAGGCCAGAATTGGAGGAGCGCAGAGATCTCGGAGGGTTGTGGGGCTGGAGGAGGTTACGGAGATAGGGAGGGGGCGAGGAGGCCATGGAGGGACTTGAAAACAAGGATGAGAATTTTGAAATCGAGGGGTTGCCGGACCGGGAGCCAATGTAGGTCAGCGAGCACAGGGGGTGATGGGTGAACGGGACTCGGTGCAAGTTAGGACACGGGGCAGCCTTCAGAGAGGAGTTAAGACTCAACCACTTTGGATGTGGGACTGGAGTCACATATAGGCCCAGACCGGGTAAGGACAGCTGGTTTCATTCCCAAACAGGCTGGGGCTCTTTGCTCTAGAAAACAGAAGGCTGAGGGGTGACCTGATAGAGGTTTTCAAAATTATGAAAGGGTTTGAAAGGGTAGATGTAGAGAAGATAACAGGGGAGGCCAAAACTAGGGGCCGTCAATATAAGATAGTCACTAATAAATCCAAGCGGGAATTCAGGAGAAACTTCTTTACCCAGAGAGTGGTGAGAATGTGGAACTCGCTACCACAGGGAGTGGTTGAGGTGAATAGCAATTTTTTTTTATTCGTTTATGGGATGTGGGTGTCGCAGGCAAGGCCCAGCATTTATTGCCCATCCCTAATTGCCCCTTGAGAAGGTAGTGGTGAGCCGCCTTCTTGAACCGCTGCAGTCCGTGTGGTGAAGGTGCTCCCACAGTGCTGTTAGGGAGGGAGTTCCAGGATTTTGACCCAGCGACGATGAAGGAACGGCCCGATATATTTCCAAGTCAGGATGGTGTGTGTGACTTGGAGGGGAACTTGGAGGTGGTGGTGTTCCCATGCGCCTGCTGCCCTTGTCCTTCTAGGTGGAAGAGGTCGCGGGTTTGGGAGGTGCTGCCGAAGAAGCCTTGGCGAGTTGCTGCAGTGCATCTTGTAGATGGTACACACTGCAGCCACGGTACGCTGGTGGTGGAGGGAGTGAATGTTTAAGGTGGTGGATGGGGTGCCAATCAAGCGGGCTGCTTTGTCCTGGATGGTGTCGAGCTTCTTGAGTGTTGTTGGAGCTGCACTCATCCAGGCAAGTGGAGAGTATTCCATCACACTCCTTACTTGTGCCTTGTAGATGGTGGAAAGGCTTTGGGGAGTCAGGAGGTGAGACACTCGCCGCAGAATACCCAGCCTCTGACCTGCTCTTGTTGCCACAGTATTTATGTGGCTGGTCCAGTTAAGTTTCTGGTCAATGGTGATCCCCAGAATGTTGATGGTGGGGGATTCGGCGATGGTAATACCGTTGAATGTCAAGGAGAGGTGGTTAGACGCTCGCTTGTTGGAGACAGTCATTGCCTGGCACTTGTGTGGTGCGAATGTTACTTGCGACTTAGCAGCCCAAGCCTGAATGTCGTCCAGGTCTTGTTGCATGCGGGCATGGACTGCTTCATTATCTGAGGAGTTGCGAATGGCACTGAACACTGTGCAGTCATCAGCGAACATCCCCATTTCTGACCTTATGATGGAGGGAAGGTCATTGATGAAGCAGTTGAAGATGGTTGGGCTGAGGACACTGCCCTGAGGAACTCCTGCAGCGATGTCCTGGGGCTGTGATGATTGCCCTCCAACCACCACAACCATCTTCCTTTGTGCTAGGTATGACTCCAACCAGTGGAGCGTTTTGCCCCCTGATTCCCATTGACTTCAGTTTTACTGGGGCTCCTCGATGCCAGACTCGGTCAAATGCTGCCTTGATGTCAAGGGCAGTCACTCATAGATGCATTTAAGGGGAAGATAAGCAAATGAAGGAGAAAGGAATAGAAGGATATGGTGAGGGGGTGAGATGAAGAGGGGTGGGAGGAGGCTGGTGTGGAGCATAAACACCGGCACGAGGCAGTTGGGCCCTATGGCCTGTTTCTGTGTTGGGCATTCTGTGTAATTCTAAAGGACATTAGTGAACCAGCTGGGAATCTTTGGAATTCTCTACCCCAGAGGGCTGTGGAGGCTCAGTCGTTAAGTATATTCAAAACTGAGATCGGTTGATTGTTGGATACGAAGGGAATCAAGGACACCTGTGAGATTATGAAGTCACGTTCTCTGGATGAGTCGTCAGCTTGGCTCGGTCGGTAGCACTCGTTTTTTCTCCTCACAGTCAGGAGGTGATGGGTCCGAGCCCCACCTGACCACGTTGTCGTCCAAGCGGGGTCCGAAAGGCCGTGAAGGGGGTGTGGGATCTTGCTGTGCACGGAAATGGCCGTCACAATGATCCACCGACAGAGACGGCACTTGAAAGTAATCGGTCGGGTGACGAGACATTTAGGCTGTGATTCAACGGGTGGCTCTCTCACCTCTGAGTCAGAAGGTCGTGGGTTCGAGCCCTACTCCAGAGACTTCAGCACAAATTACAGGCCGACACTCCCAGGGCAATCTTTTTTTAACTGATGTGGTCTACTACCAGATCATCTGTTTTAGTGATGTTGGTTGAGGGATAAATATTGGCCCCAGGACACCGGGGAGAACTCCCCCCTGCTCTTCTTCCAATAGTGGCCGTGGGATCTTTTACGTCCACCCGAGAGGGCAGACGGGGCCTCGGTTTAACGTCTCATCCGAAAGACGGCACCTCCGACAGTGCGGCGCTACCGCAGTACCGCCCCTCCGACAGTGCGGCGCTCCCTCAGTACCGCCCCTCCGACAGTGCGGCGCTCCCTCAGTACCGCCCCTCTGACAGTGCGGCGCTCCCTCAGTACTGCCCCTCCGACAGTGCGGTGCTCCCTCAGTACTGCCCCTGCGACAGTGCAGCGCTCCCTCAGTACCGCCCCTCCGACAGTGCGGCGCTCCCTCAGTACCGCCCCTCCGACAGTGCGGCGCTCCCTCAGTACCACCCCTCCGACAGTGCGGCGCTCCCTCAGTACCGCCCCTCCGACAGTGCGGCGCTCCCTCAGTACCGCCCCTCCGACAGTGCGCCGCTCCCTCAGTACCGCCCCTCCGACAGTGCGCCGCTCCCTCAGTACCGCCCCTCCGACAGTGCGGCGCTCCCTCAGTACCGACCCTCCGACAGTGCGCCGCTCCCTCAGTACCGCCCCTCCGACAGTGCGGCGCTCCCTCAGTACTGCCCCTCCAGCAGTGCGGCGCTCCCTCAGTACCGCCCCTCCGACAGTGCGGTGCTCCCTCAGTACCGCCCCTCCGACAGTGCGGCGCTCCCTCAGTACCGCCCCTCCGACAGTGCGGCGCTCCCTCAGTACTGCCCCTCCGACAGTGCGGCGCTCCCTCAGTACCAACCCTCCGACAGTGCGCCGCTCCCTCAGTACTGCCCCTCCGACAGTGCGGCGCTCCCTCAGTACTGCCCCTCCGGCAGTGCGGCGCTCCCTCAGTACCGCCCCCCCGACAGTGCGGCGCTCCCTCAGTACTGCCCCTCCGGCAGTGCGGCACTCCCTCAGTACTGCCCCTCCGGCAGTGCGGCGCTCCCTCAGTACCGCCCCTCCGACAGTGCGGCGCTCCCTCAGTACCGCCCCTCTGACAGTGCGGCGCTCCCTCAGTACTGCCCCTCCGGCAGTGCGGCGCTCCCTCAGTACCGCCCCTCCGACAGTGCGGTGCTCCCTCAGTACCGCCCCTCCGACAGTGCGGCGCTCCCTCAGTACCGCCCCTCCGACAGTGCGGCGCTCCCTCAGTACCGCCCCTCCGACAGTGCGGCGCTCCCTCAGTACCGCCCCTCTGACAGTGCGGCGCTCCCTCAGTACTGCCCCTCCGGCAGTGCAGCGCTCCCTCAGTACCGCCTCTCCGACAGTGCGGCGCTCCCTCAGTACTGCCTCTCCGACAGTGCGGCGCTCCCTCAGTACTGCCCCTCCGACAGTGCCGCGCTCCCTCAGTACCGCCTCTCCGACAGTGCGGCGCTCCCTCAGTACTGCCTCTCCGACAGTGCCGCGCTCCCTCAGTACCACCCCTCCGACAGTGCAGCGCTCCCTCAGTACCGCCCCTCCGACAGTGCCGCGCTCCCTCAGTACCACCCCTCCGACAGTGCGGCGCTCCCTCAGTACTGCCCCTCCGACAGTGCAGCGCTCCCTCAGTACCGCCCCTCCGACAGTGCCGCGCTCCCTCAGTACCACCCCTCCGGCAGTGCGGCGCTCCCTCAGTACCGCCCCTCCGACAGTGCGGTGCACCCTCAGTACCGCCCTTCCGACAGTGCGGTGCACCCTCAGTACCGCCCTTCCGACAGTGCCGCGCTCCCTCAGTACCACCCCTCCGACAGTGCCGCGCTCCCTCAGTACCACCCCTCCGACAGTGCAGCGCTCCCTCAGTACCGCCCCTCCGACAGTGCCGCGCTCCCTCAGTACCACCCCTCCGACAGTGCGGCGCTCCCTCAGTACTGCCCCTCCGACAGTGCAGCGCTCCCTCAGTACCGCCCCTCCGACAGTGCCGCGCTCCCTCAGTACCACCCCTCCGGCAGTGCGGCGCTCCCTCAGTACCGCCCCTCCGACAGTGCGGTGCACCCTCAGTACCGCCCTTCCGACAGTGCGGCGCTCCCTCAGTACCGCCCCTCCGACAGTGCGGCGCTCCCTCAGTACCGCCCCTCCGACAGTGCGGCGCTCCCTCAGTACCGCCCCTCTGACAGTGCGGCGCTCCCTCAGTACTGCCCCTCCGGCAGTGCAGCGCTCCCTCAGTACCGCCTCTCCGACAGTGCGGCGCTCCCTCAGTACTGCCTCTCCGACAGTGCGGCGCTCCCTCAGTACTGCCCCTCCGACAGTGCGGCGCTCCCTCAGTACTGCCCCTCCGACAGTGCGGCGCTCCCTCAGTACTGCCCCTCCGGCAGTGCGGCGCTCCCTCAGTACCGCCCCTCCGACAGTGTGGCGCTCCCTCAGTACCGCCCCTCCGGCAGTGCGGTGCTCCCTCAGTACCGCCCCTCCGACAGTGCGGCGCTCCCTCAGTACCGCCCCTCCGACAGTGCGGTGCTCCCTCAGTACCGCCCCTCCGACAGTGCGGCGCTCCCTCAGTACCGCCCCTCCGACAGTGCGGCGCTCCCTCAGTACTGCCCCTCCGACAGTGCGGCGCTCCCTCAGTACCGCCCCTCCGACAGTGCGGCGCTCCCTCAGTACCGCCCCTCCGACAGTGCGGCGCTCCCTCAGTACTGCCCCTCCGACAGTGCGGCGCTCCCTCAGTACCGCCCCTCCGACAGTGCGGCGCTCCCTCAGTACCGCCCCTCCGACAGTGCGGCGCTCCCTCAGTACTGCCCCTCCGGCAGTGCGGTGCTCCCTCAGTACCGCCCCTCCGACAGTGCGGCGCTCCCTCAGTACCGCCCCTCCGACAGTGCGGCGCTCCCTCAGTACTGCACTGGGAGTGTCGGCCTAGATTATGGACTCGAGTCTCTGGAGTGGGACTCGAACCCACGACCTTCTGACTAAAGGGGCAAGAGAGAGAGCGCGACCCACTAGGCCATGGCTGACACCTGTAGAGCCAACATGAATGAGGTGAGGAGGTGGAGGACTCGGGCGGGCGAGGGAATGTTAGGTTCACCTCAGATTTTTCGGGAACAAAAATAATAAGATGGTCCGTGCATTTTCCGCTATTAATCGAGAGATATTCAAAGGGAAACATGAACCAGCCTTCACTGGGGCCTAACTCTAGAGGCTGAGAAACAGTTAGCCATTTCCTGCACTGAAAAGATTTCTCTCCGGAACCTTCTCTCTCTCTCTCGCAGAGACAGAATTGTACAATTACCAGGGCCTCAAGCAAAACCTCGACCTCATTACTGTTGAGGCGGTGGTGAATGAGCCTTCCGACTCCTGTGGCCTAGTTCATCGGTCACACTTAGAGCAGGTTGCTAAGCGGTGATTAACAGCGAAAATGTGCATTGAGAGGAGCTGCTCCTGAATAATGAAAGAGGGGTAATAGATATAACAAGCATGAAAGAGTTTTATTAAATGCGTTGCGTTGGAATAAGGCAGTGGAGAACAGTTTTGGGACATCAATTCCTGACTGAACTAGGTGCTCATTGAATGAGAGATGTTAGTGCTGGTTAGATACAGAGTAAAGCTCCCTCTACACTGTTCCATCAAACACACCCAGGGGAGGTACAGCATGGGTTAGATACAGAGTAAAGCTCCCACTACACTGTCCCCATCAAACACTCCCAGGGCAGGTACAGCACGGGTTAGATACAGAGTAAAGCTCCCTCTACACTGTCCCCATCAAACACTCCCAGGGCAGGTACAGCACGGGTTAGATACAGAGTAAAGCTCCCTCTACACTGTCCCATCAAACACTCCCGGGGCAGGTACAGCACGGGTTAGATACAGAGTAAAGCTCCCTCTACACTGTCCCATCAAACACTCCCAGGGCAGGTACAGCACGGGTTAGATACACAGTAAAGCTCCCTCTGCACTGACCCATCAAACACTCCCAGGGCAGGTGCAGCACGGGTTAGATACAGAGTAAAGCTCCCTCTACACTGTCCCATCAAACACTCCCAGGGCAGGTACAGCACGTGTTAGATACAGAGTAAAGCTCCCTCTACACTGTCCCATCAAACACTCCCAGGGCAGGTACAGCACGGGTTAGATACAGAGTAAAGCTCCCTCTACACTGTCCCATCAAACTCTCCCAGGGCAGGTACAGCACGGGGTTAGATACAGAGTAAAGCTCCCTCTACACTGTCCCATCAAACACTCCCAGGGCAGGTACAGCACGGGGTTAGATACAGAGTAAAGCTCCCTCTACACTGTCCCATCAAACACTCCCAGGGCAGGTACAGCACGGGTTAGATACCTAGTAAAGCTCCCTCTACAATGCCCCATCAAACACTCCCAGGGCCGGTACAGCACGGGTTAGATACAGATTAAAGCTCCCTCTACACTGTCCCATCAAACACTCCCAGGGCAGGTACAGCACGGGTTAGATACAGAGTAAATCTCCCTCTACACTGTCCCATCAAACACTCCCAGGGCAGGTACAGCACGGGTTAGATACAGAGTAAAGCTCCCTTTACACTGTCCCATCAAACACTCCCAGGGCAGGTACAGCACGGGTTAGATACAGAGTAAAGCTCCCTCTACACTGTCCCATCAAACACTCCCAGGGCAGGTACAGCACGGGTTAGATACAGAGTAAAGCTCCCTCTACACTGTCCCATCAAACACTCCCAGGGCAGGTACAGCACGGGTTAGATACAGAGTAAAGCTCCCTCTACACTGTCCCGTCAAACATTCCCAGGGCAGGTACAGCACGGGGTTAGATACAGAGTAAAGCTCCCTCTACACTGTCCCGTCAAACACTCCCAGGGCAGGTACAGCACGGGTTAGATATTCATGCCTCAACCAACAACACCAAAAACAGTCATTCATCCCATTGCTGTTTATGGGATCTTGCTGTGCGATAATTGGGTGCTGCGTTTCCCACATTACAACAGTGACTACACTTCAAAAAGTATTTCATTGGCTGTGAAGCGCTTTGGGACGTCCTGAGGTGGTGAAAGAGGCTGGAGACATGTGAGTACTCCGTTCTGAATATTAAACCTTCTGTCCCTTAATGTGAAAGAGATAAAGGTGGATTGCTGTTGTTGTCTAGAAAAACATTGCTTTGATGCATGAGGTGTTCTCGAACTGTTGGTACATCCTCACTTCCCTGAGTCCAACACAGCTCGACAGTTCGAAGCTACTCCTGTCGAGGCGCGCGTCAACTCTCACCGTTCTCCCATTACTGTCTGATCTCCCTCGCCCACTCGCTCCCCGCTTCTTATTAGCGTTGCCAACATCTCCGGAATCGGCCTGGTGCCTCCGGGAATCGAAGACCAGTCTCCAGTGCACTGTGAGCAAAGTCCGGGAGAAAAATCGTTGGGGGATGTGAACAGAAATTGCCTTTTCTTTCAGTGCCTTTCGGAGGAGAAGTTAAACCGAGGCCCCGTCTGCCCTCTCAGGTGGATGTAAAAGATCCCACGGTCACTATTGGAAGAAGAGCAGGGGGTGGAGTTCTCCCCGGTGTCCTGGGCCAATATTTATCCCTCAACCAACATCACTAAAAACAGATGATCCGGTCATCATCACATTGCTGTTTGTGGGAGCTTGCTGTGCACAAATTGGCTGCCGCGTTTCCCACATTACAACAGTGACCACACTTCAAAAAAAGTACTTCATTGGCTGTAAAGCGCTTTGAGACGTCCGGTGGTCGTGTAAGGCGCTGGAGAAATGCGAGTCTTTCTTTCGTTCGGTGATTCACAAACCGGGCTCCGCAGACCTCTTTGGGCAGGCAGAGACTGTCTCCGGGGGAGCCGCGACCGGAGGTCATTTCAAGCCTGCTCCTCGAGTCGTCGTTGGCTTGTTCTCTCTACACAGCTGCGGCCGGACCTGCTGTGATTTCCAGCAAAAACAGTTTTTTGTTTTCCATCCAGACCCCAGCATCTGCCACATTTGACCCCTCGTGACCCCACCTCATTGTCTATGATGTAATGTTTTCCTGACTGACCTGTTTGGACACCATCCACACCTTTGATTGCCGTGATTATCTCTCTGCCGAGGTGTGATAAAGGGCAGTTAGAAAGATTAACTGTAATCACCTGGCAGTGTTCTCTGACTATATATGCTGTGCCTATATGCATCTCTTCACTTCACCTGACGAAGGAGCAGCGCTCCGAAAGCTTGTGATTTCAAATAAAGCTGTTGGACTATAACCTGGTGTTGTGCGACTTCTCACCCCTATATAAAGCCCACACTGATTCGGCTCTGGTGCGTTGTTCACCTCGCAGGGGCCCGCAGCTCGACCGCCCTTCGTAACGAGCGCTCCCCGCCGGCCAGGCCGATTCCTCTCGCTGGCGCCGTCCTCCCGACCCTTCGATCAGAGCATCCGCCGGGCACTTCAGACACGCGCCCCGAACGTGCTCGCGCATCGGCAAGATGCACCGCAGCGACACGCCAAGGCTTCTTCAACAGCGCCACCCCTCCTCCCCTTGACATTCAACGGCATTACCATCGCCGAATCCCCCACCATCAACATCCTGGGGATCACCATTGACCAGAAACTGAACTGGACCAGCCACATAAATACTGTGGCAACAAGAGCAGGTCAGAGGCTGGGTATTCTGCGGCGAGTGTCTCACCTCCTGACTCCCCAAAGCCTTTCCACCATCTACAAGGCACAAGTGAGGAGTGTGATGGAATACTCTCCACTTGCCTGGATGAGTGCAGCTCCAACAACACTCAAGAAGCTCGGCACCATCCAGGACAAAGCAGCCCGCTTGATCGGCACCCCATCCACCACCTTAAACATTCACTTCCTCCACCACCGGCGTACCGTGGCTGCAGTGTGTACCATCTACAAGATGCACTGCAGCAACTCGCCAAGGCTTCTTCGGCAGCACCTCCCAAACCCGCGACCTCTTCCACCTAGAAGGACAAGGGCAGCAGGCGCATGGGAACACCACCACCTCCAAGATCCCCTCCAAGTCACACACACCATCCTGACTTGGAAATATATCGGCTGTTCCTTCATCGTCGCTGGGTCAAAATCCTGGAACTCCCTCCCTAACAGCACTGTGGGAGCACCTTCACCACATGGACTGCAACGGTTCAAGAAGGCGGTTCACCACCACCTTCTCAAGGGCGATTAGGGATGGGCAATAAATGCTGGCCTTGCCAGCGATGCCCACATCCTGGGAATGAATTGCACAAACATGTACAATTCCGCAGTGCAGCCGTTACAGAAGATGCCAGCGGGGACGCTATGGCGGCGAGTCGCGCTTCCAGCAGCGTGTGCGGGCGCGCTCGTACGCTCATTCGCCTTGGCCAGCCCGCTGACGGCTTTAAAAATTGTCCAGCATTAAGTGACCAATAGTGGCGGTGTGTTGCTGCGGACTGTCCAGAGTTGGTGTGAGAAGCAGGCAGGCCCATCTCACTGACGTTTGGAAGTAAATACCTGTTTTCTTCAAAGCATTATTGAAACACTCTTTACACGCAGCACTTTCATATTATGAATATTATAATTTAGAGGGGCAGTCCGTGATTACTAATCCATTTGAAAAGGGTCGTTCAACCCTGTCAGCCATGGCTCAGTGGGTAGCACTCTCTCTCTCTCGCCTCTGAGTCAGAAGGTTGTGGGTTCGAATCCCACCTCAGAGACTCGAGCACAGAAATACTAAGCTGACACTCCCAGTGTAGTACTGAGGGAGCGCCGCACTGTCGGAGGGGCAGTACTGAGGGAGCGCCGCACTGTCGGAGGGGCAGTACTGAGGGAGCGCCGCACTGTGGGAGGGACGGTACTGAGGGAGCGCCGCACTGTCGGAGGGTCGGTACTGAGGGAGCGCCGCACTGTCGGAGGGGCGGTACTGAGGGAGCGCCGCACTTTCGGAGGGGCGGTACTGAGGGAGCGCCGCACTTTCGGAGGGGCGGTACTGAGGGAGCGCCGCTCTGTCGGAGGGGCGGTACTGAGGGAGCGCCGCACTGTCGGAGGGGCGGTACTGAGGGAGCGCCACACTGTCGGAGGGGCGGTACTGAGGGAGCGCTGCACTGTCGGAGGGGCGGTACTGAGCGAGCGCTGCACTGTCGGAGGGGCAGTACTGAGGGAGCGCCGCACTGTCGGAGGGGCAGTACTGAGGGAGCGCCGCACTGTGGGAGGGACGGTACTGAGGGAGCGCCGCACTGTCGGAGGGGCGGTACTGAGGGAGCGCCGCACTTTCGGAGGGGCGGTACTGAGGGAGCGCCGCACTTTCGGAGGGGCGGTACTGAGGGAGCGCCGCTCTGTCGGAGGGGCGGTACTGAGGGAGCGCCGCACTGTCGGAGGGGCGGTACTGAGGGAGCGCCACACTGTCGGAGGGGCGGTACTGAGGGAGCGCTGCACTGTCGGAGGGGCGGTACTGAGCGAGCGCTGCACTGTCGGAGGGGCGGTACTGAGGGAGCGCCGCGCTGTCGGAGGGGTAGTACTGAGGGAGTGCCGCACTGTCGGAGGGGCAGTACTGAGGGAGCGCCGCACTGTCGGAGGGGCAGTACTGAGGGAGCGCCGCACTGTCGGAGGTGCAGTACTGAGGGAGCGCCGCACTGTCGAAGGTGCCGTCTTTCGGATGAGACGTTAAACCAAGGCCCCGTCTGCCCTCTCGGGTGGACGTAAAAGATCCCACGGCCGCTATTGGAAGAAGAGCAGGGGGAGTTCTCCCCGGTGTCCTGGGGCCAATATTTATCCCTCAACCAACATCACTAAAAACAGATGATCCGGTCATTATCACATTGCTGTTTGTGGGAGCTTGCTGTGTGCAGATTTGGCTGCCGCGTTTCCCACCCACATTACAACAGTGACCACACTTCGAAAAGCACTTAATTGGCTGTAAAGCACTTTGGGACGTCCTGAGGTGGTGAAAGGCGCTGGAGAAATGCGAGTCTTTCTTTCAAGAAAGTTTGAGAACTGCTGTATTGGTTATAAAAATATCGGACATCGGGGGAGGATAAGAGGAACATTTCACTGATGAGTCAGGAATCAGCCAATCGGGTAAGGAAGAGGCTGTTCGCTTTTCGATTGGCTGTTGAGGGGAGAGGCGACCAATGGCGGGAGAGTGTGGGGGCGGGGCCAGTCAGGGGTTGGGGTCGCAGGTCACGTGGTGAAACCTCCAGGAATCGGGCCTACCGCAGTTGGCAACCCTTAGCTGCCTGCCCGCCTGGCCAGGCAAGGCACCCGGAGGGGGAGGCCTCTGCGAGAGATCAGAAATGGGCCAGGGATGAGCAGGAGAGAGCCGGGATGCGACCCGGGCGGCGTCTGTGGGAGAATCTGTTACCGATCTCGCTCGGTCACTGAAGCCGGTGGCTCGGAATTGGTCTGCGGAGAGTGTGGGGCTGAACGGCCAGCCCTGTTGTACATCCAAGTCATCTAGGTTCTGTTCTTTGTCTCCCCTAGTGAGGAATTGTAGAATCCTGCAGCACAGGAGGAGGCCATTCGGCCCATCGTGCCTGTCCCGGCACTTTGAAAGAGCTCTCCAATTAGCCCCACTCCCCCCTGCTCTTTCCCCACAGCCCTGTGAATGTTTCCCCTTCCAGTACATGTCCAGTTGCCCCTTGAAAATTCCGATGGATTTTGCTTCCACCGCCCTTTCAGGCAGCGCATTCCAGATCACAACAACTCGCTGCATAAAAAACATTCTCCTTCTCTCCCCCTCTGGTTCTTTTGCCAATTATCTTAAATCCGTGTCCTCTGGTTACCGACCCTCCTGCCACGGGAAACAGTTTCTCCCCATCTCCCCTCATGATTTTCAATGCCTCCATTAAATCTCCTCTTAACCTTCTCTGCTCTAAGGAGAACAATCCCAGCTTCCCCAGTCTCTCCACTTAACTGAAGGCCCTCATCCCCTGGTAACATCCTGGTCAACATCTTCTTCACCTTCTCCAAGACCTTGAACTCCTTCCTCACATCGCGCACACACACACACACAGACTCGGACTGTATCTGAGGAATCCAGTTCTATGCTGGAGGAGCAGGTTCGTCAGGACCCTGCTCAATAGGGCAGACTCACCATCATGAACCCTCTGATTGGGCTACAGTACTGGTGGTTACAGGTCAGTCACTGTATAACACTAGGGTACAGTACTGGTGGGTACAGGTCTGTCACTGTATAACACTGGGGTACAGTACTGGTGGTTACAGGTCAGTCACTGTATAACACTGGGGTACAGTACTGGTGGGTACAGGTCTGTCGCTGTATAACACTGGGGTACAGTACTGGTGGTTACAGGTCAGTCACTGTATAACACTGGGGTACAGTACTGGTGGTTACAGGTCAGTCACTGTATAACACTGGGGTACAGTACTGGTGGGTACAGGTCTGTCACTGTATAAAACTGGGGTACAGTACTGGTGGGTACAGGTCTGTCGCTGTATAACACTGGGGTACAGTACTGGTGGGTACAGGTCTGTCGCTGTATAACACTGGGGTACAGTACTGGTGGGTACAGGTCTGTCGCTGTATAACACTGGGGTACAGTACTGGTGGGTACAGGTCTGTCGCTGTATAACACTGGGGTACAGTACTGGTGGGTACAGGTCTGTCGCTGTATAACACTGGGGTACAGTACTGGTGGTTACAGGTCAGTCACTGTATAACACTGGGGTACAGTACTGGTGGTTACAGGTCAGTCACTGTATAACACTGGGGTACAGTACTGGTGGGTACAGGTCTGTCACTGTATAACACTGGGGTACAGTACTGGTGGGTACAGGTCTGTCACTGTATAAAACTGGGGTACAGTACTGGTGGGTACAGGTCTGTCACTGTATAACAATGGGGTACAGTACTGGTGGGTACAGGTCTGTCGCTGTATAACACTGGGGTACAGTACTGGTGGGTACAGGTCTGTCACTGTATAACAATGGGGTACAGTACTGGTGGGTACAGGTCTGTCGCTGTATAACACTGGGGTACAGTACTGGTGGGTACAGGTCTGTCACTGTATAACACTGGGGTACAGGACTGGTGGGTACAGGTCTGTCCTATAACACTGGTGTATTGTACTGGTGGGTACAGGTCTGTCACTGTATAACACTGGGGTACAGTACTGGTGGGTACAGGTCTGTCACTGTATAATGGGTACAGTACTGGTGGGTACAGGTCTGTCACTGTATAATGGGTACAGTACTGGTGGGTACAGGTCTGTCACTGTATAACACTGGGGTACAGTACTAGTGGGTACAGGTCTGTCACTGTATAAAACTGGGGTACAGTACTGGTGGGTACAGGTCTGTCGCTGTATAAAACTGGGGTACTGTACTGGTGGGTGCTGGTCTGTCACTGTATAACACTGGGGTACAGTACTGGCGGTTACATGTCTGTCACTGTATAACACTGGGGCACAGTACTGGTGGGTTCAGGTCTGTCACTGTATAACACTGGGGTACAGTACTGGTGGGTACAGGTCTGTCACTGTATAACACTGGGGCACTGTACTGGTGGGTACAGTTCTGTCACTGTATAACACAGGGGTACAATACTGGAGGGTACAAGTCTGTCGCTGATTAACAGTGGGGTACAGTACTGGTGGGTACAGGTCCATCACTGTATAACACTGGGGTACAGTACTGGTGGGTACAGGTCTGTTGCTGTATAACACTGGGGTACAGTACTGGTGTGTCCAGGTCTGTCACTGTATAACATTGGGGTACAGTACTGGTGGGTCCAGGTCTGTCACTGTATAACAGTGGGGTACAGTACTGGTGGGTACAGGTCTGACTCTGTATTACACTGGGGTACAGTACTGGTGGGTACAGGTCTGTCACTGTATAACACTGGGGTACATTACTGGTGGGTTCAAGTCTGTCACTGTATAACACTGGGGTACAGTACTGGTGGGTACAAGTCTGTCAGTGTATAACAAGGGTGCAGTACTGGTGGGGACAGGTCTGTCGCTGTATAACACTGGGTACAGTACTGCTGGGTACAGGTCTGTCACTGTATAAAACTGGGGTACAGTACTGGGGGTACAGGTCTGTCACTATATAATACTGGGGTCCAGTACTGGTGGGTACAGGTCTGTCGCTGTATAACACTGGGATACTTTACTGGTGGGTACAGGTCTGTCACTGTATAACACTGGGGTACAGTACTGGTGGGTACAGGTCTGTCGCTGTATAACACTGGGGTACAGTACTGGTGCGTAAGGGTGTGTCGCTGTATAACACTGGGGTACAGTACTGGTGGGTACAGGTCTGTCGCTGTATAACACTGGGGTACAGTACTGGTGCGTAAGGGTCTGTCGCTGTATAACACTGAGGTACAGTACTGGTGGGTACAGGTATGTCACTGTATAACACGGGTACAGTACAGGTGGGTACAGGTCTGCCACTGTATAACTCTGGGGTACAGTGCTGGTGGGTACAGGTCTGTCACTGTATAACACAGGCGGACAGTACTGGGGGTACAGGTCTGTCACGGTATAACACTGAGGTACAGTACTGGTGGGTACAGGTCTGTCACTGTATAACACGGGTACATTACAGGTGGGTACAGGTCTGACACTGTATAACACTGGGGTACAGTACTGGTGGGTACAGGTCTGTCGCTGTATAACACTGGGGTACAGTACTGGTGTGTCCAGGTCTGTCACTGTATAACATTGGGGTACAGTACTGGTGGGTCCCGGTCTGTCACTGTATAACAGTGGGGTACAGTACTGGTGGGTACAGGTCTGACTCTGTATTACACTGGGGTACAGTACTGGTGGGTACAGGTCTGTCACTGTATAACACTGGGGTACATTACTGGTGGGTTCAAGTCTGTCACTGTATAACACTGGGGTACAGTACTGGTGGGTACAGGTCTGTCAGTGTATAACAAGGGTGCAGTACTGGTGGGTACAGGTCTGTCACTGTATAACACGGGTACAGTACAGGTGGGTACAGGTCTGACACTGTATAACACTGGGATACAGTACTGGTGGGTACAGGTCTGTCACTGTATAACACAGGCGGACTGTACTGGTGGGTACAGGTCTGACACTGTATAACACTGGGGTACAGTACTGGTGGGTGCAGGTCTGTCACTGTATAACACTGGGTTACAGTGCTGGTGGGTACAGGTCTGTCACTGTATAACACTGGGGTACAGTACTGAGGGCTAAAGTTCTGTCGCTGTGTGACACTGGGATACAGTACTGGTGGGTACAGGTCTGTCGACGTATAACACTGGGGTAAAGTACTGGTGGGTACAGGTCTGTCACTGTATAACACGGGGACAGTTCAGGTGGGTGCAGGTCTGTCGCTGTATAACACTGGGGTACATTACTAGTGGGTAGAGGTCTGTCACTGTATAACACGGGTACAGCATTGCAGGTTACATGTCTGTCACTGTATAAGACTGGGGTACGGTACTGGTGGGTACAGGTCTGGCACTGTATAACACTGGGGTACAGTACTGGTGGGTACAGGTCTGTCACTGTATAACATTGGGGTACAGTACTGGTGCGTACAGGTATGTCACTGTATAACACTGGGGTACAGTCCTGGTGGGGACAGGTCTGTCACTGTATAACGCTGGGGTACAGCACTGCTGGGTACAGCTCTGTCACTGTATAATACTGGGGTACAGTACTGGTGGGTACAGGTCTGTCACTGTATAACACTGGGGTACAATAATGGTGGATACAGGTCTGTCGCTGTATAACACTGGGGTACAGTACTGGTGGGTACAGGTCTGTCAATGTAGAACACTGGGGTACAGAACTGGTGGGCACAGGTCTGTGACCGTATAACACGGGTACGGTACTGGTGGGTAAAGATCTGTCACAGAATAAAACTGTGTTACAGTACTAATGGCCAAAGGCCTGTCGCTCTATAACAATGGGACACAGTACTGGTGGTTACAGGTCTGTCGCTGTATAACACGGGTACAATACTGGTGGGTACAGGTCTGTCACTGTATAACAATGGGATACAGTACTGGGGTACAGGTCTGTCACTGTATAACACTGGGATACAGTACTGGGGTACAGGTCTGTTGCTGTTTCACACTGGGATACAGAACTGGTGGGTACAGGTCTGTCACTGTATAACACTGGGGTACAGTACTGGTCGGTACAGATCTGTCACCGTATAACACTGGGGTACAGTACTGGTGGGTAAAGGTCTGTCACCGTATAACACTGGGGTACAGTAATAATGGGTAAAGGTCTGTCACTGTATAACATGGGTACAGTACTGGTAGGTACAGCTCTGTCACTGTATAACACTGGGGTACAATATTGGTTGGTGCTGGTCTGTCTCTGTATAACAATGGGATACAGTACTGGTGGGTAAAGGTCTGCAACTGCATAACTGGTACCGTACTAATGGTTAAAGGTCTGTCACTGAATAGCACTGGGTACTGTACTAATGGGTAACGTTCTGTCGCTGTGTAACACTGCAGTACATTGCTGGTGGCTACAGGTCTTTCAATGTATAACACTGAGGTACAGTACTGGTGGGTACAGGTCTGTCGCTGTTTAACAGGGGTACTCTACTGGTGCGTACAGGTCATTCACCGTACAACACGTGTACAGTACTGGTGGGTACATGTCTGTCACTGTATAACACTGGGGTACAGTACTGGTTGGTACAGGTCTGTCACTGCATAACACTGGGGTACAGTACTGGTGGCTGCAGGTCTGTTGCTGTACAACAATGGGGTACAGTCCTGGTGGGTACAGGTCTGTCGCGGTATAACACTGGGGTACAGTACTGGTGGGAACATGTCTGTCACTGACACTGGGGTACAGTACTGGTGGGTACAGGTCTGTCGCTGTATAACACTGGGGTAAAGTACTGGTGGGTACAGGTCTGTCACTGGATAACACTGTGTACAGTACTGGTGGGTACAGCTCTGTCGACATATAACAATGGGGTACAGTACTGGTGGGTACGGGTCTGTTACTGTATAACACTGGGGTACAGTACTGACGGGTACAGGTCTGTCGCTGTATAACACGGGTACTGTACTGGTGGGTGCAGGTCTGTCGCTGTATAACACTGGGTTACAGTACTAGTGGGTACAGGTCTGTCGCTGTATAACTCTGGGGTACAGTACTAATGGGTAAAGGTCTGTCACTGTATATCACTGGGGTACAGTACTGGTAGGTATAGGTCTGTCGCTGTATAACACTGAGGTACAGTATTTGTGGGTACAGGTCAGTCACAGTATAACATTGGGGTACATTACTGGTGGGTACAGGTCTGTCACTGTATAACACGGCTACAGTACTGGTGGGCACAGGTCTGTCACTAACACTGGGGTACAGTACTGGTGGGTATAGGTCTGTCACTGTATAACACGAGTACAGTACTGGAGGGTACAGATCTGTCACTGGAGAACACTGGGGTACAGTGCTGGTGGGTACAGGTCTGTCACTGTATAACACGGGTACAGTACTGGTGGGTACTGGTCTGTCGCTGTATAACACTGGGGTACAGTACTGGTGGGTACTGGTCCATCGCTGTATAACACTGGGGTACAGTACTGGTGGATACAGGTCTGTCACTGTATAACACTGGGGTACAGTACTGGTGGGTACAGGTCTGTCCCTGTATAACACTGGGGTATAGTACTGCTGGGTACAGGTCTGTCACTGTATAATACTGGGATACAGTACTGGTGGTAAAGGTCTGTCACTGTCTAACACTGGGGCACAGTACGGGTGGGTACAGGTCTGTCACTGTATAACTCTGGGGTACAGTACTGATGGGTACAGGTCTGTCACTGTATAACACGGGTACAGTACTGGTGGGTACTGGTCTGTCACTGTATTACAATGGGGTACAGTACTGGTGGGTACAGGTCTGTCACTGTATGACACTGGGGTACAGTACTGGTGGGTACAGGTCTGTCGCTGTATAACACGGGTACAGTACTGGTGGGTACAGGTCTGTCACTGTATAACACTGGATATAGTACTAATGGGTAATGGTCTGTCACTGTATAACACTGGGGTACAGTACTGGTGGGTGCAGGTCTGTCACTGTATAAAACTGGGGTACAGTACTGGTGGGTGCAGTTCTGTCACTGTCTAACACTGGGGTACAGTACTGGTGGGGACAGGTCTGTCACTGTATAACACTGGGGTACTGTACTGGTGGGTGCAGGTCTGTCACTGTATAACACTGGGGTACAGTACTGGTGGGTACAGGTCTGTCACTGTATAACACTGGGGTACAGTACTGGTGGCTAAAGGTCTGTCACTGTATAACACTGGGGTACAGTACTGCTGGGTACAGGTCTGTCACTGTATAACGCAGGGGTACAGTACTGGTGGGTGCAGGTCTGTCACTGTATAACACTGGGGTACAGTACTGGTGGCTAAAGGTCTGTCACTGTATAACACTGGGGTACAGTACTGGTGGGTGCAGGTCTGTCACTGTATAACACTGGGGTACAGAACTGGTGGCTAAAGGTCTGTCACTGTATAACACTGGGGTACCGTATTGGTGGTAAAGGTCTGTCACTGTCTAACACTGGGGTACAGTACGGGTGGGTACAGGTCTGTCACTGTATAACACTGGTGCACAGTCCTGGTGGGGACAGGTCTGTCACTGTATAACTCTGGGGTACAGTACTGGTGGGTACAGGTCTGTCACTGTCTAACACGGGTACAGTACTGGTGGGTACTGGTCTGTCACTGTATTACAATGGGGTACAGTACTGGTGGGTACAGGTCTGTCACTGTATAACACGCGTACAGTACTGGTGGGTACAGGTCTGTCACTGTATAACACTGGGGTACAGTACTGGTGGGTACAGGTCTGTCACTGTATAACACTGTGGTACAGTACTGATAGGTACAGGTCTGTCACATTATAACACTTGGGTACAGTACTGGTGGGTACAGGTCTGTCACTAACACTGGGGTACAGTACTGGTAGGTACAGGTCTGTCAGTGTATAACACTGGGTATAGTACTAATGGGTAATGGTCTGTCACAGTATAACACTGGGGTACAGTACTAATGGGTAAAGGTCTGTCACTGTACAACAATGGGGTTCAGTACTGGTGGGTACAGGTCTGTCACTGTATTAGATTGGGGTACAGTACTGGTGGGTACAGTTCTGTCTCTTTATAACACTGGGGTACAGTACTGGTGGGTACAGGTCTGTCACTGAAAAACGCTGGGGTACAATACTGGTGGGTACAGGTCTGTCACTGTATAACACTGGGGTACAGTACTGGTGGGTGCAGGTCTGTCACTGTATAACACTGGGGTACAGTACTGGTGGGTACAGGTCTGTCACTGTCTAATGCTGGGGTAGATTACTGGTGGGTGCAGGTCTGTCACTGTATAACTCTGGGGTACAGTACTGGTGGCTACAGGTTTGTCGCTGTATAAAACTGGGGTACAGTATTGGTGGGAACAGGTCTGTCACTATAACACTGGGGTACAGTACTGGTGGGTACAGGTCTGTCACTGTATAACACTGGGGTACAGTACTGATGGTACAGGTCTGTCACTGTATAACACGGGTACAGTACTGGTGGGTTCAGGTCGGTCAATGTATAACAATGGGGTGCAGTCCTGGTGGGTACAGGACTGTCACTGTCTCACACTGGGTACAGTACTGGTGTTACAGGTCTGTCACTGTATAACACTGGGGTACAGTAGTAATGGGTAAAGATCTGTCACTGTATAACACTGGGGTACTGTACTGGTGGGTACAGGTCTGTCACTGTATAACACTGTGTACGGTACTGGTGGGTACAGGTCTGTCTCTGTATAACACTGGAATACAGTACTGGTGGGTACAGGTCTTTCATAGTATGGCACTGGGATACAGTACTGGTGGGTACAGGTCTGTCGCTGCATAACACTGGAATACAGTACTCGTGGGTACAGGTCTGTCACTGGATAACACTGTGGTACAGTACTGGTGGGTACAGGTCTGTCACTGTATGACACTGGGGTACAGTACTGGTGGGTACAGGTCTGTCGCTGTATAACACTGGGGTACAGTACTGGTGGGTACAGCTCTGTGAGTGTATAACACTGGTGTACAGTGCTGGTGGGTACAGGTCTGTCGCTGTATAACACTGGTGTACAGTACTGGTGGGTGCAGGTCTGTCACTGTATAACAATGGGGTACAGTACTGATGGGTTCAGGTCTGTCGCTGTATAACACTGTGGTGCAGTACTGATGGAGAGGGTTCTGTCAATGTATAACACTGGTTACAGTACTGGTGGGTACAGGTCTGTCACTGTATAACACTGTGGTACAGTACTGGTGGGTACAGGTCTGTCACTGTATAACACTGGGGTACAGTACTGATGGGTACAGGTCTGTCACTGTATAACGCTGGGTACAGTACTAAGGTCTGTCACTGTACAACACTGGGGTGCAATACTGGTGGGTACACATCTGTCACTGTATAATACTCGGTACTATACTGGAGGGTGCTGGTGTGTCTCTGTATAACAATGGGATACAGAACTGGTGGGTACAGGTCTGTCACTGTATTACACTGGGGTACAGTACGAATGGGTAAAGGTCTGTCACTGTATAAAACTGGGGTACAGTACTGGTGGGTACAGGTCTGTCACTGTAAAACACTGGGGTACAATACTGGTGGCTAAAGGTCTGTCACTATATAACACTGTGGCACAGTGCTGGTGGCTAAAGGTCTGTCTCTGTGTAACACTGGGGAACAGTAATGGTGGGTGCAGGTATGTCGCTGTATAACAATGGGGTACAGTACTGGTGGGTACAGGGCTGTCACTGTATAACAATGGGGTACAGTCCTGGTGGGTACAGGTCTGTCACTGTATAACACTGGGGTACAGTCTTAATGGGTAAAGGTCTGTCACTGTAACACTGGGATACAGTACTGGTGGGTACAGGTCTGTCACTGTATAACACAGTGTACAGTACTGGTGGGTACAGGTCTGTCGCTGTATAACACTGGGATACAGTACTGGTGGGAACAGGTCTGGCACTGAATAACAGTGGGATACAGTACTGGTGAGTACAGGTCTGTCACTGTATAACACTGGGGTACAGTACTACTGGGTAAAGGTCTGTCACTGTATAACACTGGGATACAGTACTGGTGTGTACATGTCTGTCACTGTATAACACTGGGGTACAGTACTGGTGTGTACATGTCTGTCACTGTATAACACTGGGGTACAGTACTGGTGGGTACAGGTCTGTCACTGTATAACACTGGGGTACAGTACTGGTGTGTACATGTCTGTCACTGTATAACACTGGGGTACAATACTGGTGGGTACAGGTTTGTCACTGTATAACACTGGGGTAAAGTACTGGTGGGTGCAGGTCTGTCACTGTATAACACTGTGGTACAGTACTGCTGGGTGCAGGTCTGTCACTGTATAACACTGGGGTACAGTACTGGTGGGTACAGGTCTGTCACTGTCTAACACTGGGGTACAGTACTGGTGGGTGCAGGTCTGTCACTGTATAACTATGGGGTACAGTACTGGTGGCTACATGTTTGTCGCTGTATAACACTGGGGTACAGTACTGGTGGGTACAGGTCTGTCACTATAACACTGGGGTACAGTACTGATGGTACAGGTCTGTCACTGTATAACACGGGTACAGTACTGGTGGGTACAGGTCGGTCAATGTATAACACTGGGGTATAGTCCTGGTGGGTACAGATCTGTCACTGTATAACACTGGGGTACAGTACTGGTGGGTACAGGTCTGTCACTGTATAACACTGGGGTACAGTACTGGTGGGAGCAGGTATGTCGCTGTATAACACTGCGATACAGTACTGGTGGGTACAGGTCTGTCACTGTAACACTGGGGTACAGTTCTGGTGGGTGCAGGTCTGTCACTGTATAACACTGGGGTACAGTGCTGGTGGGGCAGGTATGTCGCTGTATAACACTGCGGTACAGTACTGGTGGGTACAGGTCGGTCACTGTATAACACTGGGGTACAGTACTGGTGGGTGCAGGTCCGTCACTGTATAACACTGGAATACAGTACTGGTGGGTACAGGTCTGTCACTGGATAACACTGGGGTACAGTACCGGTGGGTACAGCTCTGTGAGTGTATAACACTGGTGTACAGTGCTGGTGGGTACAGGTCTGTCGCTGTATCACACTGGTGTACAGTACTGGTGGGTGCAGGTCTGTCACTGTATAACAATGGGGTACAGTCCTGGTGGGTACAGGTCTGTGACTGTATAACACTGGGGTACAGTACTGATGGGTACAGGTCTGTCGCTGTATAACACTGGGGTGCAGTACTGATGGAGAGGGTTCTGTCAATGTATTACACTGGGTACAGTACTGGTGGGTACATGTCTGTCACTGTATAACACTGTGGTACAGTACTGGTGGGTACAGGTCTGTCACTGTATAACACTGGGGTACAGTACTGATGGGTACAGTTCTGTCACTCTATAACACTGGGATACAGTACTGGTGGGTACAGGTCTGTCACTGTGTAACGCTGGGTACAGTACTAAGGTCTGTCACTGTACAACACTGGGGTACAATACTGGTGGGTACACATCTGTCACTGTATAATACTGGGTATTATACTGGAGGGTGCTGGTCTGTCTCTGTATAACAATGGGATACAGAACTGGTGGGTACAGGTCTGTCACTGTATTACACTGGGGTACAGTACGAATGGGTAAAGGTCTGTCACTGTATAACACTGGGGTACAGTACTGGTGGGTACAGGTCTGTCGCTGTATAACAATGGGATACAGTACTAGTGGGTACAGGTCTGTCGCTGTTCCTCAATGGGGTACTGTACTGCTGGGTACAGGTCTTTCACTGTAAAACACTGTGGTACAGTACTGGTGGGTACAGGTCTGTCACTGCATAAAACTGGGGTACAGTACTGGTGGCTAAAGGTCTGTCACTGTGTAACACTGGGGTACAGTACTGGTGGGTAAAGTTCTGTCACTGTGCAACACTGGGGTACAATACTGGTGGCTAAAGGTCTGTCACTGTATAACACTGTGGCACAGTGCTGGTGGCTAAAGGTCTGTCACTGTGTAACACTGGGGAACAGTAATGGTGGGTGCAGGTATGTCGCTGTATAACAATGGGGTACAGTACTGGTGGGTACAGGGCTGTCACTGTATAACAATGGGGTACAGTCCTGGTGGGTACAGGTCTGTCACTGTATAACACTTGGGTACAGTCTTAATGGGTAAAGGTTTGTCACTGTAAAACTGGGGTGCAGTACTGGTGGGTACAGGTCTGTCACTGTATAACACAGTGTACAGTACTGGTGGGTACAGGTCTGTCGCTGTATAACACTGGGATACAGTACTGGTGGGTACAGGTCTGTCACTGTATAACACTGGGGTACAGTACTACTGGGTACAGGTCTGTCACTGTATAACACTGGGGTACAGTACTGATGGTACAGGTCTGTCACTGTATAACACTGGGGTACAGTACTGGTGGGTACAGGTCTGTCACTGGAAAACACTGGAGTACAGTACTGGTGGGTACAGGTCTGTCACTGTATAACACTGGGGTACAATACTGGTGGGTACAGGTTTGTCACTGTATAACACTGGGGTAAAGTACTGGTGGGTGCAGGTCTGTCACTGTATAACACTGGGGTACAGTACTGGTGGGTACAGGTCTGTCACTGTCTAACACTGGGGTACAGTACTGGTGGGTACAGGTCTGTCACTGTATAACAG
>CM059447.1:53253489-53268489 GCA_030390025.1 Squalus acanthias
TATGAAACCTCTCTCTGTATGTCTATACCTATCGTGCCTTTCACCACCTCAGGATGTCCCAAAGCGCTTTACAGCCAATGACGTACTTTTTGAAGTGTGGTCACTGTTGTAATGTAGGAAACGTGGCAGCCAATTTGCGCACAGCAAGCTCCCACAAACAGCAATGTGATAATGACCAGATCATCTGTTTTTAGTGATGTCGGTTGAGGGATAAATATTGGCCCCAGGACACCGGGGAGAACTCCCCCCCTGCTCTTCTTCCAATAGTGGCCGTGGGATCCTTTACGTCCACCTGAGAGGGCAGACGGGGGCCTGGGTTTAACGTCTCGTCCGAAAGACTGCACCTCCGACAGTGCGGCGCTCCCTCAGTACCGCCCCTCCGTCAATGCGGCGCTCCCTCAGTACTGCCCCTCCGACAGTGCGCCGCTCCCTCAGTACCGCCCCTCCGACAGTGCGGCGCTCCCTCAGTACTGCCTCTCCGACAGTGCGGCGCTCCCTCAGTACCACCCCTCCGACAGTGCGGCGCTCCCTCAGTACCGCCCCTCCGACAGTGCGGCGCTCCCTCAGTACCGCCCCTCCGACAGTGCGGCGCTCCCTCAGTACCTGCCCCTCCGACAGTGCGGCGCTCCCTCAGTACTGCCCCTCCGACAGTGCGGCGCTCCCTCAGTACCGCCCCTCCGACACTGCGGCGCTCCCTCAGTACCAGCCCCTCCGACAGTGCGGCGCTCCCTCAGTACCACCCCTCCGACAGTGCGGCGCTCCCTCAGTACCGCCCCTCCGACAGTGCGGCGCTCCCTCAGTACTGCCCCTCCGACAGTGCGGCGCTGCACTGTGAGTGTCGGCCTAGATTTTGTGCTCAAGTCTCTGGAGTGGGACTCGAACCCACGACCTTCTGACTCAGAGGTGAGAGAGCTACACACGGGGCCATGACTGATCCAGGTGGAAAACAAACTTTCAAACTGCAATAAAGAAACTGTTTCACCATCGCCAGTGAATCACCTCTGAGGCACATGCTCCACTTCCTGTAAGCAGCATTTCGTAATGAGGGCTTGAAAATCATCTCGCACTTCCAGTCACTATTCCCAATGGAGCTGGTATCCAGTCTGTTTGTTTGAAAGGGTAAAGTGCTGCTTTTTGTGGGGGTGTCCTTGCCCAGCCGAGGCTCAGTGGGTCGCACTCTCACCTCCCGTTCGGGCCCCCACTCCAGAGCCCCATAATCCAGGCCGACACTCTCAGTGCCAGTACTGAGGGAGGTGCCGTCTTTCGGACGAGACATTAAACCGAGGCCCCGTCTGCTCCCTCGGGTGGATGTAAAAGATCCCACGGCCACTATTGGAAGAAGAGCAGGGGGGAGTTCTCCCCGGTGTCCTGGGGCCAATATTTATCCCTCAACCAACATCACTAAAACAGATGATCCGGTCATTATCACATTGCTGTTTGTGGGAGCTTGCTGTGCGCAAATTGGCTGCTGCGTTTCCCACATTACAACACTTCAAAAAGTACTTCATTGGCTGTAAAGCGCTTTGGGATGTCCTGAGGTGCTGAAAGGCGCTGGAGAAATGGGAGTCTTTCTTTTACATTTTTTTTTAACAAAAATCAGGTTTGAAATTTCCAATTGACCCCCGGCCTCAACAGCTTTTTGGGGGAGAGAGTTCCAGATTTCCACCACCCTTTGTGTGAAGAAGTGCTTCCTGACATCACCCCTGAACGGCCTGGCTCTAATTTTAAGGTTCTGCCCCCTTGTTCTGGACTCCCCCCACCAGAGGAAATAGTTTCTCTCTCTATCGACCCGATCAACTCCTTTAAACACCTCGATTAGATCACCCCTTAATCTTCTAAACTCGAGGGAATACAAGCCCAGTCTGTGCAACCGGTCCTCGTGATTTAACCCTTTTAGCCCCCCGGTTTCATTCTGGTGAACCTGCGCTGCCCCCCCTCCGAGGCCAAGATATCCTTCCTGAGATGGGAGGCCCTCTCGCTCCCGCTCTTTGTAAAATGAAGGAGTGTGACTGGGGGGGCCACTGATTCAGCTGCTGTCTTCTGTTCCCTGTTGATGGACAGGTCCTAAGTGGCGGAGCTGAATAGGGGCAGTGAGGATAAAAGGCTTTCACAGTCCCTGGGCCAGCGTCAACGCAAACAGCTGGACAGGCCATCAACCAACAATTAAAAGGCCATCGGCAGCTGCCCGTCCGGCGCTAATCCTTCAATAGGACAGTCCGGCGGGGGGCGGGGCCGGGCGAGGCACCCATCCCGACCAAACGGGAGGGGGAGGGGGAGAGAGAGAGAGAGATGGGGGATGGAGGGAGAGAGAGAGAGAGAGATAAGATGGGGGATGGAGGGAGAGATAGAGAGAACGATTGATAAGATGGAGGGTGGGGGAGAGAGAGAAGAGATAAGATGGGGGATGGAGGGAGAGAGAGAGAGAGATAGGAGGGGGATGGAGGGAGAGAGAGAGAGAACGATTGATAAGATGGAGGGTGGGAGAGAGAGAGAGAGATAAGATGGGGATGGAGGGAGAGATAGAGAGAACGATTGATAAGATGGAGGGAGGGAGAGAGAGAGAGAGAGAACGATTGATAAGATGGAAGGGGGGAGAGAGGAGAGAGAGAGAACGATTGATAAGATGGGGGATGGAGGAAGGGAGGGAGGGAGGAGAGAGAGAGAACGATTGATAAGAAGGGGGGATGGAGGAATGGAGGGAGAGAGGAGAGAGAGAGAACGATTGATAAGATGGGGGATGGAGGAAGAGAGAGAGAGAGAGAGATCCCTTGATAAGATGGAGGGAGGGAGGGAGAGAGAGAGAGCGATTGATAAGATGGGGGGATGGAGGGAGGGAGGGAGAGAGAGAGCAATTGATAAGATGGGGAGATGGAGAGGAGGAGAGAGAGAGATCTATTGATAAGATGGAGAGGAGGGAGAGAGAGAGAGAGAACAATTGATAAGATGGAGGGAGGGAGGGAGAGCGATTGATAAGATGGGGGGATGGAGGGAGAGAGAGAGAGCGATTGATAAGATGGGGGGATGGAGGGAGGGAGGGAGAGAGAGAGAGAGCAATTGATAAGATGGGGGATGGAGAGAGAGAGAGCGAGAACGATTAATAAGTTGGAGGGAGGGAGAGATAGAGCGATTGATAAGCTGGGAGGGAGAGAGAGAGATTTATAAGTTGGGAGGGAGGTTGGGAGAGAGAGAGGGAAAGAGAGATTAATAAGTTGAGAGGGGAATGGCGGGAGAGAGACAGAGAGAGGGGGGTGGAGACAGAGAGAAAGAGAGAGATTTATAAGATGGGCAGAGAGAGAGAAAAAGATTGAGATAAAAGAGAGATGGAGTACGATAGAGAGGGACACAAAGAGGGATAGAAAGTGACAGAGAAAAGATACAGAGCTAGACAGGGAGATATAGATGCGAGACAGAGTGGGATGATGTGAGGTGGAGAGAGGGAGGAAGGGAGAGAGAGAGCAAGAGATAGAGAGAGGGGGGTACAGAGGGTAGCCAAGCACTGGGGAACCTCTGGTTAATGGGACTCGGGTCAAACATGTTCTCTGTCGCTCTGCAGCTTACAGTAAGTTGTGGTGTTTGAATCGGATCTCGGTCAGGTGAAGTGGGAGTCCCGAGAGCCCGGCGCTCTGCCGGACAGGCCAGGAAGCTAACAAAAGGTGGGCCGTTACCCGCGGGCGCTGGTGTGTAAAGGAATGCACCAGTTTCAAAACACCACACAAGGCTTTTCACAGTTTAAAGGGACATTCATGGTTTAGAAGACTCGCGTTTCTCCAGCGCCTTTCACCACCTCGGGACGTCCCAAAGCGCTTCACAGCCAATGAACCACTTTTGAAGTGTGGTCACTGTTGTAATGGGGGAAACGCGGCAGCCAATTTGCGCACAGCAAGCTCCCACAGACAGCAATGTGATAATGACCGGATCATCTGTTTTTCCCCTCTCTCTCCGACCCTCTCCACCTTCCCTCTCTCTTCTCACTGTCACTCTCCCCCTCCCTCTCTCCATCCCAGTCCCTCTCCCCCTCCCTCTCTCCGTCCCAGTCCCTCTCCCCCCCTCCCCTTCCCTCTCTCTCCTCTCCATCACTCTCCCCTTCCCTCTCTCTTCTCTCCGTCCCTCTCCCCCTCTCTCTCGGTCACTCTCCCCCTCCCTCTCTCGGTCACTCTCCCCCTCCATCTCTCGGTCACTCTCCCCCTCCCTCTCTCTCGGTCACTCTCCCCCTCCCTCTCTCTCGGTCCCTGTCCCCCTCCCTCCCTCTCTCTCGGTCCCTCTCCCCCTCCCTCTCTTGGTCACTCTCCCCCTCCCTCTCTCTCGGTCACTCTCCCCCTCCCTCTCTCTCCATCCCTCTCTCCATCCCTCTCTCCGACCCTCTCCCCCCTCCCTCTCTCGGTCACTCTCCCCCTCCCTCTCTCTCGGTCCCTCTCCCCCTCCCTCTCTCTCGGTCTCTCTCCCCTCCCTCTTTCTTCTCTTGGTCACTCTCCCCCTCCCTCTCTCTCGGTCACTCTCCCCCTCCCTCTCTCTCGGTCCCTCTCCCCCTCCCTCTCTCTCTCGGTCTCTCTCCCCTCCCTCTCTCTTCTCTCGGTCACTCTCCCCCTCCCTCTCTCTTCTCTCGGTCACTCTCCCCCTCCCTCTCTCTCGGTCCCTCTCCCCCTCCCTCTCTCTCGGTCCCTCTCCCCCTCTCTCTCTCTCGGTCCCTCTCCCCCTCTCTCTCTCGGTCACTCTCCCCCTCCCTCTCTCGGTCCCTCTCCCCCTCCCTCTCTCCGTCCCTCTCCCCCTCCCTCTCTCGGTCCCTCTCCCCCTCCCTCTCTCTCGGTCCCTCTCCCCCTCCCTCTCTCGGTCCCTCTCCCCCTCCCTCTCTCGGTCCCTCTCCCCCTCCCTCTCTCGGTCCCTCTCCCCTCTCCCTCTCTCTCGGTCACTCTCCCCCTCCCTCTCTCTTCTCTCGGTCCCTCTCCCCCTCCCTCTCTCGGTCCCTCTCCCCCTCCCTCTCTCGGTCCCTCTCCCTCTCTCTCGGTCCCTCTCTCCCTCTCCCTCTCTCTCGGTCCCTCTCCCCCTCTCCCTCTCTCTCGGTCACTCTCCCCCTCCCTCTCTCGGTCCCTCTCCCTCTCTCTCGGTCACTCTCCCCCTCTCCCTCTCTCTTCTCTCGGTCACTCTCCCTCTCCCTCTCTCTCGGTCCCTCTCCCCCTCCCTCTCTCGGTCCCTCTCCCTCTCTCTCGGTCACTCTCCCCCGCCCCCCCTCAGTTTCTGGGCCCCCTCTCTGCTGCCGATCCACAGTCCGGGGACCGAGTGAAGTGGAGAGGAAAAGGAATCACTTCCTGCAGCCCGGGCTCAGGGAAACAACACCGGGGCTAGCGCGCTTCCTGATAACACATTTTACGAGCTGCCGGGTAAAGAAAAACAATTCCTGCCCGGCTCCCGAGAATCAGCAAGCGTTTCCGACAATTCTCGGGCTGCGCGGGGTCTTAAAAGGGCAACGCTGGACTTAACCCAAGACTCGTCCTCGCACACCATCCGATCGCGCGTCCCTCCGCGTGGAGTTAATGGCTTCGGAGGCTCAGAGGCTCCTGCCACATAGGCTAACTGGTTTTGCGCACAGCGCGATCCCACAAACAGCAACAGCAGCAACGGTCCCGTGGGGACTGTTGGCGAGTGGTCCTGAGGTCAGGAGTGCTACTCCCACCAAATAACACAGTTAAATAAATTGGATACATTTATTTACATGGGCGTAAAAGATCCCACGGCCACTATTTCGAAGAAGAGCAGGGGGAGTTCTCCCCAGTGTCCTGGGGCCAATATTTATCAACATTTATATTTTACGTCCACCTGAGAGGGTTTAACATCTCATCCGAAAGACGGCACCTCTGACAGTGCGGCGCTCCCTCAGCACTGCACTGGGAGTGTCGGCCTGGATTATGTGCTCAAGTCTCTGGAGTGGGACTCGAACCCACAACTTTCTGCCCCAGAGGCGAGAGAGAGAGAGCCAAGCTGACACTTAGTTTAGACATCTCCCTATTTAAAAAAAATCACTTCTACTTGATGCCAGTGTCAAGTGAGTTAAGATTTAGTAAGAGATATAAAGCTCCCGTCAAATCCTTTATAATTAGATTTTGCTGTAATGCTCCTTAAATAGATACAGTCTCGCTGCTAAATCCGATTGATATTCACACACAGATGGTGCCAAAACAAATTCATTCTCACAATGTTTTAATTTTAGTTCAAAAGTTAAGAGTGTTTCCATTAATCAGTTCGATGTGTGATCTTAAAAGGGCAATGCTCAACTTCAGCTTATATGTGTAGGAAAAAAGCTTTACATCTTGCAGTCCCTGATCCTACGTCCTCTTGAACTCGAATCAGTTTATGGCAATGAGTCTCATAACTTTTCAGTGTGAGGGATTGTCTCATATTCCCGCAGACCCCCTGTAAATACTGACACACTCCCGGGGACCCTTTGTAAATACTGACACACTCCCGGGGACCCCCTGTAAATACTGACACACTCCCGGGGACCCCCTGTAAATATTGACACACTCCCGGGGACCACCTGTAAATACTGACACACACCCGGGGACCCCCTGTAAATACTGACACACTCCCCGGGGACCCCCTGTAAATACTGACACACTCCCGGGGACCCCCTGTAAATACTGACACACTCCCGGGGACCCCCTGTAAATACTGACACACTCCCGGAGACCCCCTGTAAATACTGACACACTCCCGGGGACCCCCTGTAAATACTGACACACTCCCCGGGACCCCCTGTAAATACTGACACACTCCCGGGACCCCCTGTAAATACTGACACACTCCCCGGGGACCCCCTGTAAATACTGACACACTCCCCGGGACCCCCTGTAAATACTGACACACTCCCCGGGGACCCCCTGTAAATACTGACACACTCCCCGGGGACCCCCTGTAAATACTGACTCACTCCCCGGGGACCCCCTGTAAATACTGACACACTCCCCGGGACCCCCTGTAAATACTGACACACTCCCCGGGGACCCCCTGTAAATACTGACTCACTCCCCGGGACCCCCTGTAAATACTGACACACTCCCCGGGGACCCCCTGTAAATACTGACACACTCCCCGGGACCCCCTGTAAATACTGACACACTCCCCGGGGACCCCCTGTAAATACTGACACACTCCCCGGGACCCCCTGTAAATACTGACACACTCCCCGGGACCCCCTGTAAATACTGACACACTCCCCGGGACCCCCTGTAAATACTGACACACTCCCCGGGGACCCCCTGTAAATACTGACACACTCCCGGAGACCCCCTGTAAATACTGACACACTCCTTGTTCATGCTCCCCACGAGCCTCTTTAAGCAGCCAGGGCCAACTACCTGAAGGGTAACAGCGGAATTGTCACAGGTTAAGATGACTAATTGACGGCAACGCGGATAATGCTTAAAACCAATCTCACACATACAGGACAAATATCGGCGACTTTCAAGACAGACCGTGCGGCTGCCTCACTCTGAGAGATGATGACCCCAGGGGTGAATGACTCTCCCCCGTTTACGATGACTGATTAAACCCTTGAACGGATTTCAGGAATTCTAACAACTGGGGGGGAGATGAGGAGAATGTTTTTACGCAGCGAGTTGTTGTGATCTGGAATGCGCTGCCTGAAAGGGCGGTGGAAGCAGATTCAATCGTAACTTTCAAAAGGGAATTGGATAAATACTTGAAGGGGAAAAATGTGCAGGGCTGTGGGGAAAGAGCAGGGGGGAGTGGGACTAATTGGAGAGCTCGTTCAAAGAGCCGGCACAGGCACGATGGGCCGAATGGCCTCCTCCTGTGCTGAGGTCGAGACTGAGGCAGCTAAGATTTTTGTTGGGTCAGGGCATCGAGGGATATGGAGCAAAGGGCAGGGGGGTAAATGGGGGTCGAGGTACAGATCAGCCATGATCTGACTGAATGGCGGGACAGATTCGAGGGGCCGAATGGCCTCCTCCTGTTCCTGCGGGATGATATGGCGGTTAAGAAGAGCCTCTGTCCGAGAGACGGCGATCGGGGTGAAGACGCCAAGGGTGCCTTCGATTCTTGAAACTTGCTCTTTGACTGCCGTGCTCTGCCCCTTTAAGACCTCACTGTAAAAAGTTGGTGAAAAGTTTTTCAGAAACTTTTTCTCAAACGATGTTGAGTCCCAAGAGATTTAGAATTAACTTTTCCTCCAGCATTTAGAAAGCCTCAATCAGACAGGGGTGAGGGGTACGGGGAACGTTGCAGCCTATTGCCCCCGAAAATCAACTAATTAAAAAGGAAATACAGCATTAAAATAGTGGTGGGGCCCACCAACAACCTATTAAAAGGGAAATGCAGTCTTAAATTGGTGGTGGGTCCCACATGTGATTTGAGATCATGTAAACACAAGGCTTCTCCTTTCTTACTATTTCCCAGCACGGAAATAAGCTGTCAAAGGTTTCCAATCAACCACAACAGAATACTGCAATCTCAGCATTGCGTGTGTGTGTGTGTGTCAATCACAGCAATTGTCTGTAAATATTGTTGGGACTTTTCTCGGCAGTACTCGCCGCCGGCGGGGCTCGGAGGGTTAATACTCCAGCTTCTGGTAAACAAAGACCAGGAACCAGATAACATTTACTGCGAAACGGCAGCACTCCTTGCACGGAAATCACAGCGAGCATGCGAAGAAAACAAGACAGAGAGATTTACAAGTCCTTAAACTTGATTTTCTTTTCCTGCCCAACACTTCCTTGCATTGAATTTCAATCCCAGATTTTGCAATAAACTTCAATCCCAGATTTTGCATTGAATTTCAATCCCAGATTTTGCAATAAACTTCAATCCCATATTTTGCATTGAATTTCAATCCCAGATTTTGCAATAAACTTCAATCCCAGATTTTGCATGAATTTCAATCCCACTTTTTGCATTGAACCTGAATCCCAAATTTTGCATTAAACTTCAATCCCACTTTTTGCATTTAAACTCAATCCCACTTTATACATTTAAACTCAATCCCACTTTTTGCATTTAAACTCAATCCCACTTTATACATTTAAACTCAATCCCACTTTTTGCATTTAAACTCAATCCCACTTTATACATTTAAACTCAATCCCACTTTATACATTTAAACTCAATCCCACTTTTTGCATTTAAACTCAATCCCACTTTTTGCATTTAAACTCAATCCCACTTTCTGCATTTAAACTCAATCCCAAATTTTGCATTAAATTTCAATCCCACTTTTTGTATTTAACCTCAATCCCATTTTTTGCATTTAACCTCAATCTCACTTTTTGCATTGAACCTGAATCCCAAATTTTGCATTAAACTTCAATCCCAGATTTTGCAATAAACTTCAATCCCAGAATTTGCATTAAACTTCAATCCCACTTTTCTGCATTAAACCCAACTTCAAGATTCCAAAAATAATTCGTTCAAAAATAAAACCTTCCCTGCATCGCTCCGTTTGAAGACAAAAGTATTAAAAACAAACGCACAACGACATCTCGAAAAACTGTATAAAGTTCAACAGCAATAAAAAAAGCCCGGACCCGCGGCACTTCAACCTGAACATCGGCGCAGGTCGAGCAGCGAGAGAAAAGTTGGTTTCAATTTGAAGCCCATTTCTAATTTCGTCACTTCAAAGTTTCCAGTTTCAAAGGCAGTTTTGCACTCAAACTTTCCAAACAGTTTCTTGTGTTAATCAACTGAGCTTGATTTTTCCAAGTTGCCACTGAGTTTTTAAGCATTGACTTACTTGGCGTTAGTGCTGTTCCAATAAAGTGAGAATCTCTCTGCAGAACTCTGTCCCAGTAATGCCCACATCCAACAGACAACAACGCAGGTGATCTTCCAAGCCATGTTTTGACCGGGTCTTGCTTGTTTGCTGGTGCTTATGTTCAAGACACACACACACACAGCAAGCCAGACACAGAGACTGATCCAATTCTGATTATGCAGCACCCTTTCTGTCTGTTTTTCCAAAGGCTCACTAGCTCCACCTACTATAGGGCAAGTCTTTGCGATGAGTCAGACTGTTGTCCTGTGTTTACCAACTCTCTCGTTTTTGTAAAGCCCTCCCTGAAATAGCAACCGAGCATCAGATGGCAATATGCATCAGGGCTGAAAGGGAAGGAAGGGGGCCCGTACGCTTATTTTGGGCTTCTGAGCGACAGATTTACACCAACGACATTACCGCTAGACTCCGACTATTCCAACGCACTCCTGGCCCGGCCTCCCATGAACTTGAGGTCATCCCAAACTCCTGCTGCCCCCGTGTCCTAACTCGCACCCAATCCCGTTCGCCCATCACCCCCTGTGCTCGCTGACCTACATTGTCTCCCGGTTAAGCAACGCCTCCATTTTAAACTTCTCATCCTCGTGTTCGAATCCCTCCGTGGCCTCCTCGCCCCCCTCCCTATCTCCGTCACCTCCTCCAGCCCCACAACCCCCCCGAGATCTCTGTGCTCCTCCAATTCTGGCCTCTTGTCCATCCCCCGACTTCCATCGCTCCACCATTGGCGGCCGTGCCTTCAGCCGCCTGGGCCCTGAGCTCTGGAATTCTCTCCCTAAACCTCTCCGCCTCTCTCTCCTCTTTTAAGACGCTTCTTAAAACCGACCTTTGACCAAGCTTGTGGTCGCCTGTCCTAATATCTCCTTATGTGGCTCGGTGTCAAATATTGTCTGATAATCGCTCCTGTGAAGCGCCCTGGGACGTTTTACTATGTTAAAGGCGCTATATAAATACAGGTTGTTGCTGTTGATATTGGTCTAAGGAGGGTTTATAGGGTCAAAGGAGGGTTTATAGGGTCTAAGGAGGGGTTATAGGGTCAAAGGAAGGTTTATAGGGTCAAAGGAAGGTTTATAGGGTCAAAGGAAGGTTTATAGGGTCAAAGGATGGTTTATAGGGTCAAAGGAGGGTTTATAGGGTCAAAGGATGGTTTATAGGGTCAAAGGAAGGTTTATAGGGTCAAAGGATGGTTTATAGGGTCAAAGGATGGTTTATAAGGTCAAAGGAGGGTTTATAGGGTCAAAGGATGGTTTATAGGGTCTAAGGAGGGTTTATAGGGTCAAAGGAAGGTTTATAGGGTCAAAGGAGGGTTTATAGGGTCAAAGGAGGGTTTATAGGGTCAAAGGAAGGTTTATAGGGTCAAAGGAGGGTTTATAGGGTCAAAGGAGGGTTTATAGGGTCAAAGGAAGGTTTATAGGGTCAAAGGATGGTTTATAGGGTCAAAGGAGGGTTTATAGGGTCAAAGGATGGTTTATAGGGTCAAAGGAAGGTTTATAGGGTCAAAGGATGGTTTATAGGGTCAAAGGATGGTTTATAAGGTCAAAGGAGGGTTTATAGGGTCAAAGGAAGGTTTATAGGGTCAAAGGATGGTTTATAGGGTCAAAGGAGGGTTTATAGGGTCTAAGGAGGGTTTATAGGGTCAAAGGAAGGTTTATAGGGTCTAAGGAGGGTTTATAGGGTCAAAGGATGGTTTATAGGGTCTAAGGAGGGTTTATAGGGTCAAAGGAAGGTTTATAGGGTCAAAGGAGGGTTTATAGGGTCAAAGGAGGGTTTATAGGGTCAAAGGAAGGTTTATAGGGTCAAAGGAGGGTTTATAGGGTCAAAGGAGGGTTTATAGGGTCAAAGGAAGGTTTATAGGGTCTAAGGAAGGTTTATAGGGTCTAAGGAGGGTTTATAGGGTCTAAGGAGGGTTTATAGGGTCTAAGGAGGGTTTATAGGGTCTAAGGAGGGTTTATAGGGTCAAGGGAGGGTTTATAGGGTCAAAGGAAGGTTTATAGGGTCAAAGGAGGGTTTATAGGGTCAAAGGAAGGTTTATAGGGTCAAAGGATGGTTTATAGGGTCAAAGGAGGGTTTATAGGGTCAAAGGAGGGTTTATAGGGTCAAAGGAGGGTTTATAGGGTCAAAGGAAGGTTTATAGGGTCTAAGGAGGGTTTATAGGGTCTAAGGAGGGTTTATAGGGTCTAAGGAGGGTTTATAGGGTCTAAGGAGGGTTTATAGGGTCAAAGGAGGGTTTATAGGGTCTAAGGAGGGTTTATAGGGTCAAGGGAGGGTTTATAGGGTCAAAGGAAGGTTTATAGGGTCAAAGGAGGGTTTATAGGGTCTAAGGAGGGTTTATAGGGTCAAAGGAGGGTTTATAGGGTCTAAGGAGGGTTGATAGGGTCAAAGGAGGGTTTATAGGGTCTAAGGAGGGTTTATAGGGTCAAAGGAGGGTTTATAGGGTCAAAGGAAGGTTTATAGGGTCAAAGGAGGGTTTATAGGGTCAAAGGAGGGTTTATAGGGTCAAAGGATGGTTTATAGGGTCAAAGGAGGGTTTATAGGGTCAAAGGAAGGTGTATAGGGTCAAAGGAAGGTTTATAGGGTCAAAGGAGGGTTAATAGGGTCAAAGGATGGTTTATAGTGTCAAAGGAAGGTTAATAGGGTCAAAGGAGGGTTTATAGGGTCAAAGGAAGGTTTATAGGGTCCTCGATCCCTTGTTTCAACCTCCACATTAACCGTCAAAACCCCCTTGCCCACCGGGGCCAATCAGCAAGTGGAGACCAGGGGAGGGGTAGAGTTGAAATGGAACAGAGGGCGGGGGAGGGGTGGGTGGGGGGTCGGAGGTGACAGAGGGAGGCCGTCATAACCGCAGGTACCCAGAGTGCAATGGAGCCTCCGCGGGGAAGGTGCCTGATGACATCAGCAAGGAGTCACGTGGCAAAACAACCAGGCCGGGATTGAGACAGAGACCGTGGGCGTTGTCAACTAGGGTGAGTCACCACTGAGAACCCAGTCGAGAACCCAGCCCGACTTGCGTCCAAACACATTGCCAGCCAACGAAACTAGGACATCCCAGTGACGACAATGGAACAGCTTCCGCTTCCCCCGGGCAACCGGCCAGTGGAATGGGCTAGTCGCCCATGGCAACCGCGCTTTGCAATCAAACAAGTGGATGGAGCTTGCTCCCTCCTTTCTACAACCTCTCCCGAGATCTCTGCGCTCCTCCAATTCCGGCCTCTTGAGCATCCCCCGATTTCCATCCCTCCACCATTGGCGACCGCGTCGTCAACTGCCTGGGCCCTAACCTCTGGAATTCCCTCCCTAAACCTCTCCGCCTCTCTCTCCTCCTTTAAGACGCTCCTTAAAACCGACCTCCTTGACCAAGCTTTGTCCCTAATATCTCCTTATGTGGCTCGGTGTCAAATTTTGTCTGATTTACGCTCCTGTGAAGCGCCCTGGGACGTTTTACTACGTTAAAGGCGCTATATAAATGCAGGTTGTTGCTGTTGATAAACGGTGGGGAGTTGCAGGTCACTGCGGGTGGAGGCCTGGTCCGCAATGAGTTCCCCCCCACCTCATCTGGCTCTGGCGATTCCCCCCCTTTTCCCCCACCCCCGCCTCGCCTTCTTCCGCCGGGAAGCAGATGGCGGGCGATGCACTTCACGGTCGAATGATCTGCCCATTAGCGCGGGCTCGGAGCACCGAATGGCGGCCCGGAGACCGTGGAAAACCCCGTCGCCCAAGTGAGAGGGGCTGCCTTTAAGGGAGGAGATTGCATGGGGCGAAAAGGGAACGCGAGCACATTGCATAGTTTGGAGACGGTCCCTTAGGTGTCCCTTGATGTTCATTAATCCCCTCAACAGACGCCACTTATCTCGAAAGGAGGCAGACGCAGGCTTTTCTCTCTGTTCATTCCCTGATTCTGATTCACTGATAACCTTCAGTAGATTTGAGATAAGCAACCACTTTCTGCGTCTATTCATTCGGCTACTGTCATCTGAAAATCTCATCTGTGCCTTTGTCACCTTCAGACTCCCGACTATTCCAATGGTCTCCGCAAACTCCAGCTCATCCCAAACTCCTGCTGCCCCCGTGTCCTAACTCGCACCAAGTCCCGTTCACCCATCACCCCCCCGTGCTCGTTGACCTACATTGGCTCCCGGTCCGGCAACGCCTCGATTTTAAAATTCTCACCCTCATGTTCAAATCCCTCCGTGGTCTCCTCGCCCCCCTCCCTATCTCTGTATCCTCCTCCAGCCCTACAACCCTCCGAGATCTCTGCGCTCCTCCAATTCCGGCCTCTCGCGCATCCCCCGATTTCCATCGCTCCACCATTGGCGACCGCGCCGTCGCCACCTGGGCCCCGAGCTCCCTAAACCTCTCCGCCTCTCTCTCCTCCTTTAAGACGCTCCTTAAAACCGACCTCTTTGACCAAGCTTTTGGTCACCTGTCCTGATATCTCCTTATGTGGCTCGCTGTCAAATTTGTGTTCGATAATCGCTCCTGGGAAGCGCCTGGGGACGTTTTACTATGATAAGGGCGCTATATAAATGCAGGTTGTTATTGGTCCACTCTATCGTACAATGTTTTGCTCTTTGCGAGCTTGCCCGCTCTCCTCCACTCTCCCCTCCACCCCCGAGGTGCCGAACCCCTATTGTAACCTCCCTCTGCACCCCCCAGCCCCTTCCCTACCATCGCTATGGTCGAGGCTCTCTCACTTGGCAGAGAATCATGGAAGGATACGGCTCGGAAGGAGGCCATTCGGCCCGTCGTTCCCATGCCGGCTCTTTGAAAGAGCTCTCCAATTAGTCCCACTACATCCCCCGCTCCCCCCCTGCTCTTTCCCCACAGTCCAAAGATGTGCGGGTTAGGTTGATTTGGCTATGATAAATTGACCCTTAGTGTTAGGGGGGATTAAATACGTGGGGTTACGGGGATAGGGTGGGATAAGTGTCGGTGCAGGCTCGATGGGCTGAAATGGCCTCTATCTGCACTGTGGGGATTCTGTGATTCTGTGATTCTGTGAGCCCTGCGAATTTCTGCTTTTGCAAGAATTTATCCGATTCCCCTTTTGAAAGTCACGATTGAATCTGCTTCCACCGCCCTTTCGGGCAGTGCGTTCCAGATCGCAACAGGCCGAACGCTCAAAGGACTTCTAACGGTGCCCCCCCCCCCAGAAATATGTTTTGACGGAAACAATAAAACCCCAGCGCTGTGTCGACCCCCCCGAACCCTCCAGTCCCCCGCTCCCA
>CM059447.1:53275989-53278489 GCA_030390025.1 Squalus acanthias
GCAACAACAACTTGTATTTACACAGCACCTTTAACGTAGTAAAACTTCCCAAGGTGCTTCACAGGAGCGATTATCAGACAATATTTGACCCCGAGCCACATAAGGAGATATTAGGGCAGGTGACCAAAGGCTTGGTCAAAGAGGTAGGTTTTACGGAGGGTCTTAAAGGAGGAGAGAGAGGCGGAGAGGTTTAGGGAGGGAATTCCAGAGCTCGGGGCCCAGGCGGCTGAAGGCACGGCCGCCAATGGTGGAGCGATGGAAATCATTGCTGTTTGTGGGAGCTTGCTGTGCACAAATTGGCTGCCACGTTTCCTACATTACAACAGGGACCACACTTCAATAACAATAACTTGCATTTATATAGCGCCTTTATCGAGTTCTTTCTTTCTCTCTCTTTCTTTCTCTCTCTCTTTCTCTCTCTCTTTCTTTCCCTCTTTCTTTCTCTCTCTCTTTCTCTCTCTTTCTTTCTTTCTCTCTCTCTTTCTCTCTCTCTTTCTCTCTTTCTCTCTCTCTTTCTTTCTCTCTTTCTTTCTTTCTTTCTTTCTTTCTTTCTCTCACACTTTCTCTCTTTCTTTCTTTCTCTCTTTCTTTCTTCCTCTCTCTCTTTCTTTCTCTCTTTCTTTCTTTCTCTCTTTCTCTCTTTCTTTCTCTCTCTCTTTCTCTCTTTCCCTCTCTCTTTCTCTCTTTCTTTCTCTCTTTCTCTCTCTCTTTCTTTCTCTCTTTCTTTCTTTCTTTCTCTCTTTCTTTCTTTCTCTCACACTTTCTCTCTTTCTTTCTTTCTTTCTTTCTCTCTTTCTTTCTTTCTCTCTCTCTTTCTTTCTCTCTTTCTTTCTTTCTCTCTTTCTCTCTCTCTTTCTTTCTTTCTCTCTTTCTTTCTCTCTTTCTTTCTCTCTCTTTCTCTCTTTCTCTCTTTCTTTCACTCTTTCTTTCTCTCTCTCTTTCTCTCTTTCTGTCTCTCTTTCTTTCTTTCTTTCTCTCTTTCTTTCTCTCTTTCTCTCTTTCTCTCTCTCTTTCTCTCTTTCTTTCTCTCTTTCTCTCTTTCTCTCTCTCTTTCTTTCTTTCTTTCTTTCTCTCTTTCTCTCTCTCTTTCTCTCTTTCTTTCTTTTGTCACTCCTCCCCCAGTATCTGGCCCTGGCTGCACTCAGTGCACGGATAATAAAAACATATTTTTCTCTCCCTCCCCGTCCTTGCACACTCTGCCACTCAGAGTCTCTGGCTCACCCCCCTCCCCTCTCCGGCGAGCCGAGGGTGCTCTGGGGTGGTGGAGTGGGGCGCGGGGCGGAGGGCCGAGGGAGGGCAGCCTGTCCCCGGACGGCCCGAGCAGATTGCCGACGTGTGCCTCCTCCTATCAGCTGTGAGACTGAGACACCCGGCGGGGTCAGAGGGCATCAGTTGTTGACAAGCAGCTGTGACAGGGGCTGGAGGGGAACAATTACCCTGTCAGCTCTTTCACTGACGCTCTTTCGCTCCTAGTTTTACGAGTTGTTCAGTAACGGGAGGGCAGTCTGTTTCCCCCCAGGGGACACCGACATTCAATCTCCAGAGACTCGAGCCCCATAATGCAGGCCGACACTCCCAGTGCCAGCACTCGAGAGAGGGTACAGAGGAGATTCACCAGGATGTTGGAGAATTTTAGCGATGAGGAAAGATTGGATGGGCTGGGGTTGTTTTCTTTGGAACAGAGGAGGCCGAGGGGAGATTTAATTGAGGTGTATAAAATTATGATGGGCCTGGATAGAGTGGACAGGAAGGACAGATTTCCCTCAGCAGAGAGGTCAATAACCTGGGGGCAGAGATTTAAAGTAATTGGGAGAAGGATTAGAGGGGAGTTGAGGAGAACTTTTTTCACCCAGAGGGTGGTGGGGGTCTGGAACTCGCTGCCTGAAAGGGTGGGAGAGGCAGAAACCCTCACCGCATTTAAAAAGTACTTGGATGTGCGCTTGAAGTGCCGTAACCAACAGGGCTACGGACCAAGAGCTGGAAAGTGGGATTGGGCTGGATGGCTCTTTGTCGGACAGCGCGGACACGATGGGCCGAATGGCCTCCTTCTGTGCTGTAAATTTCTATGATTCTACTGAGGGTGGGGGGGAGTCCAGAACAAGGGGGGCGTCACCTTAAAATTAGAGCCAGGCCGTTCAGGGGTGATGTCAGGAAGCACTTCTTCACACAAAGGGCGGTGGAAATCTGGAACTCTCTCCCCCCAAAAAAGCTGTTGAGGCGGGGGTCGATTGGAAATTTCAAAACTGAGACTGACAGATTTTTGTTGGACAAGGGGATTCAGGGTTACGGAACCAAGGCGGGGAGATGGAGTTAAGATACAGATCAGCTGTGATCTGATTGAATGCTGGAACAGGCTCGAGGGGCTGAATGGCCTCCTGCTGTCTTTATGTTTCTATGAGGGGAGATCTGCACTGTCGGAGGTGCCGTCTTTTGGATGAGATGTTAAACCGAGGCCCCGTCTGCTCTCTCGGGATATAATTATTGGGGGGCTGTTTATCTT
>CM059447.1:53282277-53294777 GCA_030390025.1 Squalus acanthias
CCCCCCAGTCCCTCCACCCTCTCCCCCAGTACCTACAGCCTCTCTCTCTCCCTCTTTCCCCCACTTGCTCCCCTAGCCGGAAGAAGCTGCCGCCGCCGTGCACTCCGGGATCTGTAGTCCCGTCCGCGCCCTTGCTCCGCCCCGCTGTACCGTCACTTCCGGCCCGCCGCGACTACAACTCCCAGAGCCCTCCGCGCGCCCAATCATTGACGCATGCGCGGATGCTGGCCCGGGGCCCTGTGCTGTCTCCATGGAGACCAGCCCTCCCTTTCCCCACCTCTATATGCTTATTCTGGGAAATGGCACTTTTAGACAACTTGAACACACAAATAAACCCCCCCCACACGCAATCCAAACTTAGTGTACTCTTTTTTTTGATACACACACATAACCAAATAAACTGTAACTCAACTTTAAAGCATTAAAGGAAAGCATTAATACAAAAAACCAAAATACTGGGAGGCTGGAAATCTGCAATAAAAACAGATAATTGCTGGAAATGCTCAGCAGGTCAGGCAGCATCTGTGGAGAGAGAGAGAAACAGAGTCAGCATTTCAGGTTCTGACGAAGGGTCATCGACCTGAAACGTTAACTCTATTTCTCTCATTCCACAGAAGCTGCCTGACCTGCTGAGTGTTCCCAGCAATTTTCTGTTTTTATTCTAAAAGGAAAGCATTATCTCATTGAAACATGTAAGATTCTGAGGGGGCTTGACAGGGTGGATGCTGAGAGATTGTTTCCCCCTGGCTGGAGAGTCTAGAACCAGGGGTCACAGTCTCAGGGTAAGGGGTCGGCCATTCAGGACAGAGATGAGGAGGAATTTCTTCACTCGGAGGGTGGTGAATCTTTGGAATTCTCTACCCCAGAGAGCTGTGGAGGCTCAGTCATTGAGTATATTCAAGGCGATAGATTTTTGGACTCTAGGGGAATCAAGAGATATGGGGATCGGGCGGGAAAGTGGAGTTGAGGTCGATGATCAGCCATGATCTTATTGAATGGCGGAGCAGGCTTGAGGGGCCGAATGGCCTACTCCTACCTTTTTTTATTTGTTTTTGTGGGATGTGGGCATCGCTGGCAAGGCCAGCAGTTATTGCCCATCCCTAACTGCCCTTGAGAAGGTGGTAGTGAGCCACCTTCTTGAACCACTGCAGTCCATGTGGTGAAGGTGCTCCCACAGTGCTGTTAGGTCGATGCCGGGTGGCCCGTCCAGTTTCATTCTTATTATGTTTCGTAGTGGTTAGTTACAACTGAGTGGCTTGCTCGGCCATTTCAGAGGGCTGTTAAGAGTCAACCACATTGCTGAGGGTCTGGAGTCACATATCGGCCAGACCGGGTAAGGACGGCAGATTTCCTTCCCTAAAGGACATTAGTGAACCAGATGGGTTTTTACGACAATCTGATAGTTTCACGGTCACCATTACTGATACTAGCTTTTTATTCCAGATTTATTTAATTAACTGAATTTAAATTCCTCAGCTGCCGTGGTGGGATTTGAACTCACATCTCTGGATCATTAATCCTCTGGATTACTAGCCCAGTGACATTACCACTACACTACCGTTTTTATGTTCTTATGAAACTTAATAAATTAAATTAAGATTAGGTTGGCTGGGGGTGGGGGGGGGGGGGTGGCGGTGATGATGCACTCCAGTCCCCGCGGCGCCCACCGGTCGCGGAAGGCCCCGAGCGTCTCCGGGGCTGCCCGGGCGCGAACGTGGCTGCGGAAGAGAGGTGGGCGGGGCGGGCGGGGCGGTCGGGCAGATCGACCCCCCCCCCCCCCCCCCCCTCGACCGCCCGCTGTCTTGACCGGTCGATGGCCACTTTGGCCAGGCCCGGGAGCAGTCCCTACGAGGAGGTCCCCCCCGACCCGCCCGCACCGGGTGACCAAAGATCAGGAGCGTGGTGACTGAAGTACAGCCAAAGAAAATCGAGGAGCAGCCCCTTCAAATAATGCCAAACTTAGTGTTTGGCTCTTTCACCATCGCCGCGCCCAATTTATTTTTAAATATGTATCACCACATCACGGGAAAGATGTGATTGCACTAGGGAGAGGGCTTTTTTCTTATATTATTCGTTCATGGGATGTGGGCATCGCTGGCAAGGCCTCTTGCTTTGAAGTACTTGTCAAATGTTGTGTATGCATTTGCCTCAACTCCATTATAGATGATCTTTCGACTGATCTTTCGCGTGGGTTCCGAAGTCTGAAATCCAATTAGATACAAAAAAAAATAGGCAACCTTGTCTCTTTCATAAAACGACTGTTCAAAATGAAATATCACAGCGAAAAAATGTTTCGGCTGAATTTATTGCCCGTACCTCAAGTGGGAATTTACCAGGATGTTGCCCCCCAAGGACGGGAGAATTTTAGCTATGAGGAAAGATTGGCGAGGCTGGGGTGGTTTTCTTTGGAACAGAGGAGGCTGAGGGGAGATTTAATTGAGGTGTATAAAATTATGAGGGGCCTATATAGAGTGGATAGGAAGGACCTATTCCCCTTAGCAGTGAGGTCAATAACCAGGGGGCAGAGATTTAAACTAAATGGTAGAAGGATTAGAGGGGAGTTGAGGAGAACTTTTTTCACCCAGAGGGTGGTGGGGGTCTGGAACTCACTGCCTGAAAGGGTGGTAGAGTCAGAAACCCTCATCACATTTAAAAAGTACTTGGATATGCACTTGAAGTGCCGTAACCTACAGAGCTACGGACCAAGAGCTGGAAAGTGGGATTAGGCTGGATAGCTCTTTGTCGGACAGCACGGACACGATGGGCCGACTGGCCTCCTTCCGTGCTGTAAATTTCTATGATTCTCGGAATCCTTTTTATTTTTTAATGAAAGGAAGGCTTGCATTGCCACCACCCGCCCGCCCCCCCTCCCCGTGCCTTACACTTGCGTTCCCAACCGCTATCGCGCCCCAGGGAATTATGCTATCACACCGAGTGATGGGAGGCCAATCCGCGATTACCCCCACCCTCGCACACATGCACGCGCTTGCGCTCTCACACCCACGCTCGTACTCACATTTCTCCAGCGCCTTTCACCACCTCGGAAAGTCCCCAGAGCGCTTTGCAGCCAATGAAGTACTTTTTTTTGTTAAGTGTGGTCACTGCTGTAATGTGGGAAACACCAATTTGGCGCACAGCAAGCTCCCACACACAGCAATGTGACAATGACCAGACCGTCTGTTTTTAGTGATGTTGATTTGAGGGATAAATATTGGCCCCAGGACACCGGGGAGAACTCATAGAAACATAGAAAAATAGGAGCAGGTGTCGGCCATTCGAGCCTGCTCCGCCATTCAATATGATCATGGCTGATCCTCTATCTCAATACCATATTCCCGCTCTCTCCCCTTGATGCCTTTTGTGTCTAGAAATCTATCTATCTCCTTCTTAAATATATTCAGTGACTTGGCCTCCACAGCCTTCTGTAGTAGAGAATTCCACAGGTTCACCACCCTCTGAGTGAAGAAATTTCTCCTCATCTCAGTCCTAAATGTCCTACCCCCTATCCTGAGACTGTGACCCCTCGTTCTAGACCCCCCAGCCAGGGGAAACATCCTCCCTGCATCCAGTCTGTCTAGCCCTGTCAGAATTTTATACCTTTCAATGAGATCCCTCTCTCATTCTTCTACTCCCCCCCGCTCGTCTTCCAATAGTGGCCGTGGGATCTTTCACGTCCACCTGAGAGGGCAGACGGGACCTCGGTTTAACGTCTCGTCCGAAAGACGGCATCTCCGACCAGAATGATACCGGGGCGTTGAAAGGGTTAAACTACGAGGACAGGTTGCACAGACTGGGCTTGTATTCCCTGGAGTTCAGAAGATTAAGGGGTGATCTAATCGAGGTGTTTAAGATGATTAAAGGGGTTGATGGGGTAGAGAGAGAGAAACTATTTCCTCTGGTGGGGGGAGTCCAGAACAAGGGGGGTGTCACCTTAAAATTAGAGCCAGTCCGTTCAGGGGTGATGTCAGGAAGCACTTCTTCACACAAAGGGTGGTGGAAATCTGGAACTCTCCCCCCAAAAAGCTGTCGAGGCTGGGGGTCAATTGGAGCTTTCAAAACTGAGATTTGTGTTGGGTAAGAGGATTAAGGGATACGGAACCAAGTCGGGTAGATGGAGTTAAGATACAGATCAGCCGTGATCTGATTGAATGGCAGAACAGCCTCGAGGGGGTTGAAGGTCAGGATATTCCTCACGGATCGCATCACTGCACATTCCGATCCCATCCACACGCACACACACCTTGCACCGACCGGAGCTCACTGGGTAGTGACCGGAAGTTGGATGTTCCTCATCCCCAGGGGGGCACCGAGTCTTATTGTACGAGCCCCCTGGGGATGATCTTGCTGATATGGGCTAACGAAACAATAACAACAACTGGCATTTATATAGCGCCTTTAACGTAGTAAAACGTCCCAAGGCGCTTCACAGGAGCGATTATCAGACAAAATTTGACACCGAGCCACATAAGGAGATATTAGGGACAGGCAACCAAAAGCTTGGTCAAAGAGGTCGGTTTTAAGGAGCGTCTTAAAGGAGGAGAGAGAGGCGGAGAGGTTTAGGGAGGGAATTCCAGAGCTCAGGGCCCAGGCGGCTGACCTGAGATCCCAACCTGACACCTTTAAAAAGGTGTAACTCCACTGTGGTTTCTGCTGTTGGTCTCCTTACCTAAGGGAGGATATACTTGCCTTGGAGGCGGTGCAACGAAGGTTCACTAGATTGATTCCTGGGATGAGAGGGCTGTCCTATGATGAGAGATTGAGTAGAATGGGCCTATACTCTCTGGAGTTTAGAAGAATGAGAGGTGATCTCATTGAAACGTACAAGATGCACTGTAGCAACTCGCCAAGGCTTCTTCGGCAGCACCTCCCAAACCCGCGACCTCTACCACCTAGAAGGACAAGGGCAGCAGGCGCATGGGAACACCACCACCTCCAAGTTCCCCCCCAAGTCACACACACCATCCTGACTTGGAAATATATCGGGCCGTTCCTTCATCGTCGCTGGGTCAAAATCCTGGAACTCCCTCCCTAACAGCACTGTGTGGGAGCACCTTCACCACACGGACTGCAGCGGTTCAAGAAGGTGGCTCACCACCACCTTCTCCAGGGGCAATTAGGGATGGGCAATAAATGCTGGCCTTGCCAGCGACGCCCACATCCCAGGAACGAATAAAAAAAAATTCTGAGAGGGCTTTACAGGATAGATGCTGAGAGGCTGTTTCCCCCTGGCTGGAGAGTCTAGAACTAGAAACATTAAAACCCGTCTTTTCTCTTTACAGATATAGTCCCAGCATTTTATGTTTTTGGACCAGATCATTTGTCCATTGATGGACTGTTTTGCTGGGATTCCTCAGTTGTGACGAAGCGTTTTTTTTTGTTATTAATTCATTCTGGAGATGTGGGCGTCGCTGGCAAGGCCCAGCATTTATTGCCCATCCCTAATTGCCCCTTGAGAAGGTGGTGGTGAGCCACCTTCTTGAACCGCTGCAGTCCGTGTGGTGAAGGTGCTCCCACAGTGCTGTTAGGGAGGGAGTTCCAGGATTTTGACCCAGTGACGATGAAGGAACGGCCGATATATTTCTAAGTCAGGATGGTGTGTGACTTGGAGGGGAACTTGGAGGTGGTGGTGTTCCCATGCGCCTGCTGCCCTTGTCCTTCTAGGCGGTAGAGGTCGCGGGTTTGGGAGGTGCTGCCGAAGAAGCCTTGGCGAGTTGCTGCAGTGCATCTTGTAGATGGTGCACACTGCAGCCACGATACGCCGGTGGTGGAGGGAGTGAATGTTTAAGGTGGCGGATGGGGTGCCGATCAAGCGGGCTGCTTTGTCGCTGAAGGTAAGCATGCAGGTGCAGCAGGCGGTGAAGAAGGCAAATGGTATGTTGGCCTTCATAGCGAAAGGGTTTGAGTATAGGAACAGGGATGTCCTGCTGCAGTTGTACAGGGCCTTGGTGAGACCACACCTTGAATATTGTGTGCAGTTTTGGTCGCCTTATCTGAGGAAGGATGTTCTTGCCATGGAAGGACTTCAGCGAAGATTCACAAGGCTGATACCTGGGATGGCAGGAATGACATATGAGGAGAGATTGGGTCGATTGGGCTTATACTCGCTGGAGTATAGAAGAATGAGAGGGGATCTCATCGAAACATATAAAATTCTGACAGGTCTGGACAAACTAGATGCAGGAAGAATGTTCCCGATGGTCGGAGAGTCCAGAACCAGGGGTCATAATCTAAGGATAAGGGGTAAGCCATTTAGGACAGAAATGAGGAAGAATTTCTTCACCCAGAGTGGTGAACCTGTGGAATTCTCTACCACAGAAGGTAGTTGAGGCCAAGTCATTAAATACATTCAAGAATGAGTTAGATATATTTCTTAAGGCTAAAGGTATCAAGGGATATGGGAGAAGGCAGGTACAGGGTACTGAGTTTGGATGATCAGCCATGATCTCATCGAATGGCGGAGCAGGCTTGAGGGGCCGAATGGCCTACTCCTGCTCCTATCTTCTATGTTTCTATGTCCTGGATGGTGTCGAGCTTTTGAGTGTTGTTGGAGCTGCACTCATCCAGGCAAATTGGAGAGTATTCCACCACACTCCTTACTTGTGCCTTGTAGATGGTGGAAAGGGAGTCAGGAGGTGAGACACTTGCCGCAGAATACCCAGCCTCTGACCTGCTCTTGTAGCCATAGTATTCAGGCCAGTGGTTCGGGAGGTGCTGTGGAAAGACACGAAAGGTTAACATTTAACTCTCTCTCCGCAGATGCTGCTTAATCTACCACGTGTCTCCGGCTATTTCCGCTTTCGCATCTGCAGTGGTTTTTTTCAGAACTTGCAACCTTCTGGTTCAAAGGCCATCGACAGTGCCAAGCAAACACTTAAAGACGCTTTGCACAACCGGACTGCGGGGAGACGAGTGACATCTGACCGCCACTCTTTCCTGTTTTTGGTGACAGACCAGTCGCTGGGCGTTGATGCCTGATAACAGAAAGAACACTCTGGCTGTCTCTCCGCAGCAACCCAAAGGTCTTGTTTTTCACAGAATCATAGAATAGTACAGCACAGAAGGAGGCCATTCGGCCCATCGAGTCTGCGCCAGCTCTCTCTCCAAGAAACATAGAAACATAGAAACATAGAAGATAGGAGCAGGAGTAGGCCATTCGGCCCCTCTAGCCTGCTCCGCCATTCGATGAGATCATGGCTAATTATCCAAACTCAGTACCCTGTACCTGCTTTCTCCCCATATCCCTTGATCCCTTTAGCCTTAAGAAATATATCTAATTCCTTCTTGAATATATTTAATGAATTGGCCTCAACTGCCTTCTGTGGTAGAGAATTCCACAGGTTCACCACTCTCTGGGTGAAGAAATTCTTCCTCATCTCAGTCCTAAATGGCTTACCCCTTATCCTTAGACTGTGACCCCTGGTTCTGGACTCACCCGCCATCGGGAACATCCTTCCTGCATCCAGTCTGTCTAGTCCTGTTAGAATTTTATAAGTTTCAATGAGATCCCCTCTCATTCTTCTAAACTCTAGCGAATACAAGCCCAATCGACCCAATCTCTCTTCATACGTCATTCCTGCCATCCCAGGTATCAGTCTGGTGAATCTTCGCTGCACTCCCTCCATGGCAAGAACATCCTTCCTCAGATAAGGCGACCAAAACTGCACACAATACTCAAGGTGTGGTCTCACCAAGGCCCTGTACAACTGCAGCAAGACATCCTTGCTCCTGTACTCGAATCCTCTCGCTATGAAGGCCAACATACCATTTGCCTTCTTAACCGCCTGCTGCACCTGCATGCTTACCTTCAACGACTGGTGCACAAGGACTCCCAGGTCTCGTTGCACTTCCCCTTTTCCCAATCTATTGCCATTCAGATAATAATCTGCCTTCCTGCTTTTGCCACCAAAGTGGATAACCTCGTATTTATCCACCTTATACTGCATCTGCCATGCATCTGCCCAATCACCCAACTTGTCCAAATCATACTGGAGTTTCTCTGCATCCTCCTCACAGCACACACTCCCACCCAGCTTTGTGTCGTCTGCAAACTTGTTCCCTCGTCTAGATCATTAATATATATTGTGAATAGCTGGGGTCCTAGCACCGATCCCTGCGGTACCCCACTAGTCACTGCCTGCCACTCGGAAAAAGACCCGTTTATTCCAACTCTTTGCTTCCTGTCTGCCAACCAGTTCTCTATCCAAGTCAGTACCTCACCCCCAATCCAGTTAGTCCCACTCCCCCCGCTCTTCCCCCATATCCCTGCAATTTCTTCTCCTTCCAGTATTTATCCAATTCCCTTTTGAAGGATGCTATTGAATCTGTATCCACCGCCCTATCAGGCAGCGCATTCCAGATCCCGACCACTCGCTGCGTAAAAAAAAGTTTTTCCTCATGTCGCCTCTGGTTCTTTTGCCAATCCCCTTAAATCTGTGTCGATAGCAAAACACTGCGGGTGCAGGAAATCTGAAATAACAACAGAAAATGCTGGAAAAACTCAGCAGGCCGCGCAGCATCCGTGGAGAGAGAAACAGAGTCAACGGGCTGGATTTTCATTGACCCGTGGAGGCGGGTTTGGAGGCGTGTGGGGGGTTAAAATTGCGAAAACTGGCGGGCGGGCACAAGTCCGCCTCCATCCCGCCTCCACGCAATTTTCATGAAATCGTGTCTGCTGGTCCCGACTCCGTCCCGCCTTTAAGAGACAGGATAGGCTGTTAAGGCCCTTAACAAGCACTAAATTGCCTCTATGATGCCATTTTGAAAGGCCTTTGTGATTTTAACCCTTGTTCTACGTGAAGCCCGCCTGTTCTGAACCACGATTGTGAAACCTGGCTGGAGCACATTTGGATAGCTGACTATCAGTGGCTGCGCTGAGTATCAGTGACTGGGGCTGGCATATGGGATGGAGGAGCAAAAAAAAAGTGTTCTCTCTCTCTCTCTCCATTTTGCATCCAGGTCCTCTCACAGCAAAGGCCAGGCAGTCTCTGACCTGCAATGCAGCAGCAATGATGACATCATCAGAGGCGACTTTCAGACTGAAAACACTAATTGGGTCATGGGTTCCCACATGCTGGAACTCAATTGCCCAATTAGGTGAAAATCGCATCAATCTCCCACATCCAATTGCAGTCGGGTGGATAACACGACCCCAACCCGCCCCAGTATCAAAATCCAGCCCAACGTTTCAGGTCTGTGGACCCTTCGTCAGAACTGGAAAAAGTTGGAGATGTAACAGGTTTTAAGCAGGTGCAGCGGCAGGGAAAGGGGGAGGAAGGAATAAAAGGAATAATCTGTGCTAGGGTAGGAGGCAGGAGAGATTAAGGGGGAAAAATTCAGTTGGTTGCGCCTCCCGTTAGCGCCTTAAGAGGGCGCTAATGGGGCGCAAAGCAACTAGCGCCCAGGCGCGGCGATGTTTGCGCCGCACACGAAATTAACTAGACATTTTGCGGCGGCGCTAAACACTACCGCCACGATCTCCTGCGCCGGCAGATCGCAACGCCCCGGTAGCACCCCTTACTGGATATTGAGTGGCGCCCCCTGCCTTACCGCCTGCCGCTAGCAACGACAGGTTGAGGGGAGCGTTTTGCAGTCGGGAAGGGACTGGGGGAGCGCTATTTAAAGGTGACCGCTTCATGCCTTTTTTTGTTTGTGTCATTTTTGCACCACGCATTCTGAGAGAGAGAGAGAGAGAGAGAGAGAGAGAGACTTCTGGAGAAATTCAACGCTGTGTGAAGGAGTTTTGGGTACTGAGCAGCACTTTGCAGGTTCATTTTGATTTGCCCTTCCTTGTATCGATTTAGAAGAGACTGTGGGGGCTGCACTCTGAGCTCTTTCCCTGGGTCCTCTCCATTGTTCTTTCCAGCAGAATTGATGTACAGGTCTCTCCAGGCCGAGATTCAAGGCTGCAATGAGCAGGGTGTGGATGGAGAGCAAGATCGCCCCTCCCCTTTAAGAACTGGCCGGCGCCAGTGTGTCTGTGTTCCATTGCTGACTGACATCACATGAGCTTCGCCAGCGCTCTGAGGTAGCGCCTCGCTCCTCGGCGTTAGCGCCTTAAGACAGGTGTGAAGCGCCTGATTTAGCGCTCCAATCACCTCCAGGGGCGATAAAAGTCAAGTTTGCAGTCGGAGGCGATAATTAGCGCCAGGTACTAAACTTTGCGCCCGGCCGATAATTGCGCCCCAAGTGGGGCGATACCGAATTTCTTCCCCTCAATGTTACAAATGGGGATGGCAGAATAATCAACAACAGCCGCCTGAAAAAATGAGGGGGCAGAGGTTATAGTCTGAAATTGTTGAACTCAATGTTGAGTCCAGAAGGCTGTAAAGTGCCTAATCGAAAGATGAGGTGCTGTTCCTCGAGCTTATGCTGAGCTTCATTGGAACAGTGTAATAGGCCGAGGACGGAGAGGTCAGAGTGGGAGTGGAGCGGAGAATTAAAGTGGCAGGCCACCGGGAGCTCGGGGTCACCCTTACGGACTGAAGGGAGGTGTTCCGCAAAGCGGTCACCCAATCTGCGTTTAGTCTCCCCAGCTGTGTCCTCTGGTTACCGACCCTCCTGCCTCTGGAAAGAGTTTCTGCTTATTTACTCTCATCAAAACCCTCATGATTTTAAACGCCTCCATTAAATCTCCTCTTAACCATCTCTGCTCCAAGGAGAACCCCAAGCTTCTCAGTCTCTCCACGTAACTGTAATCCCCGGAACCATTCAAGCAAATCTCTTCTGCACCCTCTCCAAATCCCTTCACGTCGTAACTCAGTACAGCCCCTCCGACAGTGCGGCGCTCCCTCAGTACCGCCCCTCCGACAGTGTGGCGCTCCCTCAGTGCTGCGCCTCCGACAGTGCGGTGCTCCCTCAGTACCGCCCCTCCGACAGTGCGGCGCTCCCTCAGTACCGCCCCTCCGACAGTGCGGCTCTCCCTCAGTACTGCCCCTCCGACAGTGCGGCGCTCCCTCAGTACCGCCCCTCCGACAGTGCGGCGCTCCCTCAGTACTGACCCTCCGACAGTGCGGCGCTCCATCAGTACTGCCCCTCCGACAGTGCGGCGCTCCCTCAGTACCGCTCCTCCGACAGTGCGGCACTCCCTCAGTACTGCCCCTCCGACAGTGCGGCGCTCCATCAGTACTGCCCCTCCGACAGTGCGGCGCTCCCTCAGTACCGCCCCTCCGACAGTGCGGCGCTCTCTCAGTACCGCCCCTCCGACAGTGCGGCGCACCCTCAGTACCGCCCCTCCAACAGTGCGGCGCTCCCTCAGTACCGCCCCTCCGACAGTGCGGCGCTCCATCAGTACCGCCCCTCCGACAGTGCGGCGCTCCCTCAGTACCGCCCCTCCGACAGTGCGGCGCTCCCTCAGTACTGCACAGTCAGAACAAGGCTTGACGTGGATTGAATGGCGTGATGTTGCTGTATTTGCGCGGTAGATACGAACTAAACCCACTGCAGATATTTAGGGCCAGTAATTAGAAGCAGAAATACTATTTTAACAACATGATAAGTGTTAATGACTGTAAATCAACCTCTCTGGGAACTAATATTCACTATTACAAGTGTGGAGTCTCATTCCTTCAGGAATTGTTTTAGGAAATATTAAATTTCAAATTTGATGTTTTCCTTACTTTTCCTTTCTGTCTGTTTTTTTCTCTGTCTCCTATTTCTCATCCCAAACTCTGCTGCCCCCGTGTCCTAACTCACACTGAGTCACGTTCACCCATCACCCCCTGTGCTCGCTGACCTACATTGGCTCCCGGTCCGGCAATGCCTCGATTTTAAAATTCTCATCCTCGTGTTCAAATCCCCTCCATGGCCTCCTCACCCCCTCCCTATCTCTGTAATCTCCTCCAGCCCCACAACCCTCCGAGATCTCTGCGCTCCTCCAATTCCGGCCTCTCGCGTATCCCCCGATTTCCATCGCTCCACCATTGGTGGCCGTGCCTTTCAGCCGCCTGGGCCCCGAGCTCTGGAATTCCCTCCCTAAACCTCTCCGCCTCTCTCTCCTCCTTTAAGACGCTCCTTAAAACCTCCCTCTTTGACCATCTTAAACAAACCGGCGCACCGTGGCTGCAGTGTGTACCATCTACAAGATGCACTGCAGCAACTCGCCAAGGCTTCTTCGGCAGCACCTCCCAAACCCGCGACCTCTACCACCTAGAAGGACAAGGGCAGCAGGCGCATGGGAACACCACCACCTCCAAGTTCCCCTCCAAGTCACACACACCATCCTGACTTGGAAATATATCGGGCCAATCCTTCATTGTCACTGGGTCAATATCCCGGAACTCCCTCCCTAACAGCACTGTGGGAGCACCTTCACCACACGGACTGCAGCGGTTCAAGAAGGCAGCTCACCACCACCTTCTCAAGGGGCAATTAGGGATGGGCAATAAATGCTGGCCTTGCCAGCGACGCCCACATCCCAGGAACGATAAAAAAAAGCTTCAGGTCACCAGTCCTAATATCGCCTTATGAGACCCCGGTGTCAAATTTTGTTCGATTACGCACTT